>SJYV01004439.1:899611-916980 GCA_006410875.1 Neotragus pygmaeus | reverse complement strand
TTTTCCTTCCTGAAGCAAAGCTGCTATGAGCACCATGATGTTGCTGTTGTTTAGTCGCTCAATCGTGTCTAATTCTTTGCGACCCCATGGACTGCAGCACACCAGGCCTCCCTGTCCATCACCAACTGTCGGAGCTTACTCAAACTCACGTCCATCAAGTCGGTGATGCCATCCAGCCATCTCATCCTCTGTCGTCCCCTTCTCCTCCCACCTTCAATCTTTCCCAACACCATGTCATCCTTAATTATGTCCACAAGACACATCCCCCCCACCCCAAATTGCAGACTGTGTGAGAGTCCCTGAATTAATGCCAACAATGGATTTTGTCACCTTTTCATCTTTGCCAACCTGACAGGCCATAAAAGTGCACACTGGTAATTGAATTTGCATTTCTCCAATGACCAATAGAGCTAAATAAACAATGTATGGTGTGCTCACCGGCCACTGGGAGTTGTTTTTCTGTAAAATGCCTGTCCAAGACCTATATGCTAAGACATTCACAGGTCCTACCCAGGATGAGAAGGACCTGTGACAAGGAGCAGTGGGGAGAGAGTCAGGCTGAATTCCTCCACCCAACCCACTCTGGAGCAACAACTCCCAAGGAAGGAAGGCCCCTGTCCCATATCCAGGAGGAAGGGCATTCTCCAGGACCACCAGGTGTTGGTCCCGCTGCTCTTGGCCAGCGGTCATCACTGCTATCACCCTCCTCTCCTGCTCATTGGAGTAAGAAAGCTGAGCCTGGGCCAGTCAAACACCCTCCCTACCAGCCTCCTGGTACCCCAACGGAAAAGGCCAGGAAGCACAAGCAGCTGTGGTTCTTTCACACTCATGGCCAGACTCTTGGCCTCCTGCTTTCACAGCATCATAGAAGGTGAAACACAAAGGCACTTTTGATGTCTAGTATCCCTCCCCAACCTCTCCCCTTCGTTTTACAGCTGAGAGACCCAGAGAAGTGAGGCAACTTGCCTGAGGTCACACAGAGTCTGGATGGAACCCAGGTCTTCTGACTCCTCATTTAGTGCTCTTTTGGGGCATCAGGTTCTTAGTTCACTACAAGCACCTGGAGTTGCTTGTACGTGGCCCCTGCTGCAGCTACTTTGTGCTACAAAGGAAGAGTACAGGAGGGGGCATCGCAGATGGCAGGCAAGGCCATCTTCTTCTTGGGAAGAAGGCCATCCTTCTTCTGGGGAGTGGGCACTGGGGAACACCAGCTCTCATTTTTTATAGTGCTGACTTTGCTCCCCATCACCACTTTCATTAAATGCCACCACATGGGGGAAGTTCCCAGTTGTCTTCACCATCTCAGCCAGGAGACCCTCCATCTGATTAAGTAATCGGCTGATTTCTCCCTGAGGAAGATGTATCGGCAGCACCAAGTCAAGGGCTCCTGCGTGGTCCTGGCTCTGCAGAGCACGTCCTATAGAAAGGGTGGATCCTGACCAGGGCTGTGACTTGTGTCTGCTGCCCTCCACTCCAGCCTGACTCCCACCCCGAACCTCCGGACACCGACCTCAGTCACACACATAAGCGTGGAAAACTGACTGCCTCCCAATGCAGTTTTCCTGGCCTGTCTTCCCCCTGGTAAGAAATGACAGAGATGATCACTGACGGCTTGCAGTTTTATTCTCTGGGAAGCATGCAAGCATTTCTGCTACCACCACCACCGCCGTCATCTTGACCCATCACCACCATTGCTACACCCAGCATCTCCACCCTGATGGCCATCTCGCCCATGTCCACCATCTCCACCCTCATATCCACCTCTCCCATGCCCACCTCCCCATGACCACCATCTCCACCCTGATGCCCACCTCCACTGCTGCTGCCGCCTCCACTATCAATAACAGACATTTGTTACAAGTTGGACCTTGAGCTGAGTTCTGAGGTCACCAACCCGTGTCTACTTAGGATAACTGATGAACTAGTTAGATCTTTCTGGCAAGACCAGCATGAGGAAATCTAAGACTGCCCCAAGAGGCTGGTACCTCCCATCACCCATGGTGATGATGCTCCATGCTCCTGAGAGACACCAGCAGCAGCTCCCTTCCTGGACCTGCCCCTCTGAGCACTCAGTGTCCCCAGTTAATATCTGCTGTTGGGCTCACTGGCCAGTTGGAAGAAGTGATGTGTTGAGCATTCTGAGGGTAATGAGAAGTATGTGCATTAAGTGGGTACTTCAGATTACTTCTATGGGGAAGTAATATTTATTGAAACTCNCTGCTGTTGGGCTCACTGGCCAGTTGGAAGAAGTGATGTGTTGAGCATTCTGAGGGTAATGAGAAGTATGTGCATTAAGTGGGTACTTCAGATTACTTCTATGGGGAAGTAATATTTATTGAAACTCTTATCATTTACCAGGAATCATGATAAGTACTGCACCACCATATCCTTTAATCCTCTTCTCAACAGCCCTTTAGAAAAGTGGTTCTCATCTGGGGGTAATTTTTCCCCTCAGCAGGCATCTGACGATGGCTGGAGATGTTTTCGGTCCTTGAAACTGGGTGCGGTGCTATTGACAACTAGTGGGTAGACGGTAGGGCTGCTGCTAAACACTCAGTGCCCAGGACAACCTCCATAATGCCAGCATCGCGTGCATGGGAGCTAAGTCGCTTCAGTCATGTACAACTCTTTGCAGCCCCAAGGACTGCAGCTGGCCAGGCTCCTCTATCCATGAGATTCTCCAGGCAAAAATAATGGAATGGGTTGCCATGCCTTTCTCCAGGGGACCTTCCGGACCCAGGGATTGAACCACATCTGTTACGTCTTCTGCACTGACAGGTGGGTTCTTTCCCATAATGTCAA
This sequence comes from Neotragus pygmaeus, assembly GCA_006410875.1. Taxonomy (NCBI): domain Eukaryota; kingdom Metazoa; phylum Chordata; class Mammalia; order Artiodactyla; family Bovidae; genus Neotragus; species Neotragus pygmaeus. The sequence continues at coordinate 914,178 of SJYV01004439.1, read as the reverse complement.
CAGGAGGGGCTTTCCTGATGGCTAAAGAATCCTGATGGTAAAGAATCCACCTGCAATGCAGGAGACACAGAAGACACAGGCTCAATCCCTGGATCAGAAAGATCCCCTGGAGGAGGAAATGGCAACACACTTCAGTATCTTTGCCTGGGAAATCCCAAGGACAGAAGAGCCTGGCTGGCTACGGTCCACGGGGTCGCAAAGAGCTGCATGCGACTGAGCGCACATGGATGCTGTGCCAGCAGGATCGAGGCTGCGATGCCCTGCTTTGGGCTATTTTTTTCCTATTCCATTTTTTAATTTAAATTTTGTGGTAAAATATACATAATCCCAAATGTACCATTTTAACCATGTTTAAGTGTACAGTTCAGTGGCATAAAGTACATGCACAATGTGTACAACCCTCCCCACCATTCACCTCCAGAGCGCTTTCCATCTTGCAAAACTAAATCCCCCTTCCTATTAAGCATAAGCCCTCCATCCCTCCCTCCTCTCAGCCCTTGGCAACCACCATTCTGTGTCTATGCAATCGACTATTCTAAGGTGCCTCAAGTAAGTGGATGATACAGTCTTTGTCCTTTTATGACTGGCCCCTTCCAACGAGCATCACGTCCTCAAGGTTCATCCCTTCTGCTTGTTTAAAGAATTTTTTAATGTGGACCATTTTTCATTGAGTTTGTTACAATATTGCTTCTGTCGTGTTTGTTCTGGCTTTTAGGCCAGTAAGACATGCTGGATCTTAGCTCCCTGACCAGGGATTGAACCTGCATCCCCTGCATTGGACCGTGAAGTCTTAACCACTGGACCACCAGGGAAGTCCCATGAATTTCCGTCTTTGCGGTCCATTGTATGGATGGACCACATCCTGTTTATCCATTCATCCACCAGTGGACACTTGTGTCACTCCCACCTTTCAGTCGTTTGAATAATGCTGCTACGAACATGGGTACAAATATGGGGTAGGTCCTAGATGCAACGACCTGGGCTCCAAGAAGCTGTATGATTTGCCTGAAGTCATACAGGGGCAGGCCTGGCAGTCACCAAAGGCCATCTTCTTTCCATGACACCGTGGCAGACTGTCGTGACTGGCCTCGCTCGCATCACTGGTTCGACTTCACTTGCCTGTATCTCTCTGGAGTGGGGATGGTGGCCATCCCCATCCATGTGGCTTGGGACATCTCCCCATAAGTGCTGGCACTTCCCTTTCAGGGAACATTCTTTCTATGCCCAAACTGCTCTGAAACAATTCACCAACACAGCAGCTCTGATTTTTCTAGGAAGTCATGAACCAGACTGTTTTTGTTGTTGTTGTTAGCTTTATGTTTCCTCTGACAGCAGAGGAAGGCTTTCCGGGTGGCTCAGATGGTAGAGCATCTNGCTCTGAAACAATTCACCAACACAGCAGCTCTGATTTTTCTAGGAAGTCATGAACCAGACTGTTTTTGTTGTTGTTGTTAGCTTTATGTTTCCTCTGACAGCAGAGGAAGGCTTTCCGGGTGGCTCAGATGGTAGAGCATCTGCCTGCAATGTGGGAGACCCGGGTTCAATCCCTGGGTCAGGAAGATCCCCTGGAGAAGGAAATGGCAACCCACTCCATTACTCTTGCTTGGAAAATTCCATGGATGGAGGAGCCTGGTGGCTACAGTCCATGGGGTTGCAGAGTTGGACATGACTGAGCAATTTTGCTTTTGCTTTCACTTTCCTCTGACATCAGGGGCCACAGGGAACCCCAGGATCCAGCGCCTGCAGTGATAGCCATGTCTGTGGCTCAGGGTGAGCCTCTGGAACTGCTCGTTCTTATGGCGGTAACACAGGCCTTCATCTACAGCTGATAATAGTAACAGCCGGCATTTATGAACAGCTTTCTGTTTGCCAGGCACTGTGCTAACTTGTCACAGGGGTTACTTGACCCATATGCTTTGACCCATATGACAGACTTGTGAATACTAGCTCAGCTGGTAAAGAAACCACCTGCAATGCAGAAGACTCCGGTTCAATTCCTGGGTAGGGAAGATACCCTGAAAAAGGGATAGGCTACCCACTTCAGAGTTCTTGAGCTTCCCTGGTGACTCAGACAGTAAAGAATCTGCCTGCAATGCATGAGTCCTGGGTTCAATCCCTGGGTTGGGAAGGTCCCCTGGAGGAGGGCATGGCAACCCACTCCAGTATTCTTGCCTGGAGAATCCCCATGGACAGTGGAGCCTGGCAGACTACAGTCTGTGGGGTCACAAAGAGTCGGACACGACTGAGTGACTAAGCACATATTTTACACATGAGAAAGCTGAAGCGCAGGAAGGTTAAGCAACCTGCCCAGGCTCACACAGCTAGCAAATAAAGGGTCAGGGTTCCAATGGCAGTGGATCTAAATCCAGATCCCCTCCAGGGCCTGCCCCCCCGGGTAAGGGAATCACCCCGCCCAGGAGACGGGGGCGCTGGTACTTGTCTTGGCTTTTCACTAGTTTGCTGTGTGACTTTGGGCAAGTCACTCAGTGTCGCTGAGCCACAGTTTCCTATCTGAAAGAAAAGTAGACAAGATAACCCCATTATCTAAGCTTTTCCGAGTCTTCTGGAATGTTCACTGTACAAGGTCAGAGCCCTTGCCAGGTGAACTATTATGTCCTCGAGACTGGGAGCTGAATTTGTCCTCACAGGTGTCTAGCTTGCTTTGGTTTCCACTAAGCTGTTCAAGTCATCATTGGTTTACACCCTTGAAGACCAGGTTCTGGGTCAGGGAAGCTCACTGACTAATTTAGAAGCTCTGGACCCAAGAGGATAGGCTTGTAACTAAGAGCCCTTGGTTTCTGATATGAGACTTGGGAAGCCACGTGATGGTTAGTGACAGAGCCCCTGGAGCCGAGCTCTCTGGAGCATAGAGCAGAAGGATGACAAATATTCACAGGTGAGTGAAGGGAAGAAGCTGGTTGCATACACAGGGGGCAATCCTGCTGTGTCTGGAAGCTCAGATTATGTGGGGTTGCGGGAGAGCCCCAAAAGACCAGTATCCTGGTTCAAAGGGAGCTGACCATGAATTGACATGGCGTGGTTGTTGTTGCTGCTGTTTAGTCACTAATTCATGTCCAATTCTTTGTAACCCCATGGACTGTAGCCCTGCCAGGCTCCTCTGTCCACGGGATTTTCCAGGCAAGAATATTGCAGTGGGTCACCATTTCCTTCTCCAGGAGATCTTCCTGACCCAGGGATCGAACTCATGTTTTCTGCATTGGCAGGTGGATTCTTTACCACTAAGCCACCTGAACTGGACATACATGATACATTTTAGAAACCAGTTCTGATAGTTGGCAAGTGATCTGGTTTCCTACAGTGACTGGCATGAGCAGAGCCAGACCTGCAGTAAGCAAGGGGCTAGGGGCTCTGACTTTCTCTCCAGCTGCACGACTTAAAAACTTTGTCTATTTAGGTTCAGAAAGAAGCATGGATGAGGAAGGGAAAGAAAGGTGGAGCAACTGCTCCAGGAGTCAAGACAGACAGTCACTGGACTTCCAGCATGTTGGAGCTTCCTTCAAGACATGCTTCTCTGGCCAGAGAACCAGGAGAAAATGAAAACAACCTCAGAAAGCCAGATTCAGAGGACTGAAGCACCGTGGGCAGAAATCTCACCCATTCCTTAACGCTCCCTTTAGCACCACCGACAAGTGGTCATTTGGTCTCTGCTTGAATGCCTCTAAGGATGGCAACTTCACTCTACCCAGGCAGCCCATTTGCAGAGCCCTAAGAGCTAGCTCTTCCTCCTTACAGTGCATCAAAATCAGTCTTCTTGTAGTTCGAAGCCACAGGTCCATCTTCTGAGGCCAAAACAAGTCTCCTACGTGACAGCTCCTCAAACATCTGACAACAGGGATTATGTCCTTCCACATCTCTCCTTAGTTAAATATTCATTTTCCTATGTCAACATGGTCTTACTATCCAAATACAAAGAATACCTGGCATCTTTTAAGAGACAGGAAGCCCAGGTAACTGCTCAGAAGCTGCAATTTGATGAGGCCTGGGGCTCTGACCTTCCTACCAGGCCTCCTCCATCTGAGCATCCTCATGTCTGAAATTCTATGTAGACTATGCCTCCGTGGTAAGCAGAGTTGCTTCCTTCTGCCTTTACTGTGTCTATTCCTGGTTAACTCACAAATCACTAATACGTTGATGAGAATCAGTTTACCAAACTAGTTCCTCTCAATAAGAGGGTGATCCTAGAGACTGCCTCCTCTCTGCTCTTCTCCCCTTTGCCTGGTGTTAGCACCCATCAATGAGCCATTCATTCATTCAACAAACACATACTGAAGGGAACTTTCCAGGTGATCCAGTGGTTATGACTCCACACTCCCAATGCAGAGGGCACAAGTTTGATCCCTGGTCAGGGAACTAAGATCCCACATGTCGCACAGCACAGCCAAAAAAATAAAAAACATATTGAGTACCTAATACATGCCAGCCCTGGAGTAAANCTTCCAGGTCATCCAGCCCCCGGGTCTGCAGCTGACAGAGGAACTCAGACACCACTACGTTCTGGGGAGCTCCAAGTTCTTTCTAATGTGCTTGTGGTTGTCCTTCTATCCCACCTCCTCTGAGGACTCCCACCTACAGCCCCTGGGGGCATCTGGGGTCACTGTTCATTATCCAGAGCAACTAAGAAAGAGGATGTGACTCAGGTCGACTGCTGGCCAACAAAGAGGTAGGGACAGGAGCTCCATTTCTGGTTTGGGTTCATGTCTGAGAAGCTGCCCCTTAAGCCTGAGTGGCCCGCAGCTCCTTTGAGGTCCTGACTCCTGCCTCTGGCATTTATCCCCATGGCCAGCCTGGAGGGTGAGGGAGATGAGGCACTGGGGGCTCTTTGTTGGGCACCTTCCGAAGCAGAGGAGACAGACTGAGAGCCCCTGGGAGGACGTGCTGTGAACACACGGCTAATGTCCGTCTGCATGGGTTGTGGACATCTGGGATTTAACAAGCAATGCTTAAATCCAGAGGGATTTGTAAGCCTGTTTGTCCACATTTCTATGAACCGGATAAGGAAGAAAACAACAGCTTCTATGTGCGGTGCTGGAGGAAGCTGTACTCTGAGCATCTTCATATGATGTCACTCGAGGTCAAAGGGCAGATGCTATCACCTGCATTTGACAGAGGGGACACCAGGGCCCAGGATCAGCTCACAGGAAGCCTGGCCAGAGTCATGCATGCCAGCTCCATGCCTAGTGGGTGGTCTGCCCAGCCCCCATCCCTAAGCTCCGCCCCCAGAGCCTCCTCTCAGATCTGGAAATTGGAACCAGGTCAGCACAGTCCCTCCTGGCCTCAGCTGGTCCCATGACTAGAGCAGCATATTATTTTGTCACATGGATGGAAAAAACTGAGAAAGCCTATTAATATATGAAGAGGAGAATAAAAGGCGATGTGCGCACAGGGACCTCTGCTCAGTGTTACATGCCAGTCTGGATGGGAGGGAGTTCGGGGGAGAATGGATGCACATATACATATGGCTGACTCTCTTTGCTGTCCACCTGAATTATCACAGCGTTGTTAACTGGCCATGTGTGCATGTGTGCTAAGTCACTTCAGCCGTGTCCAATTCTTTGAGACCCTATGGACTGTAGCCCGCCAGGCTCCTCTGTCCATGGAATTCTCCAGAGTGGGTTGCCATGCCCTCTCCCAGAGGATCTTCCCAATCCAGGGATCAAACCTGTATCTCCTGCAACTCCTGCATTGCAGGCAGATTCTTTACCTCTGAGCCACCAGGGAAGCCCTTAATCGGCCACACGCCACTATAAAATAAAAAGTTAAAGAGAGATGGTGTGAGAAGCAGAGAGTGAGAGAGAGGCGCTGTGTTCCCTGCAGCCTCCTAGGTCTCACCCGCGAGCTCCCTGGGCCTGACTGTTCAGGAATTTGGGCTCCTGGCGACACCCACATCTTTACAAGATACCTTTCTGTTTGCTTACGCCAGATGAAGCAGGTTTCTGATTCATCAGGGTAAACAGATCTGTGGGTCTCGGTATCCTGAACCCTCTCCCCTAGCCACTTACTCTGCACTTCGCCAGGGCAGAGGCTCACCGACTCCCGGGACAAAGGCAGCCCCACTCTCTTGCCAGCACTGCTCTCACAGATGGGGTAGGTGCAGCTGGTCCCCTCCCTCCTTCACAGTGACCACCTGAGGGTTTGAGCAGGATCTGCTAGTGGAGCCCAGAGAACCCCCACTCCAGGCCTCTGCCCCTGATGAAAGGTGATCTGGGTGTCTTTGGCTGACCACAGGCGGGCAGGGGTTACTGGGTGGGGGTAAAAGCCAAGGGCAGTGATGTTGGCCTGTCCCCTGATGGCCCTTGTGACAGAGGCCCCAGGAGTGTGCATTGGTCCACTCGCACATGCCAGCCGCCCCTCAGAGACCCTTCTACACTGGGCATCGCCCAGTTACTGGGGACACTGCAGGGAACGTGTGCCTCCGGAGCTCATGCTTCTAGAGCAACAAGACTTGCAACCAAGATCATGTGGACTCTACGAGCGCGATGCCACAGACACAACAAGAGATAGGACAACAGTGAGTGGGGTGGGGATGGTACTTCTTGGGTGGGGTGGTCAGGAAGGCCTCCCTGAGGAGGGGACTTCTCATGGGGACCTGATAATGAGGGAGACACAGCCATGGGAAGGTGGGACCATCTCAGCAAGAGGGAAAGCCATAATTTAGGAGGTCCTGGTTGGTCACCAGCACCTGCTGTGTTCCCAGGACAGAGGAAGGCTGGTGTGACTGGGCTGTGGATGGACCCTCTCAGGACACAGGAAGGAGCTGGTTTGTTCCAAGTGCAATGCAAGCCGTCAGAAGGTTTCCAAACACGTCATTCAGTGCACCAACTGCTGGGGGTTCAAGGAGAAAAAGAAACACTTTGTGGCCCTCAAAACCGGCCAGACCTGCAAATCGGCAGGTCGAGCAGTGATCATAGAGATAATACAGGATCCAATCAGGTTGCACAGGCCAGCCTCCCAATGCAGCCTCAAGGCCCAGAGGGTTGGAGGCTGGAAGGTTAAGTAGGAACCAGAAAGGCAGAGAAGTAGAGATGAGGATGGGAAGGTGGGGGGAGAATTGGGGAAGTGGCTGGCACAGCCTGGGTGAAGACGTGAGGGCAGGAGCCCAGAACAGTCTCAGGACTAGAGTGACACACTCTGCTGTGATCTGACAGTGACGGTGTTCGGGATACAATTTGACTCAAGTAACCACGAATACACCCGATTCAGGTCTTTATGACAATCAGCCTTCATGGAGGTCCTTCTGGGTCACCATCACACTGCCAGCCTGGGGGTGACAAGGCAGGCCAAGCACCTCATTCTCAGCTACATCGGGGACCACAGGACTCTGGGACAGTGGGCAGGAGACAGCCACTTGGCTGAAAGGCCTAAACCTTGCAGGATCTGAGACAGTTGGCAGCTGGCCAGCTTCAGGTAACAGTGCCACCGGCCTCTCCAGAGAAAACTGCCAACTGCTCCCCCAGGGCTGTCCAAGCCAGGCAGAGAGGCAGGTCCTCTGACCCACTGGCTCAGCAATGAGGTTGCCCTTTGAGGTAATTAACAGAGCATCCCGACTTCCCGGGTAGCTCAGAGGTAAAGAATCAGCCTGTGATGCAGGAGATGCAAGGTCAATCCCTGGGGTGGGAAAATTCCCCAGGGAAAGAAATGGCAACCCACTCCAGTATTCTTGCCTGGAAAATCCCGGGCTGTAGTCCATGGGCTCACAAAGAGTCGAACACGACTTAGTAACTCAACAGCAACAGCGGCAGGATGAAGGTGTCATTTCCAGAAAGATCCAGCATTGGGGACAGAGTAGCAGGACCGGGTGGGGTGCTCCAGCAAGAAAAGAGACAAGGGGTTTTCTTAGGTCATGTCTGCAGCCGACTCTCTCCGGGACTCCAGAGCGCGGTGCCCCTAAAAGCTGACACCCAGCCAGGACACTGGATATGCTGAAAGGTGACACTGAGGACTCAACTCTAATTAAGAGACAAGTTAGAAACACAAGCGCCTGTGGCACCAGGACATGTACAGACCTGTCAACAGCGGGAGGCAGGCCACTTGAAGGAGCGAGTGAGACCTCGATCTACCTCTGCCAGGAACGTGGTTCTCTTAGGAGTGCAAGCACAAGGAAAATGTGCACTCTGTGCCTGTCTGCTAAGTCGCTTCCATCACATCCAACTCTGCCACCCCATGGGCTGTAGCCGGCCAGGCTCCTCTGTCCATGGGATTCTCCAGAGTGGGTTGCCATGCCCTCCTCCAGGGGATCTTCCCAACCCAGGGATCGAACCTGTGTCTCTCATGTCTCCTGCATTGGCAGGCAGCTTCTTTACCACTAGCATCACTTGGGGAGCCCCAGTAAGATGAGTGTATGTATGCTTAGTCTCTCAGTTGTGTCTGACTCTTTGCGACCCCATGGACTGTAGCCCAGCAGGCTCTTCTGTCCATGGGACTTCCCAGGTAAGATTATTGAAGTGGGTTGCTTTTCCTACTCCAGGGGATCTTCCCAACCCAGTGATCAAACCTGCATCTCCTGTGTCTCCTGCATTGGCTTAGAGATTCTTTACCACTGAGCCACGATTCCTCACCACTGAGCCACGATTCCTCATACCCAGTGGCCTTTCCTGCCCAAGGCTCCAGGAGCAAGGCTGGGTCACATGGGATGAACTGTGAGCTCAGAACCCCAGGCTTCCTAGGTGCTCTTACTTCCTCCCTACCGCACAGAGACTGCGGCCCCTGGATTCTAGCAGTGAGGTCTCTGGAGGGATCTGATCTTCCCAGGCCTCAGCTTCCTAACCTTTAAGACACAGACCATTTTCCTTCCCTCAAAACCATAGAATTTTAGAGTTGGAAGGAAATCCTCCCACTCACATGCCTTGTTTATAAAAGAAAAATCTGAGGCAGAGAGAGACAGGAAAGTCCTACAACGTCACACAGCATTTCCACAGCTGCCGCACAAAGCCTGCTCCCTCCAACAGCGGTTTTCAAGCTTAGAGAGCGTGTACTGCGAGCCCCTTTCAGGGAATGTTGTTGTTTAGTCACTAAGTCATGTCCAGTTCTTCCACAACCCCATATACTGTAGCCTGCCAAGCTTCTCTGTCCATGGGGATTATCCAGGCAAGAATACTGGAGTGAGTTGCCATTTTCTTCTCCAGGGGATCTTCCTGACCCTGTGATCAAAACCAGTTCTCCAACACTGCAGGCTGATTCTTTACCACTGAGCCACCTGGAAAGCCCTTCAGGAGGTGGTGGCACCTAAAATGCAGATGCCCAGGCCTCGTGCACTAGGCCAACATTCAGTGGGTCTGGGGGCCCAGGAATTTGCATGTCAAACAAACTCCCCAGGGATCAGCACACAGAGGCTCCTCACCACCTGTGTGTTTTCATTTCCAACCACCTCATTGTGCTGCTGTGAACAGAAGGGGAGGGACTGGAGGGCTTTGAAGATCACCATCTTCCAGAAGGGTGCTGTCCTGCCACTTTCCTGTCTCCCAGACCCTCCCTTCTCTCCCTCTCTACCCCACTGTCACCTGAGTGAGTTCTCATGTCTGTATCTTCCAGGTCTGGAGCTCTTTTGTTTCTGCAGGTGGACTCAAAGAAGGATGGTCACTGTTCCCTTGAGGGCACCATGTCCTACCTGGCCCAGAACCTACTGGCTCCTGGGAGAACCACCAGACCAGGAGTGGAATCTGGGGCTGGAAGGGCAGCCAGCTGTCCCCCAGGGGAGTCAGGGATGGTAGAATAGAGCAGGGGCTATTCCCGCCCTCCTGTTCTAGGCCATCACAAGAATTACGAGTGGAGTCAGACACCCCCGAGTGCATGCTTATATCCACCACTAACAACGTGAACTTGTGCAAACCACTTCTTTTCTTTGCACCTCACACACAGTGGCCAGTTGTGGATAAAGGTAACCTGCCAGGCACAGGTATTTTTATTAAAACAGACAGCCCTGGTAAACCACAAACTGCCTCCAGAAGGTAGTGAAAGTGAAAGTTGCTCAGTCGTGTCTGTCTCTTTGCCACGCCACGGACTATACAGTCCATGGGATTCTCCGGGCCAGAATACTGGAGTGGGTAGCCTTTCCCTTCTCCAGGAGATCTTCCCAATCCAGGAATCGAACCGGGGTCTCCTGCATTGCAGGTGGATTCTTTACCAGCTGAGCTATCAGGGAAGCCACTGGATAAAACACAGGATGGCCAGTGATGTGAATTTCAAAAAGCAACAAATAATTCTGTTGTGTGCGAATATCCCAAACGTTCCTCGGGACATACTTATACTAAAATGCTATGCATTGTTTACCTGAAATTCAGAGTGAATTAGCATCCCGGCATTTTGTTTTCTTGCTTGGGGTTTGTTTGCTTGCTTGTTGTTGCCAAGTTGGCCGGTGAGCCTTCCTTCAGATTCAGCTCCAGCAGGCCGGCTCCCGCAGACCCCTCTGTCCTCAAAAAGCCCTGCACTGCAGTAGTCTGCACAGAGGGGACCGGCCGACCCCGTGGTGTTCCACCAGTGACCAAGCGCTCCCATCCACACAGAGGCTCACCTGGCAGGCATCATGTTTTTGTGCTGTCAGAGCTCGTCAAGGTCACTGGTTCAGCCTGGTTTGCTTTTCTGGAGGAGGAAGGGGCAGAGGAGGTGATGGCAAGGCTTTGTTGGGAGGGGGGCGGGTCTCTGCTCTTTCCTCTGAATCCCCTACTTAGGCCCTGCCTAGAAATGCCTAGAGCCTGTGCCCCAAGGTGCCTAGTTTCCTTGGCAGGAAGTGGATGGACTCCAACTTTCAGGAGGCCAGGAGCCAAGAGGTCCTGATGCACCCCCCTTCATCTGTATTTAACTCTCTGTATGACCTTGGGCAAGTCACCCCCATCAGCTCTCCAGGCTTCAGGGTAATAACAGCATTAATGCTTATTGGTAGTTCCCGTGTATCAGGCACTGTTTGTTTTAAGTACCTTGTAGATCGGTGGTTCCCAATCTTTTTGACACCAGGGACCGGTTTCATGGAAGACAATTTATCCACAGACCAGAGGGCAGGGGATGGGGTGGTTTGGGATGATTCAAGCGCATTTACATTTATTATGCGCTTTATTTCTATTACTATGACATCAGTTCCACCTCAGATCATCAGGCATTAGATCCCCAAGGCTGGGGACCCTGTTATAGAGGCTACCCTTCTAATCCTCCCCACAGCCCTGTGAGGTGGGAACGAGCATGACTCACATTTTACAGGAGAGGAAACTGGAAGGCAGAAGTGCACACAGCTAGTGAGAGGGAGAGACAGCGCCTGAGCCAGGCAGGTCTGGGCTGGAGCCTGCACTCTCAGCCCCTCACCAGACGCCTCTGTGAAATATGAGAGGCCTGAATGCATGAGGGGAAGGGAAAGGAGTGATTCATGCCTGACCATCACCTACTCCTTGCTAAAATCACTGTGCCCTTGACAGAGAGGACCTCACACAACCCTCGGATTCTGTTCTTCAGTCTGAAGTTAGGGCAGCGAAACAGAGGCACAGAGAGGTCTGGGACTTGCCGAGGGTCACAATCGGAGTCCATATCAGAACCCAGCTCTCTCACCTCAAGGCCTAGACTAGGTGCTCCACACTCACCCACCCACCCCACCCCTGCCCCGCTCTGGTTCACAGAGCTTAAGACCCTGCTCTGGCCACAGGCCACGGGCAGTGAGATCACAGATGTTCTCGGTACTTCACCCCATGAGACGTCGGGAGCTCCCAATCTGTCCTCCTGCTGCCTCCATCTTCCCTCCTTGAATGAGACCAACCCTCCACTGGGGCCTGGACACCCCTCCTTGCTCTGGACCCGTCCATCCTTAACCCCCAGGTCTCCATCTGGTGGCTCTTTGTTTTCCTATATTATGGACCATAGGAAGAATAACATTTGCTATTCTTGCGTGCTCATGGGTGCTCAGCTGCCTCGTCATGTCTGACTCTGTGCCACCCCATGGACTTCAGTCCTCCAGGCTCCTCTGTCCATGGAATTTTCCAGGCAACAATACTAGAGGGGGTTGCCATTTCCTACTCCAGAGGATCTTCCCTACCCAGGGATCGAACCCACCTCTCGCATGTAGCCTGCATTGGCACGCAGATTCTCTGCCTCTGAGCCACCTGGAAAGCCCTTTCTATTTTTACTGCTCATTCATTTACCCACATTAAATCACTCTGATACTGACAATCACCAGTCAGACATATTGGTCAGCATTCCTGTGTGTCCATTTCACACAGAAGAAAGAGGGGGGAGGCTCAAAGAACTTAAGTGACCTGCCCAGAGTCACTCAGCTTTTAAGCCAGATCTCCAATCTTTGCCTTCCAAATCCAGGGCTCTATAGAGACCCCAGAGGTCAATTAAAGTACTTTAGAAACAAAAAAACTGAGACCCAGACAGGACACGTGTCCTGGTCAAGGTCACAGCCATCCATGGCAGAACTGAGACTGAAATTCACAGCTCCTGAATTAACCCCCGTAACACCAAGTCCTCATGTGAATAACAGTGGGAACCAATTATACTCCCTCAATTGACAACAGGGGTTCATGATGCCAACACCATTGAGAAGCAAAGGCAGAAGCTATCAAAACCAGGGTGAACCCCCATTCCACAATGAGATCTGCACCTGGACCCTCCTGTCTCCAGGACAGTCTTCTGGTGGGGAGTGTCTGGGGAGCCAGACAGCAAATGAAGGCAAAGTGTAAAGCTAGGGGACTCTGCACCTTGCACATCAGGTCTTTTTAGAACTTGCTGGTGTGGGAGAGCCAGCCTGGGCTGAAAGTGTCAGCTCAGGAGAGAAATGATTGCCTGGGATGTGTGTTTAGTGACAGTATGGAATGAATAAGTGAGCACAGGAATTCAGGACATAGATGAGCAGCATCCTTGAATTCTCAATAAATGGAAATATATATATATATATATATTTCTCAAAGATAAATCCACATCAATGTCACCTTTTTTACTGTGGGTCTTAGCTCTGCTTCCTATTCTACCAAGCCCCCAGGGGCAAGGTGGGAGGTGGAGTCTGGCTCTGAGGGCTCGCTGCTGGGACCACGCTCACAGGCTCACCAGTGGACGCCTGGAATCCACTGAAGGTTAGGACAGTCCACCTGCTCAGGGCTCATCCTTATGGATGCTGGGGTCTCCTCTTCTCAGTTCTGCCTTTGCTTCCTTCCTCCTGGCCTTCACAGGGCCCATTACCTACTGTGCCCTTATGTTCCTGTCTGCCAGCTGGGCATGTGTGCCTATGTCACCAACAGAAAAAGTGCACCAGGCAAGCAAAAGGTGTCCCAGCCCAGGAGACTTTTGTTCAGCCATCTCACATCTGGGCTGAAAAGCTACTGCAAATCTTTACTGCATCACTGGCCCTTTGCAGGCTGCTCTTATTCCTCACCAGGAATATTCCTTACCCCTTTTAGACAGAAGAGCAAATTGGCAGCTGAGAAATCAAAGCCAGCTCAGGCTCCAGAAGCTATTAGAGAGCTCTTAGAACTGGTGCGCTCTCTCTCCATGTTCAGGGTACTGAGAACACAGCCGGGAGTCTTCCACTTAGGAGGGGCCCAGAAATAAGGCACATCCATCACTGATATTGCTGTTTGGTCCTGTCCAACTCTTTTGCGACCCCACGGACTCCTCTGTCCATGGGATATCCCAGAAAAGAATACTGGAGTGGGTTGCCATTTTCTTCTCCAGGGGATCTTTCCCACCCAGAGATCAAACTCGGATGCTTTACCACTGAGCCAACCAGGAAGCCCTACATCCACCAGTGCTAGGAGCCAGAGCCCCAGGAGACGATCTGGGAAACCCAGGTTCCAAACACTGTTGGAGGTAAACAAAGGGGAAAGCATAGCAACAAGGCCCAGAAATTCCAGAGAATTCCAAATGTGTCCCTCCCCACTCTCCTTCTCTAGGAGAGTCCCAGGGAAAGTTCAGGCTGGGAACGTGCGAGGATTACACCTGGAGCGACCAGGTCTCTAAGTCCAGTCTCTGCCCCAGAGGGCTGCGCCGAGGCTATCCGGCTGTCGCAGCCTGTCCCCAAGCTGTCCCTTGAAGTAATTAGCCTCCAATTAAAATGAATAAAATTTAAAATATAAATTAAATTCCTTTGCTAAAAAGGGTCTAATCAATGTTGGATTTTTGACCTCCAAAAATACCGTTATTTTCCTTCCTTTCTTCCTTCCTCCTACCCCCTCTTTCTTTCCTTTTCTTTCTTATTATACAATTGTCAAAGTTTGCTTTCCATTTTTCGTCATTACAGAGTACTGGCTCTATTCCCCATGTCGTACAGTACATCCTTGAGCTCATCTTTCACCTAAGAAGGTGTTCCTCCCACTCCCCAACCTCTGTATTGCCCCTCCCTCTTCCCCTCCCTGCTGTTAACCAGTAGATTGTTCTCTATATCTGTGAGCCTCCATTTTTGTTATATTCTCTCCTTTGTGGAGTTTTTAGATTCCATAAGTGATGTCATAGAGTATTTGTTTAACTCTGTGTTATTTTACTTAATAGTATACCTTTCATGTTGCTGCAAATGTCAATATTCCATTCGTCTTATGGGGTGCCTTCTTTCTATGCCTTTTAGCAAATGGGACTGC
>SJYV01004439.1:873503-895713 GCA_006410875.1 Neotragus pygmaeus | reverse complement strand
CGGCATTGGGCGGGGCTCCAGCCGGCTCCAGGGAGCTTCGGGTGGCTGACCTTCCTACCTCGTTTCCTCCGCCGGCACTTAACCCCTCTCGCGGAGGCTGCCGCGGTCAGCCGAGGCGGGCGCTGCCAGGGCCCCCGCTGTGGCCCGAAGGAAAGCCAGGGCCGGCCAGCAGTTTCCACGCTGGCCCGAGTGTGCAGGGGACCTGGCAGCCACCGGGCGCGGAGCCTCCGCTGGTCTAACCAAGGCCTAACCGGGAGGCCGCCTGGCCCGGCTCAGAGGCCCGGGTTTCCGGTTGTGTGGCTCCAGCACCTGTACTTCGTCCTCTCTGGACCCCTTGCACCCCGTCTCTCAAATGGGAGACAGTAATATGTATGACTCCAGCTTGGGAGGAGGAAGACAGAGTCAAGAGAAAGAGTTTAAGGATGAGCCCTTCCCTGGTAATTTCTACCCTCTCCCCAGCAAAACCCCAGCTTTGGTCCCCAGGGAAGGTGGTCAGAGAGGACAGCAGGTAGTATGTGAGTCTAGCCCTTGTCACTTCACCCACCCTTCAGATCAAACTCCCTTGCCTCTCCGGCCCCATTTTAGAAACTTTTCTAAGGAGAAGTCCTCACAGAGCCACCAAGAGATGGTTCTGCTGTTGGCTATTTTGGTCCAAATGTCCT
The DNA here is from genome assembly GCA_006410875.1 of Neotragus pygmaeus. Taxonomy (NCBI): domain Eukaryota; kingdom Metazoa; phylum Chordata; class Mammalia; order Artiodactyla; family Bovidae; genus Neotragus; species Neotragus pygmaeus. Next base: position 895,051 of record SJYV01004439.1, on the reverse strand, counting down.
GTAATTGATAAGCTCCCACTGGACCAAAATAACCTAGCAACAGCTGTTGGGCAGCAGGCCCCCAATACCCTGCCCTGGGCCCTGGGCCCTGGCCCCATGCAGATTGGTGGAGGCTTGAATTATGAAGCCGCAAAGCTAAGCCCTCGGCCTTTTTCCAAAGGTATGTGAGGCCCGATGCTTTCCGATGGATCAAAACCCTGAGCCTCTGGGACTGAGCCAAGGGCTCAACAGAGAATGAGTGTTTGCAGGAGCCCTGGGAGAGGAGGGGTACAGAGCCCTGGAGGAAGCTTTGAGGCACTTGGGGTCCCGTTTACACCCCCAGCCTCCATGCCAGACCTCCTGAGTTTCCTGTCTGTCCCCACTCTCTTGGGGTCCCCAGTTTGTCTTTGTCGTCCCCAGCTCCAAGAGCTCAGCCCCCACTCTGGTCTCTGGCTGCATTAATGATGCATTATTACAGTGTCAAAGCAAAGGCCAGTGACGAACAAACAGGTTCCCCCATTGCAACTATCCAGGAGCACTCTGGAAGCATCTGCTACACCCTCCACTCCTCGAACCTCAAGCTCAGCTCGGATTCCTCTCTCCGGTATAGAGGGGAACCTATTTCTTACTGGTTTGCGCCCCTAGCACCACTGCTGCAGGGCACCTGCATTTGGCTGGACTGCCATTTTGCATGCATGCACCCATGTGTCTGCGTGTCTGAGTGTGTATCATCCTTCCCTGCCAATTGATCTGGTTGGCTGGAGCCCTGGCCTGAATGTCAAGCTCCTGGACTTGGTCCTGGCCTCACTACTGGCTATAGAACTTTCCACAGGCTGCTCAATCTCTCTGGGGAAATACTACCCAGCCTGAGATCCCTGAAGATCAACTCTGCAGAATTTCAAAATCTCTGGTGAAAATTGAGCCTTTATCTATGAGGAGGTCACCCAGAGCAAATGCCACAGTTCTTGGCAATGAAGTCAGCGATAGTCCTAGTTCTTTTGCACTGAGCAGAAACTGGTGACTTTGATTAATGGAAACAGACGAATTTCTGCCTAATAAATGCAGAGCCTTTAGCAAGGGCCTGCAAAACAGGGATGTGCAGTGGTATGATAGTAAAAGTGTCCTCGGTAAGGAGAATGTTGAGAAATGACACTCTTGGCCTTGACTGCCTCCTCTTGAAACTGGAGAGAAAATACCTTCCCTCTCCCATTTCACAGCCGATGTGAAGGCCACTTGGGGAAATATTGGTTTGGAACGTGAGCTGGAAAGTGTTTGGAGAGACAGTGCATATAAAAATGGCCATAAGCCTTGCTGTGGCAGAAACTCCTTGCTTCTTGCTTGGAGTGTCCCCCAAGGTGCCTTGAATTTAAATCAAAAGCCAATTTTCATGAAAAACAGCAGGAACAGACATGACTAGAGTTCATGGGGTGCAGGGAGCCCCTCCTCATATTCCAGGACTCTCTTTCCTTGGGAAAATGCAAGGTTTGCCACCTCTGATGTTCCCCCAGCAAGGAAAACATAGCTGTGACCTCAGCAAGGTCACACCGTGAGTCGGTGATAGCTGCTGGAAATAGAACACAGGCACCCGACTCCCTAGCTCCCTCCCCTTGAAGGGGGCCTCTTACAACCCCAGGAAAAAGCACTGCAAGTGATGTGGACAGACCTTCAGTTTGTCAACTCCCTTTCTATATTTATTCCCAGAGTCAACACACTTTGTGATTCCTGATCAAGAGGGGGACAAATACCCAAGGTATCTCTCATGTTTTCAAAACCTGATGTCACACGTTCCCCAAGTCACCAAGCAGAAACCCTGGCTCCTCTTCTGAGCTCCCCAAGCTACAGAGCACTTCCTGTAAGTGGCCCCTGGTCTGACTCCCCCTGAAATTGGGCCTTGGGAGCTATGTAAGTGGGCTTTCCTGGTGGCTCAGGCAGTAAAGAATCTGCTTGCAATGCAGGAGACCTAGGTTCAGTCCCCGAGTTGGGAAGATACCGTGGAGAAGGGATAGCAACCCACTCCAGTATTCTTGCCTGGAGAATTCCATGGACAGAGGAGCCTGGCAGGCTACAGTTCATGGGGTCACAAAAGAGCCAGACACAACTGAGCAACTATAATGTGGGTGGGGTCCTCAGGAAATCCCCCACATGGTATCTTATCCCTAAGCAAAAACCATCTGGTTGTGTGTCTAGTCAAGGCTATGGTTTTTCCAGTAGTCATGTATGGATGTGAGAGTTGGACTGTGAAGAAAGCTGAGCACCGAAGAATTGATGCTTTTGAACTGTGGTGTTGGAGAAGACTCTTGAGAGTCCCTTGGACTGCAAGGAGATCCAACCAGTCCATTCTGAAGGAGGTCAACCCTGGGTGTTCTTTGGAAGGAATGATGCTAAAGCTGAAACTCCACCACTTTGGCCACCTCATGCAAAGAGTTGACTCATTGGAAAAGACTCTGATGCTGGGAGGGATTGGGGGCAGGTGTAGAAGGGGACGACAGAGGATGAGATGGCTGGGTGGCATCACTGACTCAATGGACGTTAGTCTGAGTTAACTCCGGGAGTTGGTGATGGACAGGGAGGCCTGGCATGCTGCAATTCATGGGGTTGCAAAGAGTCGGACATGACTGAGTGACTGAACTGACTGACTGACTGTGTGATCAGCCCTCTTGGTTGCCAGACTGACCTCTACATTAGTCTAAATCCTAGGCCCTAAGTTGTAAATAAGATGATCCCAGTATGGTATGTGCTGGAGTCTGAATTTGAGTACAGGTGCTAGGTTTGATGGCACCCCACTCCAGGACTCTTGCCTGGAAAATCCCATGGAGGGAGGAGCCTGATGGGCTGCAGTCCATGGGGTCGTGAAGAGTCGGACAGTACAGAGCAACTTCCCTTTCACTTTTCACTTGCACACATTGGAAAAGGAAATGGCAACCCACTCCAGTATTCTTGCCTGGAGAATCCCAGGGACAGGGAAGAATGGTGGGCTGCCGTCTATGGAGTCGCACGGGGTCGGACACAACTGAAGTTACTTAGCAGCAGCAGCAGCAGCAGCAGCAGCAGCAGCTAGGTTTGAATGATAAGAGCGTGGCTGCTGTTTGGTGATATCATTTGAGTTACTGGCATGTATCACCTCTGATGAACGCCTGGCTGACCTGGCACCCCATGGACCCCAAGAACGGAGATGTGCCCTGGCCCTTTGCCTGGGGGCAGGCTGACTCCAGGGAACTGGCTTTCTGCCCCCAGGACATTGCGGTGTATCTGTGCCCCCATTAAGGGTCTAACACCAAGCTCTTTGTTCCCACCCGCTGCTCTTCCCAGCTATCACCACCAGGGGGCTCCATCCGCCGCTTGTATCGGTGAGAACTGACCCCTTCCTCTCTCAAGGCACCAGCCGTGTCTGTCCTCGGTTAGTTTGGGGTGGTGAGAGGAACAGTAAAACTTGCTTTTGTTTTGCTCCTCTCTGGCAAGGCTGGACCCACTTTTTGAAAGAAAAGCTCTTGCCCCTGTTTAACCCCTGGAACTGGGAAACAGATCCTTAACCAGCCGCAGTGGGAGGCAGATGGCACTTGTGGTGGTTATTATTTAGTCGCTAAGTCATGTCCGACTCTTTGCGATCCCTGGGTCTGGAAGATTCCCAGGAGAAGGAACTGGCAACCCACCTCAGTCTTCTCGCCTGAGAAATCCCACGGACAGGGATGGTTGTGGTTAAGAACATGGATTTTGAGTCACACAGTCGGGTCAAACTTGGCTGGCTGGCAAGTTGCTTCATTTTTCTAAGCCTCAGTTTTCCCATCAATGAAATGGGATAACACTAGTGCCTACTTCACTGGGTTGTTATGAGGATTAAATGGCATATCTGTGGAGTGCTTAGCAGTGAGTTTGACATGATAAATGGCCATGTAATTATCTATTTCTTTATTTTTTCACCGATAGCACATAAATATTTAATGGAGGTGGTATTCTTTATTGCCTCTGTGTGTGTGTGTGTGTGTGTGTGTACGCGCACGTTCAGTTGTGTCCAACTCTTGGCGACCCCATGGACTGTAGCCTGCCAGACTCCTCTGTCCATGAGATTCTCCAGGCAAGAATACTGGAGTGGGTTACGTTTTCCTACTCCAAGCGATCTTCCTGACCCAGGGATTGAACCTGCATCTCGAGTCTCCTGCATTGGCAGGCGAGTTCTTTACCACTGACCCACCTGGGAAACTCATATTTGTTGCAGGTATATATATAGATTTGTCCTAACATTCTAGAATCAGTTTTAATAACTCTCCCTGCCCTGAACCTTATTCCAAATGTAGCATCTCTCAGACAAACAGACAGACAGACAGACAGACAGACAGACAGACACACACACACACACACACACACACACACACACACACTCCTTTAGCCCTCTCCAGCCCTGGCTGACTGTGAGCCCAGTTGTAGGTGAGCAGCTTCCAGCATCCTGGCTTGGTTGGCCTGAGCGTGGGCAGACTAATGAGACCAAGGACATGGGGTCAGTCCCTCAGCCCGGCACAAGGAGACATCTGTTCTCTGCTCACGGCCGGTGCTCCTAGTGCTGGCCAGCCATCCAGCAAATGTGTGACCTTGGTTAAGGAGGAGGGAGATGGTGCCACCCTGTCTCCTGCAGGAGAAAAACATGGGGCACACATCCCACGAGTCAAGGGCACCATCACCCCACAGGCAGGAGGCTCAGGTCGCAGCAAGCTCGGGACTCATCCCGGCTTCCTCTCCCCTCACACCCACCTCCTGTCCACTGACAAGGCCCTGTGGTGCCAAGTCTCTGCCTCCACTGGGACCTCCTTCGCCCAGACAGGCATCATCTTTTACAGAAGACCCTGCTGGCTTTCCTACTTCCAGCCTTGCCCAATCCCCACTCACTCTCCAGAAAGCCAAAGTAAGTCTTTGAAAATATACACTGGACCACAGCACCTTCCTGTTGAGACACCCCCATGGCTTTCTGTGAGTGGTAGGCAGACTTCTAAGGGAACCCCCAGTGATCCCCACTGATCCCTGAATGAGGGCATGACCTGTAACTTGCTTCTTTTTTTAACTTTTTATTTTATATTGAAGTATAGCTGATTAAGGGCTTCCCTATGGCCCAGCTGGTAAAGAATCCGCCTGCAATGCGGGGAGCTTGGGTTCGATCCCCGGGTTGGGAAGATCCCCTGGAGAAGGGAAAGACTACCCACTCCAGGATTCTGGCCTGGAGAATTCCATGAACTGTATAGTCCATGGCGTTACAAAGAGTCGGACAGGACTGAGCGACTTTCACTTTCACATAGCCGATTAACAATGTTGTGATAGTCTCACATGGACAGCAAAGGGACTCAGCCACACACATACGTGTATCCATTCTCCCCCAAGCTCCTCTCCCTGCCAGGCTGCCACACAACATTGAGCAGAACTCCCTGTGCTCTACAGTCGGTCCTTGTTCGTTAACCATTTTAAATAGAGCAGTGTGTGCACGTCCGTCCCAAACTCCCTAACTCTCCCCCAACCCCCATAACTTGCTCCTAACATGTTTGGCCAAGGTGAGGGATGCCATTTCTGTGACTCGATCACGAGAGACAGTGAATTCCACCTTGCTATCAGATCCTCTCTGCCGTCACTTTGGCTCATGTGCTCTCATGAAGCGAGCTGCCCTATTGGAGTGTCCTCCACAGCAAGGAGCTAAAGATGGCTCAGATCTACCAGCCCACGAGGAACTGAGTCCTACCAACAACCACATAAGCCCAGCAAACATTTTCGCCACAGCCTGTCAACAAGACTAAGCAGAGGACCCAGCGAAGGCCTGTCAGACTCCTGACCCACAGAAACCTCCAGATTAAAGTGTTTGGGGGATCTTTTTGTTTTGGCTGCATCATGCAGTGTGTTTGATCTTAGTTCCCCAGCCAGAGATCAAACCCACACCTGCTACACTGGAATCGTGGAGTCTTAACCACTGGATTGTCAGGAAAGTCCTTGGTTTTTGTTTTATTTTTATTTTTAAATTTTATTTGTCTTTGGCTGTGCTGGGTCTTTGTTGCTGGACAGATTCTTTCTCTAGTTGTGGAGTTGGGGGGCTGCTCTCCAGTTGCAGTGCTTGGGCCTCTCATTGCAGTGGCTTCTCTCATTGGGGAGCACGGGCTCTAGGGTGCTAAGGCTTCAGTAGTTACAGCTCCCAGGCTCTAGAGCACAGGCTCAATCGTTGTGGCTCATGGGCTTAGTTGGAGAAGGCAGTGGCACCCCACTCCAGTACTCTTGCCTGGAAAATCCCATGGACGGAGGAGCCTGGTGGGCTGCAGTCCATGGGGTCTCGAAGAGATGGACACGACTGAGCAACTTCACTTTCACTTTTCACTTTCCTGCATTGGAGAAGGAAATGGCAACCCACTCCAGGGTTCTTGCCTGTAGAATCCCAGGGACTGAGGAGCCTGGTGGGCTGCCGTCTCTGGGGTCGCACAGGGTCAGACACGATTTAGTAGCAGCAGCAGCAGCAGCATGGGCTTAGTTGCTTCACAGCATGCGGGATCTTCCCACATCAGGGATCGAACCCATGTCTCCTGTATTGGCAGACAGATTCTTTACGAATGAGCCACCAAGGAAACCCTGTTTGTTTTCTTGTTTTGTTTTATTTTAAATTGCTAAATTTCTGGAACATTTGTTACACAGCAATAGCTAGCTAATACACCTTGGCACTTGGAATAAAGCTCTACCAGACCCTTCATGCTCTGGCCCCACGTGCCTCTCTCAGCCATTTTGGACCCCTCTCCCTTTGGCTCACCACCCTCCAGCCACTCTAGTCTTTTTCTATGTCTAATTTATCATGGTTGTTCATCCCCAGGACGTCTGAATGTGCTGTGCCCTCGGGCTGAACACTTTCTGCCCCACTCCACCCCCAGCTTTTGGCATGGTTGGTGCCATTTGGTCGTTCAGATTTTCTCAGCCCAAATGTCACCACCTCTGACTGGCCTCCACTGAGCTCCTTCTCCCCGTGCATCACTTCTGTGCTACCACCTAGCTTTGTTTTCTTCAGAGCATTCCTTACCACCTGATATTTCCTAGCCTGCTAGATAATTTGCTTATTCACTTTACCTCCTGCCACTGAAATAGAACTTCTAAGAGGACATTTTGTTGTTGTTGCTCAGTTGCTAAGTCATGCCCAACTCTTTGTGACTCCATGGACTGCAGCACACCAGGCTCCTCTGTCCTCCACTATCTTCCAGAGTTTCCTCAAATTCATGTCCAATGAGTTGGTGATGCCATCCAACCATCTCATCCTCTGCCTCCTCCTTCTCATCCTCTGCCTCCTCCTTCTCCTCCTGACCTCTGTCTTTCCCAGCATCAGGGTCTTTTCCAGAGTCAGCTCTTCCCATCAGGTGGCCAAAGTATTGGAGCTTCTGCTTTAGTATTCTTGCCTGGAGAACCCCATGGACACTACATTGCCCCAGTTCCTAGAATCAGCCCCAAAATATAATAGGCATTTGGAAAATGCTTAATTAATTTCCATCTACAAATGATGTTTTTCCACTAGGCCACCGATTTCTCCATAGCTCCCAGTGGTGTTTCAGCTGGAGATGCCCACCCACCTCCTAGAGGGAGCAAGGACCTTCATCCCTTCCTAGGTGACCTCAGCTCTGGTCTCATGGAGGGAGAGGGATTCATATGTGAAACACAAAGTGCCAGCTGTATGCTTGAAGTAGCCTGGGAGTTTGGGCTCCCCAAACACATTTTTAGCTACACTCCACCCCGTCAAATCCCGCAGCACTTTATTGCATTTACCTTAGAGTCTTCACACACATTCTCTTTCCTGCTCACCTCTTACTATGTTCACAGTTTGGCTCAAGGAAACTTAGCCTCCTCCAGGGAGCCTTCAAGAGTTGCTCTGAACAATTCCCTGGTCCCCTTATGATCCATCCCGGGAGAATAGGTGCTGTGTTAGGTATGGGGGCATAAGGACGGAGCAAGGATGGCCCCATGCTCAAGGAGCCCCTAACTTAGGGGCAGCCATTGGAAGAGATAACCACAATCTGGTTACAGTTCAGGACTTACCTGTCTGTCTGAAAACTCCAATGCATGCTGCTTTGTTAACCACACTGAAATGGGCAATAAATTGGATAGAGTCGGGGCTAAAAGCATCGGCCTGTGAGCCGGTCATGCTGCTTTCTAATCCTACTTCCATCACTTCTAGACTGCATCTTTTCTGCAAGTTATCTCTCAAAGCACCAGTGGCTTCATCTGTAAAATGGAGACTAATCGTATCCTCCTCGTAGGGTCAACCATGAGGATGAAATGAGATAATGTACAAATTAGCACGTTGACACATCAACCGGGTGTTCAAAGTAGCAACACCTGACCTGTCATCCATTTAGATGCCTCCTGCAACAAACGTCTGTTGCCTGCTTAATATTCACAAGAAAGGCATTGACCTGGGTTCTGAGGAGCTAAAGATAGAGTAGACAGCCTCCGCTCTCAGGTGACTCACAATCTCTTTGAAGAGACAGGACACAAAACAGGAGCAGAGAGCAGACAACTCAAGGACTCACTGTGTGATAACTGCCAACAAGCCTCATGAGTTCATAAATGTCACCGGCATCTGGAGGAACCAAGGAGGCTCGGGTTGGCATGATTGGGGAAATGTACATCTGACACCGTTAACCATATTTTCTAAATCAGGTTTTGGAGCACATTTGGCTTCATGCTCTGTACTCTGGCATGTGGCTTTCCCTCTGCCGGTCCACCTGGCAGGTGCCTGCTCGCCCTTCAAGACACTGTGCATTTCAAGGCATTGCCTTGACCTTCCCAGGCGTAGCCTCCTTCACCTCTCTTGCTCTCCAGGCTTCTATCACTGTCCCTTGCATATGCTGTGCCATTTACTGATGACATGTTTGTCTCCCCTGCTGGATATTAGTGAGTTCTGGTGTGAGAAGAAAGGTCCTTAGAAACAAGGACTACAGGAAAAGGTCCTTGTGAACAAAGTGGGTGTCTCTTCCATCTTTAAATCTTGGAAACCAGCACAGGTCAGCTGCTCCATATCTTTGCCTGATGAACAAATGAGTGTGGGCCTATATAAATGAATGATTCTGCCATTTGGAACGATACTCAGGCAAAGAATATTTGAAGTCTGAATTGCTTTGGAAAGCTCAAGTGGGGTGAGATCTCTGTAATTATACCACAGAACGGTTCATTCAACCCTACAAGTACTACATGCCTGTTCTGTGGCCCTGTGGGTGCTGCTCCTGGCTCACTGCCATAACCCCACCCCAGTAATAATGACAGTGACCCCAAGCCCTCTCATTAACCATTTACAGGACTGCAAAGCCCTTTACACCCATGATCTCAAAGCAGTTGTCAGGGATGCAGGCCAGACTTCATTGTGTCCATTTTACAGAAACTCAGCCTCGGGACAGCTCACTGAACACCCAGCTTGCACAGCTGGGGAGCTCCAAGGATGTTTGGCATTCCCACTCCAGGAACAAGTTCCCTGTGCTCTTTTTGCAACTCTTGTGGCCAAATGGGAGCTGTTAATTACTAATAATGATGGGAGGTGGTTAGATGGCTGCTGATTAGGTAGACTGATTGGCTATAGCCTCAGAGTCTGAAATTGTTGTTTATTTTCATAAAGTCACATATATCTGATTGCAGAGCAGTATTAAGCCACCCTCACTAGCCACCTCTGCCCTTGGGGCCACCATCCTGCCAATATGTGCAGACCCCCACCAGCACACACACCCCCTCCTTCCAGCCAGGTGTGTCTTTCTGAGAGTGTAAATGAGGAACAGAATGTGACATAATCCGAACAGGGTATAAAGCCACTAGAATTCTTTCTAGTAAATGTGGAGGTACAAGGGAGCTATTTTTGTGTGAATTTGCATGTTATTTGCATATATTTGCATGTATTTTCTCAAAGCCATCACACCGAGTTCATGAAACAGACAATTAATAGGTGAATCCACTTCATCTGTGCCAGCCAGTGGCAGAAGTGGACACATTAATGATTTGTAAAGCAAATAATAATAAAACTGTGTACAAAATACAGTGGTATTGAGAAAGAAGGGAATGATAATTCTACCTAGACGGGAAGGATCAGACAAGGTATCACAGGACAAGTGAGAGCTGACTAAAGTTTTGGTTTTTCTGTCTTTTTTTTTAAATTGAAGTATAGTTGAGTTACAACGCTTCAAGTGTACAGCAAGTGATTCAGTTACTATACATATAGCTGACTAAGGTTTTGAAGGATGAACAGGAGTTCTCCAAACAGTTGGGGATTCTGCTCCAGGTAAGGAATATTATTCCAGCAAAAAAGAACTGTGTGCATAAAAGCACAGAGGTCTCATGAAATAATTTAGAGTTTGGCCATGAATGTTTGAAAAGGGCTACTAAAGATCGAAAGAAAAAGAAGGCAGCAGAGGATGAGAGAGTTGGATAGCATCACCAACTCAGTGGACATGAACTCGGGCAAAGTCCAGGAGATACTGAGGGACAGAGAGATTGGTGTGCTGCAGTCCAAGGGATTGAAAAGAGTCAGACACAGCTTAGCGACTGAACAAAGACAGCAACAACGAAACCTCTAAAATCAGTGCTGGGAGGTAACCCAGGCCTCCTGATCCCTAGTTTACTAGTTTGGGGCCTTCTTTTGCAGTTGTCCCAGGGTCTGACTGTCAATCTTGGGGTTTTATACAGGATTTTTAAAGCTCTGATCACTGAGCTTCTAGTCCCATGCATTTACCCAGCAATGGGAATGACTGAACACATTCATTCTAAATGGACTCAAACACTGGGGACACAGTGACACCCTGCCAGGCCTGATCCCCAACATGAGAAAGGGGTTTGAGAGGAGAGAGCCAGCTACAGCAGGAAGGCCACAGTACATTTTGAGGCCAAGAGTCTGGACTTTGTTCTGAGCCTTTGAAAAGTTTTATACTGGGAAGAGATATAACTGGGTGTACCTTTTAGAGAGAAGACCATGAGGACAGCATAGAGATTGAGGTGGGGGTGGGGGTGGTGGCAAGATTCTTTCACAGCAATTCAAAAGGGTGATTATATCACCAGGACTCCAAGGACTCTACCTACCCAAGAGAAGGAACAAGGTGAATCTACCCCAAAACATCTAAGCTAATGCTCCCCACAGCATTACTCATCATTGCCCCAAACTGAAACAACCCGAATGTTCACCCACTGGTGAATAGATAAACAAAGTGTGGTATGTCTGTAAAATGGAATAGGAGCTCGTGTACACCTGTGGGGGATTCATGTCGATGTATGGCAAAGCCAATAGAGTATTGTAAAGTAAAATTAAAAAAAAAAAAAAAACCTACGGGTCCATGGTACAACATGGATTAATTTTGCATTACACTAAGTGAGGGTTTCCTAGGTGGCTCAGTGGTAAATCATCTACCTGCCAATGCAGAGACGCAAGAGACACAGATTGGGTCTTTGGGTTGGGAAGTTCCCCTGCAGGGGAAAATGGCAAACCCCTCCAGTATTCTTGCCTGGAAAATCCCATGGTCAGAGAAGCCTGGTAGGCCACAGTCCATGGGTCTCAAAGAGTCAGACACGAATGAGCAACTGACCGATCACTTGCAATGCTAAGTGAAGGAAGTCAACGAGAAGACCACGTACTGTAAGATTGCATACACATGAATTGTCCAGAATATACAAATCTTTACACAGAAAGAAGAACTGCCCACAGACAACAGTAGAAGTGGGGATTAACACACACAAGCATGAGGAAACTTTTTGGAGTGGTGGAAATATTCTGAAACTGGATCACGGTGATAGTCACAGAACTCATAAATTAACTAAAAATCATTGAATTGGACACTTACAATGAGCAAATGTGGTGGTATGTAAGTTGTATTTCAGTAGAGTGTTTTAAAACAAGAGTGATGATGGGGTCCTGAACTAGGATCTTGACCATGGGGGATGAGAGGCCAGAAGGAGACGAGGAGGGAGGTGGAAGGAGGTCTTGTCCACCACAGTTCCACCGACCTGCCCTCTGAACCCCAGATGCCCACAGCCCTTCCTCTCCTGATGCACACTGGACAAGTTAGGCATATCACAGATCTCACTGCTTACCACAAAGCTGAAGTCAGTAATCAGTTTGAAAAGTGTGAGTTTATGGATTCCCCTGATGGTTCAGTGGTTAAGAACCTGACTGCCAATGCAGGAGACACAGGCTCAGTCCCTGATCTGGGGAGATTCCACGTGTCATGGAGCAACTAAGCCCACGAGCTGCAACTACTGAAGCCCATGTGCCCTAGAGTCCGTGCTCAGCAACAAGAGAGTAGCCCCCACTCGCTGCAACTAGAGAAAGCCTGCTAGCAACAGTGAAGACCTAGCTCAGCCAAAAAGAAGTGATTAAATAAATAACTTTTAAAAATAAATAAACCCTACAATGTCCACCTAAATGAATACTATGCAGCTCTTAGAAATGTTATTTTTAGAAGACTGTTCAATGATATGGAAAATATCAAGTGAAAAGAAACTGTTTACAAAACGTTATGTGTAGGATAGTCCCAATTTTGTTTCACAGCTATGCACACAGAGAAAAAAAAATAAAATAGAACAGTTCACTTGTCATTTTATAATGAGGAAAAGTGTACTCTCTGCTCAGTTGCTAAGTCGTGTCTGACTCTTTGCGACCCCAAGGACTGTAGCTCATCAGGCTCAGTCTCTGTCCATGGAATTTCCTAGGCAAGAATACTGGAGTGGGTTGCCATTTCCTTCTCCAATATAGAACAGTTTGATTAGCATTTTATAAAGATTGAGGGCAGGAGGAGAAGGGGATGACATAGAATGAGATGGTTGGATGGCATCATCAACTCAATGGACATGGGTTTGAGTGAACTCCGGGAGTTAGTAATGGACAGGTAAGCCTGACATGCTGCAGTTCATGGGGTTGCAAAGAGTCAGACACTACTGAGCAACTGAACTGAACTGAACTGAATGAGGAAAAGGGTATTAAAATCAAAACAAAAACCTTCAGTGGCTTACCTTTGTCCTTACAGAAAGTCTGAACGCACATCAAGGTTTTCAGTGTTCCAAAGCCACCTCATCCTGGGTCTCAATCTCCAGCCAGCCTCTCTCCTGCTTCTGGATGCAGTGGTCATTGGTGCTCTATGCCTCTATCCTGCTGTTATCTCCCTGCTGAATGCTCTTCCCCGCTCTGTAACCCCTCCTTCCCAGGGACCCCTTCTGCCTGCTCTGCTCCGCCGGATAGAATGGCCCCTACACGCACCTGGGTCCTGGTCTTTGGTACATCCTCTGATGCAACTCTAGCCTCACTGAGTTATGATTCTTTGCTAACCTGTCTGTCTCTCACATGAAACCATGAGCTCCAAAAGGAGAGATTCCAAGACTCACCCTGACTGTCAGCTCCCGTCACATTTCAGGTGTAGAAGCCTGTCGTTTTAATACCTAGGGCATCCCAACTCTAAGTCAGGAATATATATTAAGAGTCTCCATAGTGTCAAATTCAAAGAAGTGCCATCCTGTACCTGAAAGTAATTACAATACAGTTTCAACCCTTGTTGCCATTTCTCAAGTAACAAGCCAGGGCAACTTTTTTAGATATCTCTGCTGTCTCATTCTCTTCTCAACTCTCTCTCTCTCTCTTCTGGTTAATTAACTTTTATTGAAGTATAGTTTATTTACAATGTTCTGTTAGTTTCTGCTGTATAGAAAAGTGAATCAGTTATACATACACATATTGATATATCCACTCTTTTTTAGATTCTATTCTTCCGATATAGTTCATTACAGAATTTTGAGTAGAGTTCTCTGTGCTGTTCAATAGGTTCTTTTGGTTAGCTGTGTTATATCTAGTAGTGTGTATATATCAATCCCAACCTTCTGATTTATCCCTCTCCCCATCCCACCCCCACACTTTCCCTCTTGGCAACTATAAGTTTGTTTTCTACATCTGTGACACTATTTCTGATTTATAAATAGGTTCATTTGTACCATTTCTTTTAGATTTCACATGTAAGCAAAAATCCACACAGCTGCCCCAGAACCCTCCCAATCCCTCACTCTCCACGCTCTCTGAAGCCTCAGCCCACTTGCCTTTCCCATCCTGTCTCCTGCTTTTCCCCACTCATGGTCCCAATTTGGTATCTCAAAAGCCCAGAAAAGATAGAAAGGACAGAACCCTCGCAAGAAGATGGAGAGGAAGTGCTGTGAAGGCAGATACACCATCATTCCTTAGCTGCTGGGCTGTGCAGGTGGGAAAGAGATTTCCAGTTCCGGGCGCTGGACTGCCCATTGTCACGTGATAGGTGAGCTGCAGATTCAAGGCTAAGAAAGGCGCCATGTAACACACAGACTATCCAAGGCTGTGGTAGCCACAGCTGCCAGCACCGGATGGGGGGCGATGTCTCCTGCAACCTGGACGGAGCTGTGCTCAGTCGGTTCACCCATCCCTCACAGGGAAAGAAGAGCAGCTTAGAGAAACAGCCTGGCTGACCCAGCCCCTCTCATCTCTCTCTCCTGGGAGCCATGTGCCCCCAAGCTGGGGGTTCACAGAGGTGGCACCATGCTGGCCCAGTGCTGCATTCACGTGGCACCTTCATCTGCCCATCCGCTGTGGGCTGTCCACTTGCTCTCAGATTTAAGCCACCTTCTCCAACATCTTAGTAATAAAGATTAGTGTTCCAGACCTCTGTTCACTGATAGTTCTCTTATTTCTCAGTTGATCCGGAACTCAGATGCAGACAAGGATGGCACTTATCAGGCCACTTGAAATCCCACCACGTCCCTGCTCAGCCTCTTCCCAGCAAGCCTAATGCGTGCAGACGTTTTCTTACGTACTTTTCTAAGCCTCCCAGATACTAGTTTTAACCATTCCTCCCCAAAGCAACCCTCCTCATCTCTGAAAATCAATAGAAAATCCACAGTGCTATTTCCCTCCCTTTTTTAATCTGTTGGCCCTTGCTTGTCTCCTGGCTGAATTCAAATCTGATTTTCCTAAAGTCATAAGAGGTTAGACCATTTTCTCTCTCCGGGTCCCAGTACCTCTCTCTGGACCCCAGTTTCATTGCCTCACGTACTATGTCAACAACATGACTCCCTTTAAATTTGCCATAAAGGTTAGATGGGATGCATCTGTGAAGCTCCTGATTTATTCTAAAAAGCTTCACAAGTATCTGGCCCTCAGTTTCCTGAACCCCTGGAAACTGTGATCCATCCATTCTTCATTCAGATATGAAAGAGCTGAAAAGTCTGACACACCTGTTTTTCACTGAGAATGATCCCCTCCTGGGATGGTGTGATGAATCGAGTCCTTTGGGAGAACTTTGGTCCTTTGGTGGAAATCCTATAAGCTTACATGCCTAGCAGACTTCATATTTCTCTTGACAAGCACATAAGTAACCAGTAGGTTTGGGGGTGCCAAAACACTTTTTTCTGAATTTTATGTAACATGCACTAAATGAATGTCCTTTTTCTCATTCATTGAAGCATCAAACAACTTGGTTTCCCAGTTGAATTCTTGGAGGCAAGTTTGAAAGAATATACTGCAGACTGGTTCTCTGAGTGGGGGAAATGTTCTTATTTCAGCTGACAGGTGGGAATGAACTACACTGATTCTGAGCAAGAAGTCTCTTAATTTATCCTACTTTTCCCAAAAAAATACCAGTTCTCCTTATTCTCCATACTGTCAACATTCTGTTTCTGGGTCTTGATGGTAATTTATGATAGCCCTAGTGGGACTGTCATGTTTGGGGGAATCTTTGAAGTGCTTTACCCATTTAAATCAGGCCCTATCAATTGCATTGTAGCCAGTGATGTACGATGTTAAACCATCTGCCTCTACCAAAAAAAAAAAAACCGCATATTCCAAATATATATGCATAAACAAATTAAAATTTTCACTGACATAAAAGATACACAGCACACAATTTATGACTAATAATAGGTTATACAATACTAGCTGGAGAAGGCTATGGCAGCCCACTCCAGTACTCTTGCCTGGAAAATCCCATGGCGGAGGGGCTTGGTGGGCTGCAGTCCATGGGGTCACCTAGAGTCGGACACAACTGAGCGACTTCAGGACACAACTGAGCGACTTCACTTTCACTTTTCACTTTAATGCATTGGAGAAGGAAATGGCAACCCACTCCAGTGTTCTTGCCTGGAGAATCCCAGGGACGTGGGAGCCTGGTGGGCTGTTGTCTATGGGGTCACACAGAGTCGGACACGACTGAAGTGACTCAGCAGCAGCAGCAGCAGCATGCAATACCAGGACTTCCCTAAGCATCCAGTGGTTAAGGGTCTAACGGTCAATGCAGGGGACATGGGTTCAATCCCTAGTCCAGGAAGATCCCACATCAGTTCAGTTCAGTCGCTCAGTCGTGTCCGACTCTTTGTGACCCCATGGATCGCAGCACTCCAGGCCTCCCTGTCCATCACCAACTCCCGAAGTTCACTCAGACTCACGTCCATCGAGTCAGTGATGCCATCCAGCCATCTCATCCTCGGTTGTCCCCTTCTCCTCCTGCCCCCAATCCCTCTCAGCATCAGAGTCTTTTCCAATGAGTCAACCCTTCTCATGAGGTGGCCAAAGTACTGGAGTTTCAGCTTCAGCATCATTCCTTCCAAAGAAATCCCAGGGCTGATCTCCTTCAGAATGGACTGGTTGGATCTCCTTGCAGTCCAACAGACTCTCAAGAGTCTTCTCCATCACCACAGTTCAAAAGCATCAGTTCTTCGGTGCTCAGCCTTCTTCACAGTCCAACTCTCACACCCATACATGACCACAGGAAAAAGCATAGCCTTGACTAGACGGACCTTAGTTGGCAAAGTAATGTCTCTGCTTTTGAATATGCTATCTAGGTTGGTCAGAACTTTTCTTCCAAGGAGAGAAGTATGGAGGTTCCTTAAAAAGCTAAACGTAGAACTACCATATGAGCCAGCAAACTCACATTGGACACATACTCTGAGAAAACCATAACTCAAAAGGACACATGTACTCCAATGTTCATTGTAACTCTGTTTATAATAGGAAGGACATGAAAACAACCTAAATTTACAATGACATTTGAATGAATAAAGAAGATGTAGTACATATATACAAAGGAATATTACCTAGCATAATATTAGTAACAAAATTAGGTCATTTGCAGAGATGCCGTTGGACCTAGAATTTGTCATATGGAGTAAATTAAGTCAGAAAGAGAAAAACAAATATCATATATTAATGAAAATAAGTGGAACCTAGAAAAATGATACAGATGAAACCATCTCCAGGGCAGGAATAGAGATGCAGATGTAGGAAATGGATATATGGACACGTGGGCAGGATGTGATAAATTGAGAGATTGGGATTGACATATATATACTACCATGTATAAAATAGATAGCTAATGGGAACTTGCTATAAAGCACAGGGGGCTCAGCTTAGAGCTCTGTTATGATTACATGTGTGGGATGGAGTCGGGTGGGATGGAGATCTAAGAAGGACGGGATATACGTACACATACAACTGATTCACTTTATTGTAGAGCAGAGACTAACACAGCATTGGAAAGCAATTACACTCCAATAAAAATAAAGTAGGAAAAAACAAACAACAAGACAAAGGAAGCAGGCACTGTGCTAGACACTAGGACCATAATATTGAAAAAGACATTGTTCCTGCTACTTGGAGCTCAGCCTGTAGAAATACTGATAAGCAGATAAGTGACCATGTATTTTGTCACTCAGTCGTGTCTGACTCTTTGCGATCCCATGGACTGTAGCCTACCAGGCTCCTCCCTCCATGGGACTCTCCAGGCAAGAGTACTGGAGTGGGTTGCCATTTCTACAATGAAAGCTATCGTTAAGTACAGAGTACCATGAGAATGTAGAGGGAAACACAGCTGGAAAGGAGAGTCAGGAGTATTTCTTATATTACAGTCATATAGTTTTGAGAGGACCTCATTCCTCACTTAGATGCTACTTTTCCCTAGGACAGGGAAATAATAGCATTTAGTGTGGGATGGGAGGAGAGAAAGAGGGAAGGGGGAAGATAAGGTAAAAGTCTTCTGGATAAATTACAGAGATATCAACCACAAGGAAAAAATGTCATATATCCATGTCTGATTGACAATTTAAATAGTTGAAAAACCTGTTTATAATTATTTGAGTCTAGGTCTTAATTCCATTAAATTTGTAAACAGTATATATTTGCATATTTAATATTTATTTAAATATCATGAGGAGGTAACTCTAGGAAAGGTTGTTATAATACATTGTTAGGTAATTAATAGTTTATCTTGGTGGAGAATGACATCATTAATGTGAAAACCATTCATGGTTTGTTTTATTCCTCCTTTAAAAACATACAAGTGAGTATACACTTGTAGCTACTTTATTTAGATTACTCCTCTTATATTTAGGATACTCCTCTTATAGGAGTTTATATTAAAATTCATATTTCAATAATATTAGTTTACTTCAATTTCTCTTTCATGTGTCAATTGAAGCATCCTAATATATTTTCATTAGAATATAGTAGCTTATATTTCTGTAATTTTCAATTACTGGTTATAAGGTAAGTTTCATAAAGCATTTGATGCTAAAAGTGGGTCAGTCAGTCAGTTCAGGCACTAAGTCATGTCTGACTCTTTGTGGCCCCATGGACTGCAGCATGCCAGGCCACCCTGTCCATCAATAACTCTTGGATATTACTCAACTCATGTCCATTGAGTGTCGGTGATGCCACCTAATCATCTCATCTTCTGTCATCCCCTTCCCCTCCTGCCTTCAATCTTTTTCAGCAGCAGGGTCTTTTCAAATGAGTCAGTTCTTCATATCGGGTGGCCAAAGTATTGGAGTTTCAGCTTCAGTATCAATCCTTCCAATGAATATTGAGGACTGATATCCTTTAGGATGAATTGGTTGGATCTTCTTGTTGTCCAAGTGACTCAAGAATCTTCTCCAACTCCACAGTTCAAAAGCATCAATTCTTTAGTGCTCAACTTTCTTTATGGTCCAGCTCTCACATCCATACATGACTACTGGAAAAACCATAGCTGTGACTAGTTGGGCCTTTGTTGGCAAAGTAATTTCTCTGCTTTTAAATGTGCTGTCTAGGTTGGTCATAGGTTTTCTTCCAAGGAGTAACTGTCTTTAAATTTCATGGCTGCAGTCACCATCTGCAGTGATTTTGGAGCCCCCCCAAATAAAGCCTGTCACTGTTTCCACTGTTTCCCCATCTATTTGCCAGGAAGTGATAGAACCAGATGCCATGATCATAGTTTTCTGAATGTTGAGCTTTTAAAAAATTTATTATTATTATTTTTTACCTTACAATATTGTATTGGTTTTGCCATACTTCAACATGAATCTGACACAGGTAAGCCAACTTTTTCACTCTTCTCTTTCACTTTCATCAAGAGGCTCTTTAGTTCTTCTTCACTTTCTGCCATATGGGTGGTGTCATCTGTGTATCTGAGGTTATTGATATTTCTCCTGCAATCTTGATTCCAGCTTGTGCTTCCTCCAGCCCAGCGTTTTTCATGATGTACTCTGCACAGAAGTTCAATAAGCAGGGTGACAATATACAGCCTTGTCGTACTCCTTTCCCAATTTGGAACCAATGGTTCAAATCTGATATAATCTTTAAAAAAATATAAAAAGTAGGAAGAAGTGTCCCCAATTTGTGGCTTTGACTTTGTGTAAGCATTTGTGGGAAAAGTGAAAAATAGGTGTTTCAGTCTGTAAACCTAGCGATCCTTGCTCTGCTCTGGCAAAATATTTGTATAAATTATTGCCAGGTATATAACAGACTAACTTTTCTTGTTCAAATAAAAATTGAGACATTAAAAGAAATGACTGAAATTTTCAAAATTTAGATATTTTAAAAATTCAAATTCCTACACAAGAGAAGGATTTAAAATGAAAGTAGGAGGGGGGCGGGAAGATGGCGAAGGAATAAGACAGGAGACCACTTTCTCCCACACAATTTCATCAAAAGAACAATCCAAACGCTGAGTAAATTCCACAAAACAACTTCTGAATTCTGGCAGAGGACTTCAGGCAACCAGCAAAGCAGATCTTTGGCTTCAAAAACAGGTAGGAAAAATATAAAAGACAAAACAAAACAAAAAAAGAGTCAAAGGAGGTAGGGAGGGAGCTCTGTCCCAGGAAAGAAAGGGAATTCCCTCCTGGGAAGAGACTCTTAAAAAGAGAGTTTTCCAAACATCAGGAAACATTCTCGCAGCCGAGTCTGAGGCAAGCTTTGGAAGCATGGAGGGCAATATAACAGGAAGGAAAAGTAGAAAATAATTAAAACCAACAGATTACGAGCCCTACAGCAAATCCCCAAGTGGGATAGCAGCGCGGATGCCTGCATCCGCCACTAGCAGTGGGGGTTGGGCAGCGAGACGCCGGAGGCACAAGTGGGAGTGCTTTCTAAGAATTGGCCGCAGGAGGCGTGGGCTGCAGAGCGTTTTGGAGAATCGGGCCAGAACGCCCCCGCGCGTGCCCAAAGCGATCTAACCTGAGCTAACAAACCAGACTTTGGGATAGCTACCATGCAAAACGCTGGAACATGAGACACCACCAGGATCGCGCACAGAACAAAGGATGGATCGGAAATAGCCGGTTACAGACCATCCCCCTCCGGTGACAGGCAGCCAGAGCCTTAAGGGCTGGAAAGGGACAAGTGCAGCCCAAGAGAAACATTACCTACCAAATTGCAAGCAGTTTCTTTGCTAACTAAGACTTCTGGGGGTTCTGGTCAGTCATCATCCGCCTGAGAAGGAATGCCAGTGGCACACCCAGAGATCTGAGCAGCACGGAAAAGCCATAAGACGCAGTGATTGTGCTCGCCAAGCTCCTGAGCTACTCGGATCTGGGAAGGACACAAAATGCAGGCCCAACCAAATCTGAACCTCTGAGGGCTTCCTAAGCGCCTGAGGGGCTTAGACCGGGGAAGTGCAGGAAACCTAGCACCAGTCTCAGGCAGTTCTCCAGCGGGCTGAACTACATAGAACCTGAGCGGTGGATGCTGCGAGCAGAGGCAAGCCCAGCGTGGAGTCCACTACCGCCCTACCTGTTTCAGGACGGAAATCAGACACTGAAGAAACCAAGCAGAGGAAGCTAAACAGAGGGAACCACCTTGATAGTGAACCCACACAGCCCACAACGCCAGAGAAAGGGCCAGATATACCGTTAATACTTTCATGATCAATTTTTTTTTAGTTTTTTTGGTTGTGTGATTGTTTTTTCTTCCTTTATTAAAAAATTTTTTTATTTTTTCTTCTTTTCTTTTTCTTCCTTTTTTAAACTTTCTTAATATTTTAAGTCCTCTATTTCTCTAATCATTATTTTTATAACCTATTATTACTTAAAAAAAAAACAACAACAACCCTATTTTAAAAGCAAACGCTGTATATAGTCTTTTTGTCGTTGATGTTCTTTCTTTTAATAATTCTTGTGGCTTTTTTTTTCCTCTCCTTATTCTTCTTTTCTTTAATATTATATTTTTGAAAATCCAATCTCTACTCCAGATTTTTAATTTTTGCAGTTTGGTACTTGTCAAATTTGTACATTTAAAAACCCAATTTTAAACCCAATTCTTTTAATAATTCTTGTGGCTTTTTTTT
>SJYV01004439.1:833887-873390 GCA_006410875.1 Neotragus pygmaeus | reverse complement strand
GTGTATTCTTGCCACCTCTTCTTAATATCTTCTGCTTCTGTTAGGTCCAGATTATTTCTGTCCTTTATCGAGCCCATCTTTGCATGAAATGTTCCCTTGGTATCTCTAATTTTCTTGAAGAGATCTCTAGTCTTTCCCATTCTGTTCCTTTCCTCTATTTCTTTGCATTGATTGCTGAAGAAGGCTTTCTTATCTCTTCTTGCTATTCTTTGGAACTCTGCATTCAGATCCCACATGCCGTGGAGCAATTAAGCCCACACACCACAACTACTGAGCCCACTGCACTCTAGAGCCTGCGAGCCACAACTACTGAAGCCCGGGCACCCTAGAGGCTCCACAACAAGAGAAGCAACCGCAGCGAGAAGCCCACAACTAGAGACTAGTCCATGTGCAGCAACGAAGATGCAGAGCAGCCAAAAATTAATAAATTAATTAATTTTAAAAAGTTCTAAAATTATGCAATACCTTTTCTTTTGAATTCCATAAGCCCAAATCATTCTCACAGAATGTTTTCACTGATTTTTTTAGAACTCTTGAACTTGTAGCAAACCTCTGGTCACAATTCAACCATGATTTGGCAAAATCAAACTACAAATAACTTCTCAATCACTGTCTGATTCAGCTAATTGGTTACTCATGTCACTGGCTACTGAGTGTAGTTCTAGTGTGAATACTAATTGATCTCTTCATTTGCCTTAATAACTAAGGCAAAAGTAAAGCAATGAAGGAGTATGCGGTATTTCATTAATTATGTGAGCAACTGTTTTGCTGAATCAGGTAACAGTTTTCCAATAGTAGACTATTTCCTTACTTTTTTGACTGGTCTCAATGTCATAACCATAGACACAATGCACTTTGCGTTATTAGTGTTTTCCCATCACTTTCTTAAGTCTATGCAAAATTTTAAAAAGCCCAGCCAAGTAAACCCTGATTTGCAAAGGTTTTCCAGCTTCTGTGGTGCAAACTCCCATCATGATAACCTCTTGCTACCAGCGTGATGATACTGAGTGTGGTTTGTTGTTGTTGTTCAGCCGCTAAGTCATGTCCAACTCTTTGCGACCCCAGTGGACTGCCGCATGCCAGGCTCCTCTGTCCACCATCTCCCAGAGTTTGCTCAAATTCATGTCGTTTGAGCCGGTGATGCTGTCTAACCCTCTTGTCCTCTGCTGCCCCCTTCTGCTTTTGCCTTCAATCTTTCCCAGAATCAGGGTCTTTTACAATGAATCAGCTCTTCACATCAGGTGGCCAAAGTGTCAGAGCTTCAGTTTCAGTGTTAGTCCTTCCAATGAATATTCAGGGTTGATTTCCTTTAGGATTGACTGGTTTGTTCTTCTTGCTGTCCAAGGGACTTTCAGGCATCTTCTCCAGCACCACAGTTCAAAAGCATCAATTCTTTGGCACTCAGCCTTTCTTATGGTCCAACTCTCACATCTATACATGATGACTGGGAAAAAAACATAACTTTGACTATACAGAACTTTGTCGGCAAAATGATATCTCTGTTTTTTAATATGCTCTCTTGCCAAAGCTTTCCTTCCAAGGAATAGGCGTCTTTTAATTTCATGTCTGCAGTCATCGTCTACAGTGATTTTGGAGACCAAGAGAAGAAAATCTGTCACTGTTTCCACTTTTTCCTTTTCTATTTGCCAGGAAGTGATGGGACCGGATGTCATGATCTTAGTTTTTTTTAATGTTGAGTTTCAAGTCAGCTTTTTCACTCTCCTCTTTCACCCTTGCCAAGAGGTTCTTTAGTTGTTCTTCATTTTCTGCCATTAGAGTGGTATCATCTGCATATCTGAGGTTGTTATTTCTCATGGTAATCTTGAATATGGATCTGAGGATAAATATACAGTAAATATAACATTGTTTAATAGACTTTCTACTACGCGGACATCTTAGATGTAAATAAACTCTTGAGCATAGATATTAATAATTAAATGTAGTTAAAAATTAGAAGATGATGAGCTTTGAGTATTTATTGCCTTTTTTGCCATTTTAATATACTCAATTAAGTAGCAGTAAGTACAATCACAATGTTATGTAACCATCACCATTATTTAAATAATTTTTTCAGGACCCCATCTGAAATCCCATATCCATCACCATGCCCCCACCTGTACCCCTAGACCCTAGCAAACACTAATCTGTTTTCTGTCTCTGTGGATTTGTTTACAGAGAATACTTCACATAAAGAGAATCTTATAATATGTGGTCTTCTGTGTCTGGTTCTTTCACTGATGATAATGTTTTCAAAATCCATATTGTAGCATATGTCAATTCGTTGTTTTTCATGGCTGAATAATATTCCATTGCATGGATCTACCACATTTCATTTATCCATTTGTCTGTGGATGGACATTGGGTTGTTTCTACATGTCACCTATTGTGGATAGTGCTGCTATGAACACTTGTAATTGTCTTCATTTTTAATATAAGTTTGTAGCATTTGATTTTTAATAATGACTGTTTTATTAACCAGCTTGCAAAATTCCTGAATATTTAATGATTGGCTCTTGGAAGTGGACAGGAACTGGTTCCAGGGCACCTCGGGCTGTCACCTTCCAGCCAGCTTCAGGCAGGAGACAGAGCTCTGAACTCTGAGCCAGCAGATCTGTGTTATGGGGTCAGTGCAGCCTCTAACTCACTGTCATTTGGAGCAAGCCACAAAGCTCTCTCATCCTTGGTCTCATCTCGGAAATGAGACTCCGAGACTAGATGGTGCCTAATGTCCCTTCCCGAGGTTCTGTAAACAAATCAGGTAGGGGGCCCCTGGAGAAAGAGAACCAGACATGGCTTTCTGGACTGAAGAGAAGGCATTTTGGGCCTAAGCCATTCTGTAACCTATGGCTGGTCGTAACATTGTCCTTGAACGGATCTCAGTAAAAATGATCTTGAGGGAATGAGAGAACAAACTTCTATCAAACAAGAGAAGTAATGAAAACAAAGATGACAATTAAAAACTCTTGAGTTCCGTTTCAATGATAAAGGCAAGCCTAGAGCACGTTCTTGAGCTGTTTTGCAGAATTTAAACCCCCACCGCCCCCCACCCCCAGGTGCTCAACTACCAGATGAACTGGAATCTGAGGGGTGGTGATGTGGTCCTTTTCTGACCCTCATGACTTCTATCAACCAAAGCTTGGACTCTCAATCGCCCAAGCCTTTCATGAATATGCGTGTACTCTTAGCTTAAAACTTGCCCCATTGTGCAGTTTGGGGAGAAGCTGCTTTGGGAGAGATCCTTGGTGTTCTCCTTACTTGCTCAAGGAATAAATCCTTCCTTCTCCTCATCTTTACCTTGGTTGTGTTTTTTGGCTCATCACCCACCAAAAGGCAAACCCAGATATTCGAGTAACCGCAACTTCTAATGAGTGGCTATGCTGGGCAAATAGATGAAACAAACTCACATTAACCACCCACCTCCCCAGCAGTTCAGGGGACTGAGCACCACTCTTCTGCAGGTTCGGAGCACTGGCTCCATCCCCTACCCCCAACTGTATATCGATTGCTACAGTCCTGAATAAAGTTTGCCTTTACTTTTTGTTTTTTGTTTTTTTTGAACTGTGCTGGGGTCTTTATTGCTGCATGGGCTTTCTCTAGATGTGGTCAGCAGGGGCTACAGTCTAGTTTTGGTGTGCAGGCTTTTCATTGCAGCAGCTTCTCTTGTTGTGGGCATGGTCTCTAGGGCGCGTGGGCTCAGTTGTTGTGACTCCCAAGCTCTAGAGCACAGGCTCAGTAGCTGTGTTGCTCGTGGCATGTGGGGTCTTCCTGAACCAGGAATCGAACCTGTGTCTCCTGCATTGTGTGTCTCCTGCATTGCCAGGCAGCTTCGTTACCATTGAGCCACCAGAGAAGCCCTAGTCAGTGCCTTTGATCTGCCAAGATCCTAGGGAAACAGTGGGAACCCTTAGAAAAATCATCCTATGTAAGTTGCACGGATGAAGGGCTGAAAGACTGAAAAAAAAAATCATCTTTGGATATTATAGTATAATAAGAATATATTCAAACTTTGCCCCCCATTCCTGGCACAGAGCTTCAAAAACCCTTGGAAATCCATGAGTGATAGGAGTGTCTTCCATTATTCATATAAAAATCCTCTTTTTTATCTCTGGTGTGTTTCCTCTGATGCCACACAGTTCTCCAGTTCTTTGTGTGCCCAACAATCGAACTCGATTCTGACACAAGCCTCCTTGGATCACACCTGAGTTTGTGCTAATGCAATGACTTAGAGTGTGGCCCCTAGACCACCTCAGGTTGGGACTGGTCACCAGAAAGACCAAGTAACTAGAGGGTGTGAATAATACACGTAGAACAGAGGTTTTTGCTTACCGTCCTTTTCATGGTGGTAGCTGGAGCGAACTTTCGAAAAAGCACCAAGAATATATAAGAATATATATCTGCCTCATAGAAAATTTCTGTAGAATTCAATTCCATTATTTAAAATAATTTTTCTGCCAACAAATCCCAGCCTGAAGCTTGACATGGTAACTAGATTAGCTATTCTACAATGGTCTTAAGACAACTTTGTCAGCTGCTTTGATTTACAAAGATTGTTTTTTAAATCCCATTCTTTTGTCTATTCTAAACATTGTATGTTTCAAAGTATCCTTTTAAAACCTTGGGTTCCTTTGCTTACAGTTTTTTCTATAATAAATCATTTGATGATTAAATTTGACCCCTTTGACAGGAAACAGTGAAGGAGCTTGTTGCACATGGATTTGGGGGTGGAGGGAGTTTGCAGAGCAGTTCTACACTTTGATTATGGTGCTGATGACATTTGTCAAATTTCAGAGTGAATTTTACTGAATACAAATTCAATTTCAATAAACACGACTTTAAAAAAATTTTTTTTAATTTTTTGAATAGGTTGATTTAAAGAACTTCTGGGTTGGTGAGCCCATTAGTTGCTGGAGAGTGGTGCTCGCAGAGAGAGCCCAGAAGCTCTGCACACCCTTCCCCATGCCTTGCCCTATGCTTCTCTCCCATTGGGTCATTTCTGAATTGTCCTTTATTAGTTCAGTTCAGTCGCTCAGTCACGTCCTACTCTTTGCGACCCCACGGACAGCATCCCAGGCCTCCCTGTCCATCACCAACTCCCAGAGCTTGCTCAAACTCATGTCCAAACAGTCAGTGATACCATTCAACCATTTCATCCTCTGTCGTCCCCTTCTCATCCCATCTTCAGTCTTTCCCAGCATCAGGGTCTTTTCCAACAAGTCAGTTCTTCACATCGGATGGCCAAAGTATTGGAGTTTCAGCTTTAGCATCAGTCCTTCCAATGAATATTCAGGACTGATTTCATTTAGGATTAACTGGTTGGATCTCTTTGCAGTCCAAGAAACTCTCAAGAGTCTTCTTCAACACCATAATTCAAAAGCATCAGTTCTTTAATGCTTAGCTTTCTTTATAGTCAAACTCTCACATCCATACACGACCACTGGAAAAACCATAGTTTTGNTTAACTGGTTGGATCTCCTTGCAGTCCAAGAAACTCTCAAGAGTCTTCTTCAACACCATAATTCAAAAGCATCAGTTCTTTAATGCTTAGCTTTCTTTATAGTCAAACTCTCACATCCATACACGACCACTGGAAAAACCATAGTTTTGACTTGATGGACCTTTGTTGGCAAAGTAATGTCTCTGCTTTTTAATATGCTGTCTAGGTTGGTCATAGCTTTTCTTCCAAGGAGCAAGTTATCTTTTAATTTCACGGTTGCAGTCACCATCTTCAATGATTTTGGAGCCCCAAAAAATAAAGTCTGTCATTGTTTCCATTGTTTCCCCACCTATTTGCCAGGAAGTGATGGGACCAGATGCCATGATCTTAGTTTTCTGAATGTTGAGCTTTAAGCCAACTTTTTCACTCTCCTCTTTCATCAAGATGTTCTTTAGTTCTTCTTCCCTTTCTGCCATAAGAGTGGTGTCAGCTGCATATCTGAGGTTATTGACATTTCTCCTGGCAATCTTGACTCCAGTTTGTGCTTCATCCAGCCCGGTATTTCTCATGATGTACTCTGCAGACAAGTTAAACAAGCAAGGTGACAATATACAGCCTTGATGTACTCCTTTCCCGATTTGGAACCAGTCTGTTGTTCCATGACCAGTTCTGATTGTGGCTTCTTGACCTGTATACAGATTTCTCAGGAGGCAGGTAAGGTGGCCTAGTATTCTCATCTCTTTAAGAATTTTCCACAGTTTGTTGTGATCCATACAGTCAAAGGCTTTGGCATAAATAAAGCAGGAGTAGATGTTTTTCTGGAATTCTCTTGCTTTTTCAGTGATCCAACAGATGTTGACAATTTGATCTCTGGTTCCTGTGTCTTTTCTGAATACAGCTTGAACATCTGGAAGCTCATGTTTCACATATTGTTGAAGCCTGGCTTGGAGAATTTTGAGCATTACTTTGCTAAGCATGTGAGATGAGTGCAATTGTTGGGTAGTTTGGACATTCTTTGGCATTGCCTTGGGGATTGGAATGAAAATGGACATTTTCCAGTCCTATGGCCACTGCTGAGCTTTCCAAATTTGCTGGAATATTAAGTGCAGCACTTTCACAGCATCATCTTTTAGGATTTGAAACAGCTCAACTGAATTTCCATCACCTTCACTAGCTTTATTCATGTTATTCTTACTAAGGCCCACTCAACTTTGCATTCCAGGATGTCTGGCTCTAGGTGAGTGATCACACTATCATGGTTATCTGGGTCATGAAGACCTTTTTTGTACAGTTATTCTGTGTATTTTTGCCACCTCTTCTTAATATCTTCTGCTTCTGTTAGGTCCATACCATTTCTGTCCTTTATGGTGCCCATCTTTGCATGAAATGTTCCCTTGCTATTACTAATTTTCTTGAAGACATCTCTAGTCTTTTCCATTCTCTTGTTTTCCTCCATTTGTTTGCACTGATCACTGAGGAAGGTTTTATTATCTCTCCTTGCTATACCTTCGAACTCTGCATTCAAATGGGTATATCTNGCTATTACTAATTTTCTTGAAGACATCTCTAGTCTTTTCCATTCTCTTGTTTTCCTCCATTTGTTTGCACTGATCACTGAGGAAGGTTTTATTATCTCTCCTTGCTATACCTTCGAACTCTGCATTCAAATGGGTATATCTTTCCTTTTCTCTTCTTTCACTTCTCTTCTCTCAGCTATTTGTAAGGCCTTGTCAGACAACCATTGTGCCTTTTTGTGTTTCTTTTTCTTGGGGATGGTCTTGATCACTACCTCCTGTACAATGTCTTGAACTTCCATCCATAGTTCTTCAGGCACTCTATCAGATCTAATCTTTTGAATCTATTTGTCACTTCCANTGTTGATTTTTGCTATGGTCTCTTTTGTTTCTTTTGCATTTATTTCTGCCCTAATTTTTAAGATTTCTTTACTTCTTTTAACCCTGGAGTTCTTCCTTTTCTAGTTGCTTTAGCCTTTTTGTTTATTTAAAATACAGCAGTGTGTACATGCCAGTCTCAAACTCCCTAATTATCCTTCCCCCTTCTAGGTAACCATACTTTTTTTTTTTTTTTTTTTTAAGCCTGTGAATCTCTCTTGGTTTTGTAAATAAGTTCATTTGTATCATTTTTTAAAGATTCCCCATAGAAACTCTTTTTGTTTCTGATTTACTTCACTCAGCATGACATCCTCTAGGTCCATCCATGTTGCTGCAAATGGCATTATTTCATTCTTTCTAATGACAGAGTAATATTCCATTTCATGTATGTACCACAACTTTATCCATTCCCCTGTCAATGAACATTTAGGTTCCTTCCATGTCTTGGCCAATGTAAGCAGTGCTGCAGTGAACATTGGGGTGCACATATCATCTTGGACCATGGTTTTCTCCAGATATATGTCCAGGAGTGAGATTGCAGCATCATATGGTAGCTCTATTTTTATTTTTTTGAGGAACCTCCATACTGTACTCCACAGTGACTGTACCAATTTACATTCCCACCAACAGTGTAGGGAAGGCACCTGTCCAAAGGAATGTCTTTCCACACCCCTACAACATATATTGTTTCTACAAACTTGGTTTTAAATTAAAACTAATGTATTTTAGTTACTCTATAGTGAGGCAATACCAGTCCTTCAGAATTATGGAGTGTTAATCTTGTGCTTCACTTATCCCTATCCCTTGAGGTTACATTTCCCTAATAGTGTACATGCCTTATAGAGTTATATGGCTGTGAGCTGTGGTAAGTCCTTCAAGATTTTTATAGTAGAAGAGCAAAGGAAAAGGAGGGAAGAAACTTGATAAACTTCTTATGGGTGAAGCCTTATGGCTTTGAATGGAATGAAGAGATATGAGAACAGCAGTCTGGAACTAAGTTGCTGCTGCTGCTGTTGCTGCTGAAGTCACTTCAGTTGTGTCCCACTCTGTGCAACCCCATGGATGNACTTGATAAACTTCTTATGGGTGAAGCCTTATGGCTTTGAATGGAATGAAGAGATATGAGAACAGCAGTCTGGAACTAAGTTGCTGCTGCTGCTGTTGCTGCTGAAGTCACTTCAGTTGTGTCCCACTCTGTGCAACCCCATGGATGGCAGCCCACCAGGCTCCCCTGTCCCTGGGATTCTCCAGGCAAGAATACTGTAGTGGGTTGCCATTTCCTTTAGGAAATGTTAAAATAGTCCAAGTGAGAGATGGTAAGGCCCTGAATATAGGAACTGTCAGTAATATTGGAAGAGAATGAATTGGAGTGATGATTAATTTATAGAATTGTTGGCTGGTTAGACATGGGCATTTTAGGAAGAAGGAATAAAGAGACTGAGTGCACACTTAGATTTCTTGGGTAGATTGTGGTACTATTCATCAAGACAAAGGAATACAGAGTGAAAAACATGATTGGATGGAAGGACTAAAAATTCTACTTTGAATTTTTGAATTTGAGTGTTTGGGGACCATTATAGATAGATGCCCTATAGCAAGCGAGATACATCATTTGGAAATAAGAGAGAAATCCTGGGATGGAGATACAGATGTGAAAGTTATCAACACTGGGAGATTATTAGTGCCAGGAGCTCAGACTCTTGAGAGCATTGATAGTTAAGGGGAATCAGAAATTGAAAAGCCAGCAAAAGAGACTGAGAGGAACCCAAGCATGGACCCAAAGTTTTATTCGAAAGGAGAGTCTTACCCACCTGGGAGGTAGGTAATAGAGATCTAAACTGGAGTCATCTTACAGAGGAAGGGCTGTTATGTATTGTTAAAGGTAAAAGCCAAATTGCGCCTAACATAAGGCAAGTATTTCTGGAACTGGCCAGTTTAGTTGGTCATGGCTTGGTGTTCATTTGAGGGTTATGGCTTTCTATGTTCACACAACTCCACTCCAGAAACAGAATGCAGATTTCAGACTTGGCAAAATGAACCTCAGTTGTTGGTCAAAATATAAGTAATTTAAGACTCCCTGTGCTTGTGCTCAGTCCTGTTTGACTCTTTGCAACCCCATAGACTGTAGCCGCCAGGCTTCTCAATCCATGGGATTTTCCCAGTTACCCAAATGCTATCTCTACAACTCATTTTCACAAAGCTATGCTTAAAGGCAACCAAAACTGTACTGAGGAATTTTCTGTTCCTGTTTGTGACTCCATGCTGGCGTTTGCTGTTTCCCAACCATTTTGAATTTGACCAATCACTGAAGCAGAGATACCTAGAAGTAAACATGAGTGGATATAACCAATTTTGCCAAAGTGGATTTTCCTGAATTAGAGAAAATTATTTACTTCTATATTAATATTACATTAATGTTAATTAGAAAAGCATTTTATTATTTTATGTTAAATATTATGAACCTGAATCTATGTACTGAATATAGTTGTATTATCACACATATTTTTATATTCAGTTAAATTGGATTTTTATAAAATAATTATACTGGAGAAATTAAGAATTGATAGAGAGCATTGAAGTAGACTTTAAACCTTACTCTTATTCAAAACTTCTTATACAACCCCTTCAGTATAATTCAAAAACATCATACTTAGATTTGTTATTCTCTTTATGTCATAGATTTTTCCTTAAAAAAAGAAACCAAAACAGGACTTAAGAAGATACCTGAGGTTTTAATTTTCATTTCAAAAATGTTGCATAAAAGGAAAATAAAGAGATAAGTTGCATATTAAATAATCTTTGCAAATTAACAGAAGCAGAAGATATTAAGAAGAGGTGACAAGAATAAACAGAAGAACTGTACAAGGAAGATCTTCACGACCAACATAATCATGATGGTGTGATCACTTATATAGAGCCAGACATTCTAGAATATGAAGTCAAGTGGGCCTTAGGAAGCATGACTACAAACAAAGCTAGTGCAGGTGATGGAATTCCAGTTGAGCTCTTTCAAATCCTGAAAAATGATGCTATGAAAGTGCTGCACTCAATATGCCAGCAAAATTGGAAAACTCAGCAGTGGCCACAGGACTGGAAAAGGTCAGTTTTCTTTCCAATCCCAAAGAAAGGCAATGCCAAAGAATGCTCAAAGTACCGTACAATTGCACTCATCTCACATGCTAGTAAAGTAATGCTTAAAATTCTCCAAGCCAGGCTTCAGCAATACGTGAACCATGAACTCCCTAATATTCAAGCTGGTTTTAGAAAAGGCAGGAGAACCAGAGATCAAAGTGCCAACATCCGCTGGATCATGGAAAAAGCAAGAGAGTTCCAGAAACACATCTATTTCTGCTTTATTGACTATGCCAAAGCCTTTGACTGTGTGGATCACAATAAACTAAGGAAAATTCTGAAAGAAATGGGCATATCAGACCACCTGACCTGCCCCTTGAGAAATGTATGTATAGATCATAAAGCAACAGTTAGAACTGGACATAGAACAAGACTGTTTCCAAATAGGAAAAGGATTACGTCAAGGCTGTATGTTGTCACCCTGCTTATTTAACTTCTATGCAGAGTACATCATGAGAAACGCTGGGCTGGAAGAAGCACAAGCTGGAATCAAGATTGCTGGGAGAAATATCAATAACCTCAGATATGCAGATGACACCACCTTTATGGCAGAAAGTGAAGAACTAAAGAGTCTCGTGATGAAAGTGAAAGAGGAGAGTGAAAAAGTTGGCTTAAAGCTCAACATTCAGAAAACGAAGATCATGGAGTCTTGTCCCATCACTTCATGGGAAATAGATGGGGAAACAGTAGAGACAGTGTCAGGCTTTATTTTTCTGGGCTCCAAAATCACCGTAGATGGTGATTGCAGCCATGAAATTAAAAGACGCTTACTCCTTGGAAGGAAATTTATGAACAACCTAGATAGCATATTGAAAAGCAGAGACATTACTTTGCCAACAAAGTCTGTCTAGTCAAAGGTTGCTCAGTCATGTCTGACTCTTTGTGACCCCATAGACTTTAGTCTGCCAGACTCCTCTGTCCATGGAATTCTCCAGGTAAGAATACTGGAGTGGGTTGCCATTTCCTTCTCCAGGGGATCTTCCTGACCCAGTGATCGGACCCAGGGATTGAACCTGGGTCTCCTGCATTGCGGGCAGACACTTTAACCTCTGAGCCATCAGGGAAGTCTAGTCAAGGCTATGTTTTTTTCAGTAGTCATGTATGGATGTGAGAGTTGGACTGTGAACAAAGCTGAGTGCCAAAGAATTGATGCTTTTGAACTGTGGTGTTGAAGACTCTTGAGAGTCCCTTGGACTGCAAGGAGATCCAACGAGTCCATTCTGAAGGAGATCAACCCTGGGATTTCTTTGGAAGAAATGATGTTAAAGCTGAAACTCCAGTACTTTGGCCACCTCATGTGAAGAGTTGACGCATTGGAAAAGACCCTGATGCTGGGAGAGATTGGGGGCAGGAGGAGAGGGGGATGACAGAGGATGAGATGGCTAGATGGCATCACTGACTCGATGGACGTGAGTTTGAGTGCACTCTGGGTATTGGTGATGGACAGGGAGGCCTGGTGTGTTGCAATTCATGGGGTTGCAAAGAGTCGGACACAACTGAGTGACTGAACTGAACTGAACTGAAGACACTGGTCTTGGTTATAGTTCAGAAATGGATTCTTTTTAGCACTTTATCTAAGGTCATTTTTGTTGCATTTTTATTTGTGGACTGTTGAATTTTCTACCAGCTTCTTGGTAGTAACTGGGTAGTCTTAATCAGATTACTAAGTCTCCATGAATTTAGAGGGGTGTGTGAGAAATAATAATGTATTTAAGTGTGAAACTTAGGCTTATATTTCTTCCTCACTGCAGTAGAAGCTCTGCAAGAGCAGGGATATTAGTGTATTTGTTTATTTCTTGGGACCAGAACCTAAAAGTGTGCTCGCCACAATGGGTATTCAAGTATTTGATGACTGAATGCAGAAATAAGGTCTTCAAAATCTAGTTTCCTTAAGATTAAGTGTGTCCCATCCAACATGCATGTACTAAAATATGTCTTGATAAGAGCTGTTGTTTAGTTGCTAAGTCATGTCCGACTCTTTGCAACCCCATGGATTGTAGCTCACCAACCTCCTCTGTCCTTGGGATTCTGAAGGCCATTTCCTTCTCCTGAGCTGTCTGAAAGATGCAAATATTGGCTGATGAAGGACACTTTTGTACATTGACCCTTAACCTATCCAACACATGATGACTATTGCTTGTTAGAGTTAGTTTTCATCTCAGGGTATTAGCAGAAATAATTCAGACTGCACCATGAACCACACTGGCCCACAGACTCTTGTCTTGGCCATCTCACTACCTCATCATACCTCATGTGAAGAAATGACAAGATTTTTTACGGTCCACTTTTTATGTGATTATTTAAGATTTCTTACATGCTAAGTTGCTTCAGTTGTGTCCAATTCTTTGTGACTCTGTGGACTGTGTAGCCTGCCAGGCTCCTCTGTCTATGGAATTCTCCAGGCAAGGACACTGGAATGGGTTGCCACTTCCTTCTGCAGGGGATCTTCCCAACCCAGGGATCGAACTTGTGCCTCTTATGTCTCTTGCATTGGCAGGTGGGTTCTTTACCACTAGTGCCATCTGGGAAAGCCCCAAAGTATATAGTTCAGTTCAGTTCAGTCACTCAGTCATGTCTGACTCTTTGTGACCCGATGAACTGCAGCACCATGATTTTAACCTATTTGAGGACTTCTGTGCTAAAAACATCTTTCTTCTCAGATTGAATTGGAATAGTCTGAGGTTGAATGAAATAGAAATTACATTGTTATAAAATATACTGAATTCAAAATATGGTTGAGACTGTCCAGTCAACTGGTATTTCAGTGGTTAATTGTGGGAGCAATTTCTAAGAAGTAGTGATAACTGAAGAGAAATATATTTAGCATAATGTAATAGTCACTTGACTTGCATGTGTTTGTTATAATAACACATAGATTTGTTTTGATGTCTTTTGCTACATTTTAAAAAATTTATTTCAAGTTTATTTCTCCATTGTCATGGTACAGCCTGTCAAAATGTTTGTGTTGAAAAATGTCACTCACTAACAAAGTGTGAGAAATAAGGAGTAAACATGTTTTTGATTTATTAGCTGATGCCATGTTAAAGGATAAGTCTCCTTGAAAAGTTGAGGAGGGTACTGGTTTTATTTATAATATACACTCAATCATATGAGTGTGTGACTATATGTTTTTATAAAGATATGTTTACATTTTAAAATATGCTTTTAAATAATATAAGTAGATTTACATTATTCTTTTTTGTATTATAATATATGTGTCTATACATTGCAAAGAGGATAATATTAGTTGGAACAGGAAATGTTTTCTGAGAATGAAATTATAGTTCTCTAAAGAGACTGATTTTATGATCACAGCATTTTCATTTCCAGTTTTTCACTGTTCATTTCTTACACATTGGCAAGCTAATCTTTAGCATCAGCCAAAATTTCACTTGACTATTTATTGTAAGTTACCCTAATTGATGAATGAGAAAACTTTATGATACCCTAATTTTAGTTGGATGAAATAACTGATTTTCTTCTGATTCATCTTTTGTTCCCTTAAAATATGTTAATAAATGAGGAAAATCAAGCATAAAATAGCAAAGTGTAGTTACTCCTGCTAGCAGTAAAGCAGAATGGAGAGAATTAAAAATATTTCTTTAACTGTTCATCAGCTATTGCTGTATACACTACTTCAGTGAATATGAGTATCCCTCATAAAAGTTGTAAAACATTTATGGAATCCATTTAAGAGATGGTATAAATTTTTTATGCTATTAGGAGAATTTCTAAGTTCTTAAAAAAAGTCTTAAATGCCCTATAAGAATGCTGTCAGCTGATTAATTTTCAGACAGGAATCTCAAAATTCACTGAAATTTGAAAACCTGAACTTTCACTTTGAAAGTGTCAGTAAATTTCCAGTAGTAACAGTGGCATTCTGATGGTATTCAATTGTTCTTTTCTTTCAATGAAGTTCATATATGGAAATTTAGCTCAATATATCATTTAATTTATGAGTGGTTTGTTTTCTAGAAAGTTTTTAAACCTATGAAATTAATTCTGTGAGGTTTATTTAACTAGCAAATTCCTTTCTGGGAGTATGATTAAAGCTGTTGCAACCATTTATCAACACTATGTATCTCATATAAAGCAAGATAGTTGTATTAAGTGTTTATCGGCCATAGCAGAGTATTTGCATTTTGCTTTTTGGGGAAACTCATTAAAAAAAGTTATTACACCTGAATACATTCTTATTATAAAAGATTTAAATACTCCCAAGATCTAGCAAAATAGGCTTACTTTCATACCCTCTCACAGCCATGATGCTCAGGTACAAACCATTAATAGTTTAGCATGCATCATTCCAACACAAATTTTATCCATACATGAATATGTATACCTTGATATTAAAAAATGAAAAATAGTATCATAATTTATATTCTTTACTTTGATTTTGGGTTGGAGGAGATCAACATACTTTGGAAATAAGACTTGATTTGTATATCCCAGTTCAGTTCAGTTGCTCAGTCATGTCCGACTCTTTGTGACCCCATGAATTGCAGCACGCCAGGCCTCNAAAATAGTATCATAATTTATATTCTTTACTTTGATTTTGGGTTGGAGGAGATCAACATACTTTGGAAATAAGACTTGATTTGTATATCCCAGTTCAGTTCAGTTGCTCAGTCATGTCCGACTCTTTGTGACCCCATGAATTGCAGCACGCCAGGCCTCCCTGTTCATCACCAACATCTACCCAAGTAGTTATCACTGCTGCCCAGTGTGAGTCTCCCCAAGCTACTCCAGCATTTTCTTGGCATAGCATCTCTGAGGAAAGGGAAATATATCCATGAGAGAGTAAAATAATTATATACAAGCCAGTTCATTCATCAAAGAACCTTAGCTTAAAAAGATATATCTTTTTTTTTTCTTTTAAGAAAAGAAGTTTGTTAAGTTTGCCCACACTCTTTCTCTGTGTTTGCAATCATTAATGGTTTAGCCCCATATTGCATTTCTCATAATATTCACGTGGTCAAATGCTTGTTAGATATGTTAGAATGTTCTTTAGTTGATTATGATCTTTTCTTTTTTATCTTATTCTTTCTCATTTGACTTCCTGTGCTTTTCCTATCTTCTGCTGTTTTTAACCCTAATATTTTGAAGCATGTTTGATGGTCATGCATTTAGAAAAGATTTTCTCAACCTTGGCAATATTGATATGTCAGGCCAGATGATTCTTAGTTGTTAGGTCAGGGAAGGGGTTTTTCTGGGCATTGTAGGCTGTTTACCTCTACCCATTGTTTACCCACACTATAAGAATCAAAAATATCTTTAGATGCTGCTGAATGTCCCTGGGGCCAAAAGTACCCCCAGTTGATACATTTGTCCCTGGGGGTGCACAATCAACCATGGTTCAATAGTATTTCTAAACTTTTATTTTTATGGCATATATTTTGCAGGGATAGATAACTATCCTTAATCTGGTCCATAATATGTTTTGAAGTATCATTCAGTTCAGTTCAGTTCAGTTGCTCAGTCGTGTCCGACTCTTTGCGACCCCATGAATCGTAGCACNGTCTTGATCACTACCTCCTGTACAATGTCTTGAACTTCCATCCATAGTTCTTCAGGCACTCTATCAGATCTAATCTTTTGAATCTATTTGTCACTTCCAATGTATAATCATAAGGGATTTGATTTAGGTCATACCTGAATGGTCTAGTGGTTTCCCATACCTTCTTCAATTTAAGTCTGAATTTAGCAATAAGGAGTTCATGATCTGATCCACAGTCCTTTATAATAAACTGGTAAACAGAAGTGTTTTTCCAAGTGCCATGAGCTGTTCCATCAAAACTGTCAAACCTGAGGGAGTGATGGGAACTCAGATTTATAGCCAATCAATCCGAAGTTCAGGTGAGGACTTGCCTGGTAGTCCAGTGGACAGGAAACTACCTGCCAATTCAGAGGATATGGGTTTGATCGCTTGTCTGGGAAGCTTCCATATGCTGCTGGACAACAAAGCCCAGGTGCCACAGCTACTGAAGCTTGAGCACCCTAGAGCCCATCTGTGCTCTGCAACAAGAGAAGCCTCTGCCAGGAAGTGGCCATGCACCACAACTAGAGAAATCCCATCCAAAGCAATGAAGAACTAGTTCAGCAAAAATAAATGAATAAATGTTTTGAAAAAGAGACATTCAGGAGAGACTTAAGATCTCCATATAGATAATGTCAGAATTGAATCGAATAGCTAGGTATACAGCTGATGTCCAAAGATTTGGAGAATTGTGTTCTAGCTGTCTGGGAAAACACCAGGGACATAAAAGAGGGTTCATTATAGTTTTTCCTTTCATTGATTTCTAACTTTTAGTCAATTTTCCTTTCATTGATTTCTAACTTTTAATCAATTTTCCTTTCATTGATGTCTAACTTTTAGTCAATTAACCAAGTAACATACACATGAAATTAATAACTAGCAGTTTGCAATCTGCTCAAGAGATCAGAAATTGATTTCAACAATGTCCCAGGAAACACACTCACTTCTGATGTCTCTTCCCCAGAGAAACCAAGGTGAACAAGGTGTCAGGTTGACAGTCTCCTGAATAAAGCAGATTTTCATTTCCAACCAACACTTGATTCTTGAGCGTTGGCTCTTGAGTAGTCAGCAACAAAACTTGAGCTCAGGAATGATAATTGAAGGCAAGAAAAATTTTAATATAGAAAAACAAACCTCCCCATTAACAGAAATACCTGCTCAGTTATAAAGAGCAATATTCTCCTAATCATCAAGAAGACAAGTCCTTAAAAAATATTTCCTCTTGATCTTGTAAAGTAGTCATGATGACTCACCACTTTTGTACTTACAAATGTGTATTGTGCAAACTGCCTATTTTCTTTCATGTACAGCCCTCTGAATCAAAAACCTATACAACTGTGCTTTGCCTCTAAGGGATGGAAGAGTTCTCAGAGCTTTCTAGTTAATTTTTTGTTGACACTAGTCTTCTCCCTAGCAGTTTATGACAGAGGGTGAGATGGTTGGATGGCATCACCAACTCAATGGACATGAGTTTCAGCAAACTCCAGGAGATAATGAAGGACAGGGAAGCCTAGTGTGCTGCAGTCCATGAGGTTGCAAAGAGTCAGACATGACTGAGTGACTGAACAACAACAACTAGCAGATTACATGCAAGGTACATTCAGGCCTATCAATGAATGAGATGGAACAGATTTCAAAAGTGACCAGGGTGGAAAGGTGAGTGGACACAGTTAAAGCTGCAATCACTCAAGGAAAGGAAAAGAATAAGCTAAACAAGCTATATATGTGTGAGTGTAAAGAACCATGTCACTTGGTAAGCACCTCCTGTGTGCACACAGAGCCCTAAACCAGTCCTGGACCAGGTATTCAGTCAGAAGGAGAGGAAGGCAAGGGAAGGTATAATCCTGAGCCACAGGTGTGAATGCTCGGTTCTCAACAGTCAACGAAGTCTAATCTTCAGGTAGATTGTTCATTGTGGAAATGCTCTTAACCATCACTGGTTGAAGAGAGAAGCATTTAAGGCAGAGCAACTTGAGTCAGATTGGAGATGTTACTTTTGGAAATTTTCCAGTGTCTATTAGGAGGCCAGCTGTCTGATTCTTTAGGGAGCAAATGACCTCAGTGGAGGGTGTATTTTAACACATGAAAATATGGGAAATGTTTCATAAGAAATGAATCCTAATTACCAGTTTCCCATCCCATTTCCAGGCCCTCCAAGCCAAGTCCCTCTGGTCATCTGGTCTACCCTCCACCTGCAAATGTAAGGTACACGCACACATGCACATAAACACAGAGGGTGACTCGAGGTCTTTTTCTCAGCTTCATCATGAGCCCTGTAAGAGAAGAAAATGAATTCCGCATTGTGATGCTCCATCTCCCACCCCTCATTAGTTATTCCAGAGCTGTTGATGGGTGATACTTGCCTTGGAATTGTGGGGATTTTCAATATCCTGAAGTGCAGAATTCAGGGAGGGAGCCCTCTGCACAGAATGATAATGTATATTCAAGAAAAAAAGGAAGAATTGCTGCCTTGAAAATAGAAATGTATCTTTGATGAGAAAGCACCTTGCCAATGCAACTCTCAGAAAAAGAACTTTTGAGGCAATTGATTCTGAGAAATTGTGCGTGTTGACAGGAAATATTTTCCAAAAGACACTAGTGTCTGATTATGAGGAAATGAAGGGACAAAAAGGGAACAGGGAATTTTTCATCTCATCTGGGATACACATGCTCACTTAGGGAAGAGACGCATTTCTGAAAAGCTAACTGCAAATTGGAATTTTTACAACCTCAATCATGCTTTTTCCAATACCTTCATTGAAAAAATGGGTCCACAGAATATTTTAAGCTCTAAAGTGTAATAAAACCCCAGCTAAGGCTGCAGAAAACTTTTTAATATGAACATTTTTATAGCTAAAACTGACCATTTTCTTATATTAAAAAAATTACATTTCAAAAAAGCTGAAAAAACACGAAGTAAAATAGCTAGGGTTATTTCTCTATATGGTACAATAGTTTTCATGTCAACCACCACTTCCTAGGTAGTAACTAAGTTTGGGGAACCAAGTGAGGCATTTTCACATGATATCTAATCTAATTCCCATAATAGTCCTGTAAGTTAGGTATCATTATTTCCATTTTTTATGCAATAATAAAGTTTAGGGAGATAAAGCAACTAACCCATACTCAAACTGAAAGTGGCAAAGCTAGAATTCAAATTAGGTCTGGATGATCCTGCTGCTGCTGCTGCTAAGTCGCTTCAGTCGTGTCCGACTCTGAGGTTCCTTTAATCTGGCCTCAGATGCTCTCCTAATGAGCTGTGTTTTTCAAGCTTGTCAGACCCCTGATAACCTTCTCTCTGGAATGAAGAATTCTTCATCAAGTAATCCATCTTCCATTCGTTGAGGTTTTTTTTTAAGATTACAGATGAGAGAGGTGATGACAAGCTGATTCCTTTTCACTGCGCCTGGCAGACCCATCTTAAGGTTGATGGCAAAGCCGAAGGATTTAGGTCATCAACTTTCTTCCCACCACAGTGACTGGGTGGTGATCATGAGCTTGAGCACTGGAGTGCACAGACAGGTCTTCTCCAAACTGTCCATGATAGTAGCTGGGCAGCTCAGCACCTGGCTTCACCTCCCTCTAGGATTCAGACTTCTCACCTGTCAAATGGGAACAAAATAACACTCCCCACACTCCACCCCCCAACAGAGTGGCTGGAGGTTACAATGAGTTCACACACTTTGGGTACCCAGTTTAGTGTCTGATCCCTAAACAGTAGCAATTATTACTATCTTTGGTTCACCCAGAGGAGACCCACATCCTGCTTGTTATACAGTGGTAACACTCAATAAGGATTTCTTTTTTTTTTTTTCATTCATTTCTTTTTTACAACTCTATTCATTTACTGACTGATTTTGATGTGGACCGTTTTTAAAGTCTTTATTGTATTTGCCACAATGTTGCCTCTATATTGTTTGGGGTTTTTGGTCACAAAGTATGTGAGATCCTAGATCCCTGATGTGAGGTCAAATCCACACCCCCTGCATCGGAAGGTGAAGTCTTAATCACTGGACCAGCAGGGAAGACTCAGGA
Organism: Neotragus pygmaeus; assembly: GCA_006410875.1. Taxonomy (NCBI): domain Eukaryota; kingdom Metazoa; phylum Chordata; class Mammalia; order Artiodactyla; family Bovidae; genus Neotragus; species Neotragus pygmaeus. The sequence goes on along the minus strand of SJYV01004439.1, from coordinate 853,361 downwards.
TTCTTGAATTAAATGAATGAAAGTCTTCATTTCTCTAAGAGAAAGACAGCCCTCTGCGTTCATGAGTGCTCACTCACCCATTCCTGTCTGACTCTTTGTGTCCACATAGACTATAGCCAGGCTGCTGTGTCCATGGAGTTTTCCAGGCAAGAAACACTGGAATGGGTTGCCATTCCCTTCTCCAAGGGACCTTGCCGACCCACGGATCGAACCCAGGTCTTCGGCATCGCAGGCAGATTCTTTACCATTTGAGCCACCAGGGAAGCCCGAACAACCCTTTAGTCCTGGGTAAATCAACAACCAACAATAACGATAATGACGATGATAACATCACATTTTTTTTAACATAGATTATCTTTTTAAAATTTACTTTCAATTGGAAGATAATTACTTCACAGTATTGTGTTGATTTCTGCCATACATCATAACGTCACATTTTTAACATGAAGCTCACAATACAGTTTGAACACTTTGTCTCACAAACTGCACAGCCTTGAGTCATTTTTTCCACTCTGGAGAATTTTCAGAAGAAAAGAAACCTCATCCGTTGGCAAAATATAGCAGCTGTGTGGGTCTAGATGTCCTTGGATGGCTCCAGATAATTCTAACCTGAAGACACACATGCAAACATTTAGTCAATGACTTAAAGCTGACTTAAATCAAGCTGCCCAGCACCCAGAAGCCATAAACAGTCCTGCCTGGATGCTTGGCCCGCCCTGGGATTACATCCATAAGGCTCCAAGTGGGAGAGAAATGCCCGTCATTCCTTCACAGGCTTCAGGACACAGGTCGGATCAGTCACTGACGTCAGAAGGGAATTCACTCCCCCCGCTCTGATCTAGAATTTCACAGCTGCTCACACTGGACACACAGACAAAAGTGCTGGTGTGGCAGTGGCGGGAGCTACCTTGCCTATGACTGCGCAGGAATGTTTGCTAAGGCACTCAGTCGTGTCCGACTCTTCGTGACCCCATGGACTGTAGCCTATCAGGCTCGTCCGTCCATGGGATTTTCCAGGCAAGAATGCCGGAGTGGATTGCCATTTCCTTCTCCAGGGGATCTTCCCGACCCAGGAATCAAACCCAGGACTCCCACATTCCAGGCAGACGCTTTACCGTCTGATCCACCAGGGAAGATTGTAATGGAAGAGACTGTTTTAAAAAAAGAATTATACATTTCCATATATATGTGTAACTGAATCACTTTGCTGTACACCTGAAAGTGAAAGTCGCTCAGTTGTGTCCTACTCTTTGCAACTCCATGGACTATATAGTCCGTGGAATCCTCCAGGCCAGAATACTGGAGTGGGTAGCCTTTCCCTTCTCCAGCGGCTCTTCCCAACCCAGGGATGGAAACCAAGTCTCCCGCTTTGCAGGTGGATTCTTTACCAGCTGAGCCACCAGGGAAACCCAAGAATACTGGAATGGATAGCCTATCCCTTCTCCAGGGGATCTTCCCGACCCAGGGATCAAACCGCAGTCTGCTGCATTGCAGGTGGATTCTATACCAACTGAGCTATCAGGGAAGCCCTTGCTCAGTATATCCCTCCCAGAAGGGGTGAGGGAGACTCCGGCATGGTTAGAAAGGAAAGAAAACCACCCACCTCTTGGAGGCCCCACTCCCATGCCGACCTCCTCCTCCACCTTGTCAGGCTCACATTCATCCATCCTCCCTCATACACAAGTGCTCAGGGCCCCTCAGGGCAGCTTTGACCAGGCGACACAACCAGGCTTGGACAGACAGTGTGACCAGGAGGAGACAGACAACCAACACGGGGAGATCTAAACTGTAAGGTCACTGCAGAGGGATGGTGCTGTGTGAAGGACAAAGCTGCTCTGGGACCCAGGGAGACTGGCTAGGGCTCTGGGGAGGTGCCCAGGGCCCCAGGGAAGGGCCCTCTGAGGAGGTGACATCTGAGCCGAAAAGCCCTGAGTGACCGAAGCAGCCAGATGTGCCAAGACCAAGTTCTAGGTAGAGGCAGGGTCGGCCAGGTGATTCTCAGGGTCCCGGGCTTGACATAAAAATGTGGGATCTCTTTCAAAACGTATGAAGCACTTCACATTGATGACAGCAGGGCATTAAACTAAGCATGAGGTCCCTCCAAGCTCAGGCCCTTGTTTGACTGCAGGGGGTCGTATGCCCACTGAGAGGACTCTAGGTAAAAGGAACAGGAAGCCTCAGAGCCCTGAGTCCTGGCCGGACTTGGAGAGCTCTGGAATCAGGAAAAAAGCCAGTATGCCTAGAGGGCAAAGAGCAGGAGAAGTCAGAGGGTGTGTATGGAGGAAGGCAGATAGTGGTGGCCCCTGAGAGAGGTGTGGGGGCTTCCTAGGTGACTCAGTGGTAGAGAATCTACCTGCCAGTGCAGGGGACACCGGTTTGATCCCTGGGTCAGGAAGATTCCCACTCCAGTGTTCTCGCCTGGAAAATCCCATGGACAGAGGAGTGTGGCAGGCTATAGTCCATGAGGTCACAAAGAGTCGGACATGACTTAGCAACTGAGCCCAAAAGATGTGTGACCAGAGGCTTTGCAGGAGGGACATACGTGGTCTGATTAATATTTCTAAAGATCCCACTGACCATGGGGTACAGGCTAGCATGTAGCAGGTCTGAGGGGAAGCGAGGAGCCAGGTTAGAAGGCAAAGATGGTGGTGGTGGAGACAGATGAGCCAGGACTGCCCCCAGGACCTGAGGGTACTATCTCAGGCCTGCACTTATCCCTGCCCCCCGCACCTGGGGTCTGAATCCTCCAGGTGCCCTGCACATACACACTTATCATTCAACTCCATCTCAACTCACCTACCACTACCAGCGTTGGAGAAGCCTACAGGCTGGCCCAGCTGGTACCCTACCCAGAACCCTCCCCCCTACTAGGACCAGGAAATCCTTTGTATTTCCGGTGTCCTGCAGAGTGCCTGGCACATGATGGTTTGTGCTCAATAACCAGTTGTCCAGTGAGTGAATGAACTTAATTCATGTTTGAAAAAAAAAAAAACAGGGCCCTGCTCCAAGCAGGCAAATCTGAGCCTAGACCTTGACCTGAAAAAGAAGGCTTCTATTTCCAAACCAGCATATTTCCCTCTCATTAGATGTCTTTTAAAAAATGGAGAAAAGAAATCAGAAAAGGAAAGAGGAAAAGCTGACATCTGAGACTGCAGCACCCAAATTACAGCCTCTGACTACTGTTTATGCTATATTTGCCCTGTTTCCAGGCGTCATCATGGGGGACAAGGCTTAACATGCCAAATGGTCCCTCTGGCAGCCGCATCCCCAGGAGGAATGCTGCCCTCCTGCGCCCTCTCGTGGCCAGGATGCACACTGTATATGCTCCAAGCAATTTTTCCTAAGACAAGGAAGAATCAGGATGGTTTTGATGGTGAAAACTTAGAAGGAGGGTTGGGCTGCCAGAGAGGCCTGGGAGCTGAGTGTCTCTTGGGTTGGTGGCCTCCATTAACCCACAGCATGCCAGGCTCCTCTGTTCTTCACTATATCCCAGAGTTTGCTCAAATTTATGTCCACTGAGTCAGTGATGATATCTAACCATCTCATCCTCTGCCGCTCCTTCTTTTTCTTCAATCTGTCCCAGCATCAGGGTCTTTTCCAATGAGTCAGTTTTGCGCATCAGATAGCTGCAGTATTGGAGCTTCAGCTTAAGCGTCATTCTTTGCAATGAATATTCAGGATTGATTTCCCTTAGGACTGACTGGTTTAATCTCCTTGCTATCCAAAGAACTCTCAAGTCTACTTCAGCACCACAGTTCGAAAGCATCAGTTCTTCGGCACTCAATCATTTTTACTGTCCAACTGTCATCCCCCAATCTCAGGGCTGCTCAACTGTACAGAGGTCAGAAGACAGCTCTCCTGGGCAGGGAATAATAGCCCTTGCTGAAGGAAGACAGACACACTGAATTTTTACGTGGTTTCTTCTGGTCTCTTCACAGAGCTGTTTTATTTCCTCGCTGCACGGATGAGGTCTAGGAAAAACCCAGATCCACCGTATAATTTGAAGCTAAGTACATGATGGATGCCCAGAGATTTAAAATTAGCCAAGTAAACTTAATACCGGGACATTATGCTTGCTTTCAAGCGCCTGGATGTCTGTTAGGGAGGCCTCACTCAGGAAGGACTCTTTATAGAATAATCAGGCTTTATCCTCCCTAGAAATTAAAAATAAGGACCCAATTTAAAGGGGGGCAGTTGTCCCAAATGCCCTTCAGCCAAAGCAATAAGTAGAGTTGGTTGTCCATGTGAGATTATTTTGTGGTTTGCACAAATTAAAGTGAGGTCGGGTGATTTCCAAAAAACAAATATGTATTTGCTGTTTTATAAACACATCCCACTCGGCTTTCAAAACTGAAGCTCTCCCCTGTGCTCTGGTAAGGGAGGTGATAGATGGAGTGGGGCAATGAAGAGGCTTGACTCATGGCACCTCCTCCAGGTTCATGATAGGAAAAGAGATGATATCAATTCACATTAGAAGCTGGTATATGAGGGACTTCCCTGGTGGTCCAGTGGTAAAGAATTCCCCTTCCAGTGCACCAACTCAGATTGGGGTTCTAAGATACTTGATTGGGGAGCAGAGATCCCATACACTGCACGTGAAAGTGAAAGTCAAAGTCACTCAGTCCTGTCTGACTCTTTGCAACCCCATTGACTGTACAGTCCATGGAGTTCTCCAGGCCAGAATATGAGAGTGGGTAGCCTTTCCCTTCTCCAAGGGATCTTCCCAACCCAGGGATCAAACCCAGATCTCCCACACTGTAGGCAGATTCTTTACCAGCTGTGAGGCAAATAAGCCCTTGTACCACAACTACTGAGCCCATGAGCTCTAAAGCAGGGATCCCTAACGCCCAGGCTACACAGCAGGAGGTAAGTGGAGCAGGTAAGTGAAGTTTCATCTGTATTTACAGACACTCCCCATTGTTCACATTACCAAATAATCACAATGAAGTAGTAATAGAAATAAAGGGCACAATAAATATAACGTGCTTGAATCTTCTCAAAATCATCTCCCACCCCTCACTCACCCCAGTCTGTAGAAAAACTTTGTTCCATGAAACCAGTTCCTGGTGTCAAAAAGGTTGAGGACAGCTGGTGTGGAGCACTTGAGCCACAGCTAGAGAAATCTACATGCTGTAATGAAGACTAGCACAGCCACACACACAGAATGCCTCGAATATTAGGGAATGCTTATTCTTGTGCTCTTTATTTGCATTTTTTCATTTACTTCCTACAACTTAATGAGGCAAGTCTTATTATCTCCACTAAATGAAGAGGCTGAGGCTGAGCCTAGTTAGGTCACATGACCATGATCATGCAGGAGGAATAATTGCAGAACCTGGATTCAAATTCAGGTCTGCAGAATGGATGCACTAGCATCCTGCACTATTTTATCCCAGAGTAGAGTGGAATCTGTCTTCACTGGGAGCTCAGCTGGTAAAGAATTCACCTGCAATGCAGGAGACCCTGGTTCAATTCCTGGATTGGGAAGATCCCCTGGAGAAGGGATAGGCTATCCACTCCAGTATTCTTAGGCTTTCCTGGAGGCTCAAATGGTAAAGAATCCACCTGCAATGCCAGAGACCTGGGTTCGATCCCTGGGTTGGGCAGATCCCCTGGAGGAGGGCACAGCAACCCACTCCAGTATTCTTGCCTGGAGAATTTCATGGAGAGAGGAGCCTGGTGGACTATAGTCTGTGAGGTCACAAAAAAGTCAGACATGACTGAGCAACTAAGCACAGCACAGAGTGGAATTCACTAGGTGTTGCACCTCAGATCCTGCTCTGTGATGGAACTGCAGGGAGCCAATCACATCTTTTATTGCCCTTTCGCAAAGAGTCAGACACGACGGAGTGACTTCACTTTCACTTTTCAAGGGAGGAAGAGGAGAAGGCAATGGCAACCCACTCCAGTGTTCTTGCCTGGAGAATCCCAGGGACAGGGGAGCCTGGTGAGCTGCCATCTATGAGATTGCACAGAGTCGGACACGACTGAAGCGACTTAGCAGCAACAGCAGCAGTGTGCAAACAAGTGAGAAGCAGATTGCATCTGTAATCTGTTGCTGTATAACATGTGCTAAGTCACTTCAGCTGTGTCTGCCTCTTTGCAACCCCATGGACTGTAGCCTGCCAGGCTCCTCTGTCTGTGGAATTCTCCAGGCATGAATACTGGAGTGGGTTGCCATGTCCTCCTCCAGGGAATCTTTCTGACGCAGGGCTCAAACCCGAGTCTCTTATGTCTCCTGCCCTGGCAGGTGAGTTCTTTACCACCAGCACCAAAGCTATGCCCAAATGTGGCAGCTTTAAGCAACAATGAACATTCAGTGCCTCACAGTTTCTGAGGGTCAGCTATCTGGGACTGGATGAACTGAGTGACTGCAAGGCAGAGCTTCTTATGAGGTCACAGTCAAGAGGTCAGCCAGGGCTGTGGTCATCTCAAAGTTCAGTTGAGGCTGGAAGATTTGCACCCAAGTTTACTCGCTTGTTGTTAGCAGGAGGTCCCATTCCTTGCTATGTGAGTTTCTCCCTAGGGGGACACTCGTGATATGAATGGTGGCTTCCCCACCATAGAGGAAGTGGTGGGGGACCAGGGGGCTCAGAAGTGGCATAGTATTATTTTTGCCATATTCTTGTGATCACAGAGACTACCCTAGTACAATACAGCACTATACTAGGGCACAAATGCCAAGAGGTATGGATTATTGGGCACCATCTTGGACACTGCCTATCATGTCAACGAGAAGCTGTAAAGATGGAGAACAAAACAATGACTTTAAAACTGGAAAAGCTGCATCAAAAAATGCAGCATAAGGGACTTCTTAATATTTCATCTCTAAAATAAACAAACTTAGCCACCTGGTCACAGGTGTGACAGGAACCACAGTTCCCCCTACACAAGTACAGTCAGTCAGTTCAGTCACTCAGTCATATCTGACTCTTTGCGACCCCATGAACTGCACGCAGCACGCCAGGTCTCCCCGTCCATCACCAGCTCCTGGAGTTTACCCAAACTCATGTCCATTGAGTCAGTGATGCCATCCAACCAGCTCATCCACTTTTCAAATGAGTCTTTTCAAATAAGTCAGCTCTTAGCATTAGGTGGGCAAAATATTGGCGTTTCAGCTTCAACATCAGTCCTTCCAATGAACACCCAATATTGATTTCCTTTAGGATGGACTAGCTGGATTTCCTTGCAGTCCAAGGGAATCTCAAGAGTCTTCTCCAACACCACAGTTCAAAAGCATCAATTCTTCGGCACTCAGCTTTCTTTATAGTCCAACTCTCACATCCATATATGACTACTGGAAAAACCACAGATTGACTAGACAGACCTTTTGGACAAAGTAATGTCTCTGCTTTTTAATATGCTGTTTAGGTTGGTCATAACTTTCTTTCCAAGGAGTAAATGTCTTTTAATTTCATGGCTTCAGTCACCATCTGCAGTGATTTTGGAGCCCCCAAAAATAAAGTCTGACACGGTTTCCACTGTTGCCCCATCTACCTGCCATGGCAGATGCCATGATCTTAGTTTTCTGAATGTTGAGCTTTAAGCCAACTTTTTGACTCTCTTCTTTCACTTTCAAGAGGCTGTTTAGTTCTTCACTTTCTGCCATAAGAGTGGTGCCATCTGCATATCCGAGATTATTGATATTTCTCCCAGCAATCTTGATTCCAGCTTGTGCTTCTTCCAGCCCAGTGTTTCTCATGATGTACTCTGTATAGAAGTTAAATAAGCAGGGTGACAATACACAGCCTTGANTAGATGTTTTTCTGGTTTTCTCCCGCTTTTTTGATGATCCAACGGATGTTGGCAATTTGATTTCTGGTTTGGTTCCTCTGCCTTTTCTAAAACCAGCTTGAACATCTGGAAGTTCACGGTTCATGTACTGCTGAAGCCTGGCTTGGAGAATTGTGATCATTATGTTACTAGCTTGTGAGATGAGTGAAATGAAGTGGTAGTTTGAGCATTCTTTGGCATTGCCTTTCTTTGGTATTGGAATGAAAATTGACCTTTTTCCAGTCCTGTGGCCACTGCTGAGTTTTCAAATTTGCTGGCATATTGAGTGCAGCACTTTCACAGCATCATCTTTCAGGATTTGAAACAGCTCAACTGAAATTCCATCACCCCCACCAGCTTTGTAGTGATGCTTCTTAAGGTCCACTTGACTTCACATTCCAGGATGTCTGGTTCTAGGTGAGTGATCACACCATCGTGATTATCTTGGTACTGAAGATCTTTTTTGTATAGTTCTTCTGTGTATTCTTGCCACTTCTTCTTAATATCTTCTGCTTCTCTTAGGTCCATACCATTTCTGTCCTTTACTGTGCCCATCTCTGCATGAAATATTCCCTTGGTATCTCTAATTTTCTTGAAGAGATCTCTAGTCTTTCCCATTCTGTTGTTTTCCTCTATTTATTTGCATTGATCTCTGAGGAAGGTTTTCTTTTCTCTCCTTGCTATTCTTTGGAACTCTGCATTCAAATGAGTATATCTTTCCTTTTCTCCTTTTCCTTTTGCTTCTCCTCTCTTCACAGCTATTTTAAAGGCCTCCTCAGATAACCATTTTGGCTTTTTGCATTTCTTTTCCTTGGGTATAATCTTGATCCCGGTCTCCTGTGCAATGTCACAAACCTCCGTCCATAGTACTTCAGGCACTCTGTCTATCAGATCTAACCCCTTGAATCTATTTGTCACTTGCACTGTATAATCATGAGGGATTTGATTTAGGTCATACCTGAGTAGTCTAGTGGTTTTCCCTACTTTCTTCAATTTCAGTCTGAATTTGGCAATAAGGAGTTCATGGTCTGTGCCACAGTCAGCTCCTGGTTTTGGTTTTGCTGACTGTATAGATCTTCTCCATCTTTAGCTGCAAAGAATACAATCAATCTGAGTTCGGTTTTGACCATCTGGTGATGTCCGTGTGTAGAGTCTTCTCTTGTACTGTNCAGATGCCATGATCTTAGTTTTCTGAATGTTGAGCTTTAAGCCAACTTTTTGACTCTCTTCTTTCACTTTCAAGAGGCTGTTTAGTTCTTCACTTTCTGCCATAAGAGTGGTGCCATCTGCATATCCGAGATTATTGATATTTCTCCCAGCAATCTTGATTCCAGCTTGTGCTTCTTCCAGCCCAGTGTTTCTCATGATGTACTCTGTATAGAAGTTAAATAAGCAGGGTGACAATACACAGCCTTGACTCACTCCTTTTCCGATTTGGAACCATCTGTTGTTCCATGTCCAGTTCTAACTGTTACTTCCTGACCTGTATACAGATTTCTCAAGAGGCAGGTCAGGTGGTCTGGTATTCCCATCTCTTTCAGAATTTTCCACAGTTTATTGTGATCCATACAGTCAGTCTTTGGCATAGTCAATAAAGCATAAGTAGATGTTTTTCTGAAATTCTCTTGCTTTTTAGATAATCCAGCGAATGTTGGCAATTTGATCTCTACAGTAGGGAGGCTTAACATGTGAAGGAGCAGAGCATGCACACTGAGAACAAGACACTCTGCAAAGAGAATGGGCTGAGCTGGGCAGGCTTAGCAACATCTCCCCACTGCCCAACCAGGGCATTTCTCCTTACCCAGGAGGCTGGGGATGATATTCTAGTAGACTTCCCCTCACATGAACACATGCTCAGAGAATGCCTTTGTCACTAATACCATCACTGGTGCAATAAGCTCTCCATTCCACCACTGCCTGTACATCTCATGGATGTTTTATGGATGCTTATAGGCAAAGAATGTTTTTCCTTGTTGTTTTTGTTTGTTTCTTGTCCATGCAGCTTGCAGGATCTTAGTTCCCTGATGAAGCCTTGGCCCCAGCAGTGGAAGCATGGAGCCTTAACCACTGGAAATCCAGGGAATTCTGCCTCTCCTTGATTTCGATGTCCCCAAAACCTAATGTGACCTGTGTCATCATCACCGTCATCACCATTATCATCATCTGTGATTGGGTATCTAGCATGTTCTAGGCAGGGTACTGATTCCTTCACAGGAATGACCCCTATTCCATCACAACACTCTGCTGCTGCAGGTACCATTCAGTTCAGTTCAGTTCAGTTCAGTCGCTCAGTCGTGTCCAACTCTTTGCAACCCCATGAATCGCAGCACATCAGGCCTCCCTGTTCATCACCATCTCCCAGAATTCACTCAGACTCACGTCCATTGAGTCCATGATGCCATCCAGCCATCTCATCCTTGGTCGTCCCCTTCTCCTCCTGCTCCTGCTCCCAATTCCTCCCAGCATCAGAGTCTTTCCCAGTGAGTCAACTCTTCGCATGAGGTGGCCAAAGTACTGGAGTTTCAGCTTTAGCATCATTCTAAAGAAATTTCATTTCCAAAGAAATTTCATTCCAAAGAAATTTCATTTCCAAAGAAATTCTTTCTTCCAAAGAAATCCCAGGGCTGATCTCCTTCAGAATGGACTGGTTGGATCTCCTTGCAGTCCAAGGGACTCTCAAGAGTCTTCTCCAACACCACAGTTCAAAGGCATCAATTCTTCAGCGCTCAGCCTTCTTCACAGTCCAACTCTCACATCCATACATGACTACAGGAAAAACCGTAGCCTTGACTAGACGGACCTTAGTCGTCAAAGTAATGTCTCTGCTTTTGAATACACTATCTAGGTTGGTCATAACTTCTCTTCCAAGGACTAAGCATCTTTTAATTTTATGGCTGCAGTCACCATCTGCAGTGATTCTGGAACCCAAAAAAATAAAATCTGACACTGTTTCCACTGTTTCCCCATCTATTTCCCATGAAGTGATGGGACCAGATGCCATGATCTTCGTTTTCTGAATGTTGAGCTTTAAGCCAACTTTTTCACTCTCCTCTTTCACTTTCATCAAGAGGCTTTTTAGCTCCTCTTCAGCAGATACCATAACTACCTCCATTTAATGGAAAAGGCAGGTCGGCTTTAAAGAAGTCAATAATGTGCCCACAGTCACATAGTTAACAGGTGGCAGACATGGGAAACTGGAGCAAGCTAGTCTAACTCAATAGCCTCGCTCTTAAACCTGATGCCAAAGGCCATTCAGTTAATATTGTTGAAAGAGATGAATTCAAAAGTAACTTCTGATTTATATAAAGGAAAGAAAGGCTGAATAAGTAAAGTTGTTGGACTATAGCAAGTTTTAGAAAAAACGTAATCCCCACAGTAATTAGAGGGTAAGTAGTAGAATGGGGTTTCCCAGGTGGCATAGTGGTAAAGAACCCACCTGCCAATGCAGGAGATGCAAGAGATGCAGCTTCGATACCTAGGTCAGAAAGATCCCCTGGAGGAGGAAATGACACCCACTCCAGTACAGTTGCCTGGGAAATCCCATGGACAGAGGAGCCTGGTGGGCCACAGTCCATGGGCTTGCAAAAGATTCAGACATGACTGAGCTCGTATGCAATTCCCACAGTGTTTTTTTCTGAGTCTTAAGAATAAACTTAGGGTTGAAGAAAGGAACAGCATCTTGCAAAATAAATAATTGGTTTCCAGGAGGCAGAAGCTTGGGCCAGGACATGGCTTCCACTTCAGCATAAGGCTGCTTCTCACTCCCATTCACTTCTGTAGTTGTTGCTTCTGTGGCTAAAACAAGGGCTATGCATGAGATCTGAGCAAAGCAGGAGTAAGCTGAGGACTCTGCTCCCCTAAATGTCCAACACTGGAGGCTAGCACAGTGGTCAGTGCAGGTGGCTTGTTGGCTGTCAGCTCCAGAAAGTGGGGTTGGGTTACTGTACTTCCCAGACACAGAGTTTGTTTGCTTCTGAGACAAACAAATGAAAGGCCAAGAGACAAGATGCTTAGAGACTTAGTGCTTCCACTCAAATTGTTGGGCTGCCTGGGAGCAAGAGCCCACTTGCTGGTGTCTCCCTGCCTCTGAGGCCACCCCCACTGCCCAACAGCTGTGGCCCTCTGGCTACATCAACTCATTTCAATGTCCAGTACAAACTAGAGACTAATAGCTACAAGAGCACCAGTTATGCATCAGACCCCGGGGAGGGCTTGTGGAGAGACATGGAAGACAAGGAGAGGCAAGGTCTGATGGAGAGATAAAAGGGAGATAAAATCTCATGGGGAGAGACTTCCATGGTGGTCCAGTGGTGAAAACTTCGCCTTCCAATGCCAGGGGTGCAGAGCGCACTGGTATAGTAGGGAGCACAGCTGCCTTCCAGTGCAAGGTGTGAGGGTTCAATCCCTGATCCAGGAGCTAAGTAAGATCCCACATGCCTAGCAGCCAAAAAACCAAGACTTAAAGCAGAAGCAATATTGTAACAAATTCAACAAAGACTTAAAAAAATATATCTCATGGGGACACAAAGAGGTGTAAGGGAACTCCTACCCTGTGGGAAGTTGGTGTGGGGTTTTCACTTGTCCTCAATGTGCTTGCTTCAGTCTTGGGGCGATTCAGGCGTCATGGCACAGAATGTTAGGGTGACTTGCAGGGGACAAGCTAAGAGGCACTGGCCACAAGGTGTTTGTTCTTCAGAGGAAGGAGGAAGCCCAGGAGGCTGGGTCAAGAAGAAAAACTTTCAGTGGGAACATGAGATCTGAGGAACCAAGAAGATACTGTCCAGGGTTTCCCAACCCTCATTCTCACATGATTTTTACAATATTTAACTACAATCTGTGTACTACTATTGACTTAAAATTTTCAGTAAACTGAATCATTTTTTAACATATAAGCCGATTCCTCTTTAAAGGAAACTTTATGCCACACAGTAAATGGAAATCCAGTAACACTTTCCATGGTAGAATACGGCCATAAGATAAAGATCATGAAAATTAAACAACAGTATTAAATTCTAGTCAGATACTATTGTTGGCAAAGTTTCTGACTCTTAACAGGTTTTACAGAGGTAACACAAGAACACTTAATTCACACTTTCTCCTTGACATAATCCAAAGATTGGAAATTAACTGGATTCCTCTTGCAGGAGTTTGGCAAATCAGCTCCTCTGAAGGCCCTGCCCATCACACCATAAGTAGACTCCAGCAAGATTACATATAATTGCTAGGTTTGTATGAATGGAGAGTAACAGAAACTCAGCTGTTGCTTAGGTTCAGGGAAGGGTGTCAAGTAGAATGAGGAATCACTTTAGTATTATTTCACAAAGTTAGTGTCTTTGTTCATCCTGGCTGTATAATGAACTACCATAGGATGGGGGGCTTATAAACAACAGAAGTCTTTTCTCCCCCCCACAGTTCTGGAGGCGATGATATCCAAGATCAAGGTGTGGGCAGATTCAGGGTCTGGTGAAATGGCTCTTTTGTTATGTCCTCTCTGTTATTTGGGTAGTAATCCCATTCATGACCTAGTCACTTCCCAAAGACGCCACCTCCAAACACCATTACTTGGGGAAATAGGTTTCACCACATGAATTTTGCAGAGACACAAACATTTAGTCCATGGCAGTTAAATATGCATATTCAGTGACTTCCTTGCTGGTCCAGTGGCTAAGAATCTACACTCCCAATGCAGGGGACCTGAGTTCAATCCCTGGTCAGGAATTAGATTCCACATACTGTAAATAAGAGTTCATCCAGCATGCCACACCAAAGATTCCACATGCGACAATTAAAATACCCAGGGTAGCCAAATAAACATATATATATATAAACCCCTGCACATGAAAATGCACATTCCCTATAATCTATTAATTCCATTCTTAAATTTATACCAGTGTTTTTCAGACTTCAGTGAGTATCAGATCTCCCTGGAGGACTTGTTAAAACCCAGTTTATCAGGCCCCTCTCTCAGAGTTTTTAGTTCAATAGGTCTGGTTGAGGAATTTGCATTTCAAGCAAGTTCCCAGGTGATGGTGCTGATGGTCCAGGGACCATACTCTGAGATGAATCAGTTTAGGGAAATTCTCAGTTGTGGGCACCAAAATACATGTACACTAATGTTCATAGCAGCACTGTTCATAACTGCAAAAAAAGAAAAACCCAACCCAATGTTCATCAATAGGAGCTAAAAAATAAACTGACAGGCCCACAGAATGGAATATTACATAGCAGTGAAAATGGGTGAACAATGTCACATGCAACCACAGGGATGAATATAAATACTGTAATTTTGAATTTAAAAAAAGAAGCAAGTTAAGCAAAAGGAGAAGGGGAAGCAGAGGATGAGATGGTTAGAGAGCATCACTGACTCAATGGACATGAATTTGAGCAAAATCCAGGAGACAGAGAAGGACAGAGGAGACTGGTGGGCTAGAGTCCATGGGGTCAAAAGAGTTGGACATGACTTAATGACTGAACCACAGAAGCCTCACTTTTATCTAGACTTTGGGATTGTGCTCAGTCACTAAGCTTTGTCCAACTCTTTGCAACCCCATGGACAATAACTCACCACACTCTTTGGTCCATGGAATTATCCAGGCAAGAATACTGGAGTGGATTACCTTTTCCTTCTCAAGGAGATCTTCCCGACCCAAGGATCAAACCCAATAGCAGCCAGGTTCTTTACTACCGAGCCCCCAGGGAAGCACCAAATATTGGGATCAGAGGGACTGAAACACTCTGGTTCTCACTAACTCAATCTCTTCTTGTTTGGAACAGGCCCCTAATATCTATCCATGCTCTTTTAGGGAAATGCTCATTTTCTCAGGATTTCTGTTGCTGGATGATATCCGGATGCAGGGGAAGTTTTCAGGTCTCATGAGGACAATGTCTGTGGCTATGAAATACGATGTGAATGCTTTGGCTTTGGCTTTTGAGGCATCCTCCTTGCCTCTGGGCAGTAGCCCCAATTCTTGCTGCATAGACTGATGATGTCATTAGTCCTTCCTGCTCTTAAACCACAAGCTGGCATCTGCTATTGCTATTGATTCTCAGCTCTGCCATTTGCTCTGATCAAAGGGTCACTGCTGTCTGAGGTCTTCAGAGCTTGACTCAGGCTTCTATCAAGACCACTGGTCCTCTCAGCATCTCTTTCCTTGGAGCAGACATAAGGGTCTTCTCTCTGTGGGGGAGCCAGCTGTGCCATATCAGGACCACTTACATAGAACCTCTCCAGACAGCTCCCTCCACCGTTTTTCTACTTCCTCGCCATATTGGATGCTTCCGGTCAGCCCATGTATTCTCAGGATGTGCCCTCAAACTGTCTGGAGTTTCTGTTTTCTTCCCATCACCCGGGACCTTGGGCAGAGCCCTGAGAGACCCAGGTAGCATTAGCTTTCTCTCTCTCCTCCCTTTGGGGTGTGTTCTTTACTCTTTTTCTCACTTCCTAGTTGAGAGCAGTTCAACAGAAGCTGGGCACACGAGCCTATATCTCTAGTAAAGATCTGCAGGAAACATGCATTTGAGAACCGTCAACACTGAAAAATCATAATAATTTTGATAAGAAGAGTTTGCAAAAATATATACCACTGGATCATTTGAGGCATTTTTTAGTTTCTGGAAAATACATCAAAAACATATTACCAATGCCTATTGATGTTGTAGTTCAGTCAACAAGTCGTGTCTGATTCTTTGCTACCCCATGGATGGACAATAGCATGGCAAGCTCCTCTGTTGCCACTGTCTTCTGGAGTTTGCTTGAATTCATGTCCATTGAGTTGGTGATGCCATCCATCCATCTCATGCTCTGTCTTCCCCTTCTCCTCATGCCCTCAATCTTTCCCAGCATCAAGGTCTTTTCCAATGAGTCAGCTCTTTGCATCAGGTGGCCAAAGTATTGGAGTTTCAGCCTCAACATCAGTCCTTCCAATGAACACCCAGGACTTATCTTCTTTAGGATGGACTGGTTGGATCTCCTTGCAGTCCAAGGGACTCTCAAGAGTCTTCTCCAACACCACAGTTCAAAAGCATCAATTTTTCAGTGATCAGCTTTCTTTATAGTCCAACTCTCATATCCATAAATGACTACTGGAAAAACCATAGCCTTGACAAGACAGACCTTTGATGGCAAAGTAATGTCTCTGCTTTTTAATATGCTGTCTAGATTGGTCATAACTTTCCCTGCCAAGGAGTAAGCATCTTTTAATTTAATGGCTGCAATCACCATCTGCAGTGATTTTGGAGCCCCCCAAAATAAAATCTGCCATTGTTTCCACTGTTTCTCCATCTATTTCCCATGAAGTGATTGGACCAGATGCCACCATCTTAGTTTTCTGAATGTTGAGCTTTAAGCCAACATTTTCACTCTCCTCTTTCACTTTCATCAAGAGGCTCTTTAGTTCCTATTCACTTTCTGCCATAAGGGTGGTGTCATCTGCATATCTGAGATAATTGATATTTCTCCCAGCAATCTTGATTCCAGCTTGTGCTTCATCCAGCCCAGCATTTATCATGATGCACTCTGCATATAAGGTAAATAATCAGGGTGACAACATACAGCCTTGATGTACTCCTTTTCCTATTTGAATCTAGTCTGTTGTTCATGTCCAGTTCTAACTGTTGCTTCCTGACCTGTATACAGATTTCTCAAGAGGCAGGTCGGGTGGTCTGGTATTCCCATCTCTTTCAGAATTCTCCACAGTTTGTGGTAATCCATACAGTCAAAGGCTTTGATATAGTCAATAAAGTAGAAGTAGATGTTTTTCTAGAACTCTCTTGCTTTTTCTGTGATCCAGCGGATGTTGGCAAGTTGATCTCTGCTTCCTCTGCCTTTTCTAAAACCAGCTTGGACATCAGGGAGTTCACGGTTCACGTATTGTTGAAGCCTGGCTTGGAGAATTTTGAGCATTACTTTACTCACATATGCTGCTGCTGCTAAGTCCCTTCAGTCGTGTCCGACTCTGTGCGACCCCGTAGACGGCAGCCCACCAGGCTCCCCCATCCCTGGGATTCTCCAGGCAAGAATACTGGAGTGAGTTGCCATTTCCTTCTCCAATGCATGAAAGTAAAAAGTGAAAATGAAGTTGCTCAGTCGTGTCCAACCCTTAGCGACCCCATGGACTGCAGCCTACCAGGCTCCTCCATCCGTGGGATTTCGTATGAGGTAAGTGCAATTGTGTGGCAGTTTGAGCATTCTTTCACATTGCCTTTCTTTAGAATTGGTATGAAAACTGACCTTTTCTTATGATACACTCTGTATATAATTTAAATAAACAGGGTGACAATACACAGCCTTGTCGTACTCCTTTTCCAGTTTTGAACCAATCCATTGTTTCATGACCAGCATATAAGTGTTGACTGAAAAGAAAAAAAAAAAAAAGATGTACAACTTGAGAGTTGTGAGTTAAGTTTTATTTGGGGCAAAATGAGGACTGCAACCTGGGAGGCAGCATCTCAGATAGCTCTGAGAGACTGCTCCAAAGCAGCAGCGGCAGAAAGTCAGTATACAAAGTTTTGGTGAAGGGGGAGTTCAATACCATGAAGCACTCATTTTACAAAAGGTTTTTGTCAGTCATGAGGATCTGATGTCACCGTGAAGGGATTTAGTGCTTCTCTAGATATGAGGAGATGCAAGGATTGAGATCATAAAATCTGTTCCTAAAAACATCCAACTATCTAAAGACCAGTCCCACCAGATTCCCTGGGGCACAGAGATCCTCATTCCACCCTGAACTCCCTCAGGGATTGTTGAAGGTCAACAACTATAGCAGCATGGGGTTCAGCCTCTGTAGTTCAGTTCAGTTCAGTCGCTCAGTCGTGTCCGACTCTTTGCAACCCCATGAATTGCAGCACACCAGGCCTCCCTGTTCATCACTCAGACTCACGTCCATCGAGTCCGTACTGGAGTTTCAACCTCTGTAGAGTTCAGTTCAATTCAGTTCAGTTGCTCAGTCGTGTCCAGCTTTTTGCGACAGCATGGACTGCAGCACACTAGGCCTCCCTGTCAATCGTCAACTCCCAGAGTTTACTGAAATTCATATCCATTTAGTCGGTGATGTCAACCAACCATCTCATCCTCTGTCGTCCCCTTCTCCTTCTGCCTTCAATCTTTCCAAAGCATCAGGGTCTTTTCCAATGGGTCAGTTATTCACAACAGGTGGCCAAAGTATTGGAGTTTCAGGTTCAACTTCAGTCCTTCCAATGAACATTCGGGACTGAGTTCCTTTAGGATGGAGTGGTTGGATCTCCTTGCAGTCTAAGGGACTCTCAAGAGTCTTCTCCAACACCACAGTTCAAAAGCATCAATTCTTCGGCACTCAGCTTTCTTTATAGTCCAACTCTCACATCCATACATGACTACTGGAAAAACCATGGCCTTGACTAGACAGACTTTGTTGACAAAGTAATGTCTCTGCTTTTTAACATGCTGTCTAGATTGGTCATAACTTTTCTTCCAAGGAGTAAGTGTCTTTTTATTTCATGGCTGCAGTCACCATCTGCAGTAATTTTGGAGCACCCCCAAATAAAGTCGCCATTGTTTCCACTGTTTCCCAATCTATTTGCTATGAAGTGATGGGACCGGATGCCATGATCTTAGTTTTCTGAATGTTGAGCTTTAAGCCAACTTCTGCACTCTTTCTTTCATTTTCAACAAGAGGCTCTTTTGTTCTTCTTCACTTTTTACCATAAGGGTGGTGTCATCTGTGTATCTGGATTCCAGTTTGTGCTTCATCCAGCCCAGCGTTTCTCATGATGTATTCTGCATATAGGTTAAATAAGCTGACAATATACAGCCTTGATGTACTCCTTTTCCTATTTGGAACCAGCCTGTTGTTCCATGTTCAGTTCTAACTCTTACATCCTGATCTGCATACAGATTTCTCAAGAGGCAGGTCAGGTGCCCTGGTGTTCCTATATCTTTCAGAATTTTCCACAGTTTATTGTGATCCACACAGTCAAAGGCTTTGGCATAGTCAATAAAGCAGAAGTAGATGTTTTTCGGGAACTCTCGCTTTTTGCATGATCCAGCGGATGTTGGCAATTTGATCTCTGGTTCCTCTGCCTTTTCTAAAACCAGCTTGAACATCAGGGAGTTCACGGTTCACGTATTATTGAAGCCTGGCTTGGAGAATTTTGAACATTACTTTACTAGTATGTGAGATGAGTGCAGTTGTGTGGTAGTTTGCTCATTCTTTGACACTGCCTTTCTTAGGGATTGGAATGAAGCAGATGACAAAGGCCTTTGTTGTTTAGTCATTGGCAATGCTCTAGGTACGTGCCAATTTGTAGTTGACATGGGCCCTTTGTGGTCATAAATTTGACCATACTTTGGGGCCATCTCATGACCATTTTGTCCCGTGTTGCTGCGAAAGCTTGTTCCCAATTCTGAAGAAGGTTTCTGTTGATAAGACACTCAATGTGCTATTACTGGACTAGGTCTTAATAATCAAAGATCTCTGAACACTTGTTTTCTAGTTATGCACCAGGAGAGTGTTTCCTCTCATTGCATCTTTTCATACCTAGTGTTACACTGTTACAATCATTGATCATATATAGAGCTATACCTTTGATCAACTGCTTCAAGTCTAGTCATCATTTCCATTGGAGGCTCAGACATATACTTCGTAATACAAGAAATAATAATCTTGTGAAACAAGCAAAATACAAATGGTATCATTAATAACATTCAGCTCCGTTCAGTTCAGTC
>SJYV01004439.1:823686-833843 GCA_006410875.1 Neotragus pygmaeus | reverse complement strand
GTCACAGGTTTCTCAGGAGACAAGTAAGATGGTCTGCTAGTCCCATCTCTTTGAGAATTTTCCACAGTTTGTTGTGATCCACATAGTCAGTCTTTTGTGTAGTCAAAGTAGATGTTTTTCTGGAATTCCCTGGCTTTCCCCACGATCCAACAAATGTCAGCAATTTGATCTCTGATTCCTCTGCCTCTTCAAAACCCAGCTTATACATTTGAGAGCTCTCCACACACTGCTAAAGCCTAGCTTGAAGGATTTTGAGCATAACCTTACTAGCATGTGAAATGAGTGCAATTGTACTGTAGTTTGAACATTCTTATTAAACAACTACTAATTTACCCATTGTTCTTTCACTTTGTTTAGTTACAAGTGAAAGTGTTAGTCGCTCAGTCATGTCCAATTCTTTGTGACCCATGGACTGTAACATGCCAGGCTCCTCTCTCTGTCCATGGAATTCTCCAGGCAAGAATACTGGAGTGGGTTGCCATTCTCTTCTTCAGGGGATCTTCCCAACCCTGGAATCAGAGCCGGTCTCCTGCATTGCAGGCAGATTCTTTACCATCTGAGCTACCAGGTTGGATGTACTCAAAAAACAATTTGGAAAATAAAAATATTTCTTATTTCAAGACACCTTTGCCAATGTAGTTAAATAAAGTGATTTTATCTGATCACACACTTTTTATATATTTTCACAAAACCCCACAATGCTGTGAATTATGTTCATTGAATTAATGTGAAATCTCTGCCAGGAAACTTAATTGTTAACATCAGCTCTTTATCAAACGAGACTTTTCTTCTGTCAGGAGTCTAACTTTATTTCAGTTCAAAATGATGAATTATTACACATCTTCTTGAGAATTCTGATTCTTATGAATTCTAAGTCTGACATGGATTTATGGATCTGGCGGGAGTCTTGTCCATGAGTTTGGCTGCAGTTTGAAACAAGGAGTCCTTGCTTCTCTTCATCCTCCCTTCCCTTTTGTCTCTTGGGGCTCTCCTTCAGAGCCATGAATCTGGGTCAAGAGACAGAGCATAGGAGAGACCAAGTCATAAAACTGAATCAGTTATCACTCTAGCCAGGAGACCTGGGTTCAGTCCCTGGGTCGGGAAGAGTCCCTGGAAAAGGGTATGGCAGCCCACTCCAGTATTCTTGCCTGGAGAATTTCATGGACAGAGGAGCTGGCAGGCTACAGTCCATGGGGTTGCGAAGAGTCAGCCATGACTAAGTGACTAACACTAGTGCTTCAGTTCAGTTCAGTTGACCAGTTGTGTCCGACTCTGTGCCACTCCATGGACCGCAGCATGCCAGGCTTCTCTGTCCATCACCAATTCCCAGAGCTTGCTCAAACTCATGTCCATCAAGTTGGTGATGCCAGCCAACCATCCAACACTAACACTTAACACCGTCCAATACAAATTCAGAATAACCTAACTGGGATCAAAATACCCCAATTCTAAAGCTAGATTTCACCCTTCATAGAAATATCCCTACAACAAGAAAAACCATAAACTCTTCGGTGGGTTTATTGTGTTTTAGTATACGTGCTGCCAAAGCGAACACCTGAGTTTATGGTGTTTAGCTCATAGGAGGTTATCCAGACACCATCTCAAACTGTCCCTCACTTGTCCTTGTTTGTTGTTGTTTAGTCGCTCAGTCTCTTAGTGACCCCACGGACTGTAGCACCCCCACCCCCACCCCTGGTCTCCTCTGTCTGTGAAATCTCCCAGCATGAATACTGGAGTGGGTTGCCATTTTCTTCTCCAGGGGATCTTCCCAACTCAGGGATCTAATCCGTGTCTCCTGCATTGGCAGGTGAATTCTTTACTGCTGAGCCACCTGGGAAGCCCTTAGGGGGTTTTACATCCCTTAGGCAATGCATCACTGAAGGATGAAGGAGGATTAAGAGGCTTGTCTTCCCACAGCAAAAGAGAAGAAAAACAGTTGTGGAAGAGGAGTAGATACATGTGAGCAAACAGAACACACGTTAATTAGGAAGCTGGAAACTGACACCCTCTAAACGTTCTTGTCTGCATGTGTCCCCTCGGGCACTGTTGCCCCGGTGTTGTGCTTCCCCACTTGGAAGGCTGCTACTCTCTCTGCTCCACGGATTTTGTTTTTCCCCTTTCATAACCCTCAGCACAACCTTTGCATACCTTATTTATTTCCTTGTCTATTAACTCTTTCTCCTCAGCTCCTCTGGTGGCTCAAACTGTAAAGAATCCACCTGCAATATAGGAGACCCAGGTTCAATCCCTGAGTTGGGAAGCTCCCCTGGGGATGGGAATGGCAACCCACTGCAGAATTCTTGCCTGGAAAATTCCATGGAGAGAGGAGCCTGGTGGGCTACAGTCCAGGGAGTGGCAAAGAGTCAGACATGACTGAGCGAATAACACTAAAGAATGGAAGAGGTTCAGAAACATCCACCTGGATGTCTTGCTCCCTGCCATGTCCCTGGAGCCTGGAACACTGCCTGGTACACACTTGGATGTTCAGCAGATCTTACTCAATGAAAGAACAAATCATGTATCCTATAGCTCCCTGCTGTCAGCACTAGTAATAATAAGGTGACCAGACTCCTTACCTCTTCCAAAGAAAACAGTTAAAGCCCTCCACCTCCTAGAAACTCCCCTGTGCCACTTACCCAACACCCGAACCCTGTGAACATGCTGCTCCAATGTGAGGATAGTCCTTGCCCTGTCTGGAGGCAGCTGGGAACATGATTAGGGGCTCAGAGGCTCTGACTATTGCATTGCTAACATAAAAGCTATTTGCTTCTAGCTTTATTAACTTCTAAGCCTTTTCCTGTTTTCCCATCATGGCAAAACCCAACTCTTGGCAGACACTAAAATCTAAATTTTTGAATTAGATTCCTGAACAGTGATTAAAACAGATTTGGGACCTTAGCAAAAGAGATTTCAAACTACCAACAGTATCCAGACTATTCCAAAGAAACTGTGCCCCATGGAGGAGGTGGGGTGGAGTCTCATCTTGTGCGTCTCTTGGCCTCATCTCCCGCGACCGCACCGTCTCCTCTGGGCAGGGGATTCCAGGCTGGCATAGCAAAAGGTCTGCGGTGGGGCTGCTGTCATTACCAGGCGTGTGTGCAGGAGCTGGCAGAAAAATGGGTGAAGTTGCTGTTTTTTTCACTCACTCACAGCAGCCTTGCCCACCAGCATTTTCACAAGCCCACTTTCCATACAGGGAAGCTGAGAGAGAGAAAGACCAGGATTGATGTCTTCAAGGCCACCACCCTTCAAGAGAGCAGTAAGATAAACACCAACCTCCAGCCCTGTCCCAATTCGACTTCCCAGCCTCCCACACTGAGATGCATTCATTCAGACTGTTTGCCAAGCAGTGCTGAGTCTCCATAATGAAGAGCCCTCTGAATACACCAATGAAAGGAGCTTTCTGTGTATATTGGTCTGAATTGTAAAAACGTCCTTCTGCCCCAATGTTTGGCTGTCCGTTAAAAACTCAGTATTGATCAGAAAAAAAAAAAAAAAAAGAACAAGCCAACAAAACAAAACAAAAAACAAAAACGAATAAAAAACAGACTCTCTTCTCAACCCATTAAAGGAATCAGCAACCCTTGTCTCCCAGTCATCCAACATACCTGAATTCAAATCCATTGGTGGAGTCAGTCAGCTTTTTCTTTTGGGTGGAGGATAGAGGAAGGGTTGTACATAAATAAGCAATTTGTTGTTGTGAAAAGAAAAGTTTCCAGGGGCCTGTGTAAGTTGTTTTTGCATTTCTTTGGTGCAGTGTGGAACCAACGTCAGATTGTGAGTACGTCAAATGGAGCATTTCATCTCCTGGGGAAAAGGGATGTTCACACCCAGGCCAGGCCTGGTCAGAGCTCTCTGTTCTCCTGGAGTGTGTGGATCCCTCTCTGTGTCTAGCAGAGAAGCCCAAGGCTGCCCCCACTCTACCTCCCCCATAGGACAACAAAATTCACAGGAGCCTATTGATCCACAGAGCTGAATGTTTCCCTTGCTGCTTCAAGCAAAAGCACCATGCTTTTAATAAACTAGAGGAAAACTGTGAAGTGAAGGGAAGTGAAGTGAAAGTCATTTAGTTGTGTCCGACTCATTGTGACCCCAGGACCTGTAGCCCTCTTGGCTCCTCTGTCCATGGGATTTTCCAGGCAAGAAAACTGGAGTGGTTTTTTTTCCCCATTTCCTCCTCCAGGAGATCTTCCCAACTCAGGGATCAAACCCTGGTCTCCTACACTGCAGGCAGATTCTTTACCATCTGAGCCACTGAGGAAGCCTCAGACTAGGGAAAAACTGAACATTGTTCCTCGGCCCAAGACAGCTGCAGGGCCCTGCATGAGTGACGAAGACTCAACTTTTCTCTACCAAGATGAGGGATAAGAGTGGAGAGGTTGATGGTATGTGAGGTGAGATTAATGGTAAGGACAGCTAGGGGACAGCCAGATCCAGGCAAACCTCACATCTTCGCTGTTGGGCAAGTAGTATGTCCTGAATGAGCCAATTAATGAGTTACAACAGTGAATGAATGACGGCATAAATCCTGCGCCACTGCAAGACCAAATGAAATTATGAAATGGCTATAATGTGTCTTTGGCATCCCAGAGCTTTTTACTTTTGTGCACCTTCTTCTTCTTGGCAATATCCAAGAAACTAGTCTCGTTGTTAGTCTCTCAGTTGTATCTGACTCTTTTGCAACCCCATGGACTATAGCCCTTTAGGCTCCTCTGTCCATGGGATTTCCCAGGCAAGCATACTGGAGTGGATTGCCATTTCCTCCTTCAGGGGATCTTCCCAACCCAGGAATCAAACCTGTGTTTCCTGCACAGGCATGCAGGTTATTTACTGCTGAGCCAACGCAGGAAGCCCTATAGTCTCCTTGACATCTTATCAAAACCTGCTCTTGGGAAAAGGAGAGAAAGCCATTCACAGCAAACTCTGCCAGACTGATAGTGCTACGTGCCATCTTCGTATGTATACTTGCATTCTCAAAGGAATCAGGTTTCTAAACGGAATGTAAGCTAAGAAGTGAATACTGTTTATGGAACTTTCAGCTCTCAGGCAGCTCTCACCTTTGGAAAGGTGCCCTCAGGGCTTTTCCAGCATCCCAGAAACCTTACAAATCACCTGATTATTTTCTCTTTATATCATCAGGCTGACTGGAGATCTATCATGTGCTGTTGCCTCACCCTCCTGGCTACGTTGGGCTGGGATTCCTCAATGGTGAGGATCTTCTAGCAGGCCCAGCAAAATCACAAGTCTCCTTTCACAAATACTGATGGAGAACATGCCAGAGGAAGATGAATGTATCAGCAAGCTCTTGACTGCAGGGAGCTCAGGATATCCTCTGCTGCAGTTTAGTCACTAAGGCATGCCCGACTCTTTGCAGCGACCCCATGGACCATAGCCTGCCAGGCTTCTCTGTCCATGGGATTTCCTAGGCAAGCATACTGGAGTACATTGCCATTTCCTTCTCCAGGGTATCTTCCCAAGCCAGGGATGGAGCCCACGTCTCCTGCTTTGGCAGGTAGATTCTTCACTGCTGAGCCACAAAGGAAGCCCTGAGTGGGATGAGGTGACCCTAATGCTGGGAGGAGATCCAGCCAGGCAGGGGGACAAGGTAGGGTCTTCAAATCGTGGATGCACACAGCTTTCCTCGGGGGCATGCCAGCAAGGGATGGAGTCCTCAAATTCTCAAGGTTCATAAGTTTTTCTCTAAAACTCCTGGGGGAAAAGGATGCCATTGTGATAACCCTTTCGCCACTTGCAAAAGAAAGGCAGCTCCCTATCCATCCTGAATTTTATTTATGGAGCATTTTTCTGGGATGAAAAAATCTCTATCACCAATGTGATAAACTGTCTTTTCTTGTTTTTTGTACTTTCTCACTTAGACATGAATTCAACTGGTTCTATATGTAGTGAATCCTTGTTGGGCATTTTTCTTTCACTCTTACATAATTTTAACTATAAACTATGAAGAAGATAAATTTTTATGGTGACCTGTTTTCTTTCTTTTAACTTATGCAACAATGTTAATCACTAGTTTCTAGTCTGATAGATACTATCTATAATTCTTAAATAAAACATTAAAATTTAGCACATGTTTGAACATAGTCTTGATCCTATGCTTAGCAAAAGGAAGTTTTTGGTCATCATTATGACGCCCTTTGGGTGTGGTATTAATGGACTTTAAAAATTACAATGAAACTTCATTAGGCAGCCATTACTCTTACATTAGGGGCTTCCCAGGTGATTCAGTGGTAAAGAATTCTGCCTACCATTGTAGGAGACACAGGAGACATGGGTTTGATATTTGGATCAGGAAGATCCCCTGGAGTAGGAAATGGCAACCCATTCCAGTATTCTTGCCTGGAAAATTCCATGGACAAAGGACCGTGGTGGGCTACAGTCCATGGGATTGCAAAGAGTCAGACACAAATGAACACACATGCACTCTTGGATTAATATTCTTTCTGCTCTGAATCCTTAGTGAAAACACATGCTCTTTATTAAATATTCAAAAATTGTACACTGGTTTTACTGTCAAAAACCTGTGCAGTATTTTAATGGCAAATAAACTTTCACTTTAAAGAAACATCTTTTATGAGGAATTTTTGTAAAGAAATTTTGATATAGTTATATAATTAGTAATAATAATCGACTGAACTGGACTTTCCAGGTAGCTCAGTGGTAAGGAATCTGCCTGCCAATACAAGAGATGCAGGTTCAATCCCTGACTTAGGAAGATACCCTGGAGGGGAAGTAACAACCTACTCCAGTATTCTTGCCTGGGAAATCCTATGGACAGAGGAAGCTGGCAGGCTACAGTCCATGGGGTCACCAAAGAGTCAGACATGACTGAGTGACTAAACAACAACAACCAATGTCTTGCCCTTGTTTGTGTACCTGCTGTTAAGGGGGGGTTGGCTCAGGTTGGGGTGTTCTGAATTTAGGATCAGGGGTCCTTAGCAAGGAATGAGTTAACACTCATGTGTTGACATTGTGAGATGACATCAGGGGCTCCTCAGGTGACACACTGAGGAAATGCAATGGTCTCTGTTCATCCAGCCAAAAATGCACACCTGAGTCTAAACATGAGGACAGATCAGACAAACCCAAACTGAAGGACAGTCTGCGAGGTTAGCAGCCTGTCATCTTCAAGAAGCGTCAGGAAAGATAAAAAGAGGCTGAATCCGAGTTCCGAGATCTTAAGACGAATGCAATATGAGGTCCTGTATTAGATCCTGAAAAAAAAAAAATCCATAAAGGACATTATTGGTACAATTGTCAGCATTTGAATATGGACTGTGGATTAGACCTTAGTGCTGTTTCAGTATTAAATTTTATGATTTTGCTAATCTTACTGTGTTTACAAAAGAGAAGATTTTTGTCCTTAGGACATCCACTCACAAACATTTAGGGCTAGAGGACTTGATAATGAAGCCAATATGCAAATATTTGTAAATACAGAGATAACTGATGGTGCAAATGGAGTAAAAGACAAATTCATGAATCTAGGTCAAGGGTATATGGGAGTTCTTGAACTGTTCCAGCTTTTCTGTAAATTTGAAATTATGTCAAAAGAAAAAGTTGCAAACAAACATACAAGGAATTCTGAGCATATGATGATTTTTCTATATTTCTGTTTTCCATATTTCTTTTATGAATGTATATTTTCATAATAAAAATTAATACGTGCACACCATTTAAAGAATTTGTGAGTGATGCTGACACTTTGAAATGTAAATGGACAATTTTCCAGGTCTTGTATCAAAAAAGATGTATGGTTAAAATTTCATAGGTAAAATTTTTATTTAATTTTTCATGATCAGTGCACTTATTCATTATGTCATCAAATCGCAACATGATTTTTTTTCCAATTACAGTCAGACTTCATCTTATTTCTTTTCATGATGTGTTTGTTATGTTCTACTGAAATAGTTTGGCTGTCATTAGCGGGGTTCCAAGGAGTTCTGATAAATAGTCCTTCATGTCTCAGTACAGAGCAGAACTCAGCGAGAGACAAAAGTAATAGATAAGAAGTGATTTGTTAGAATAGGACACTTGTTAGGTTTACCTGTGGGTGGGTGAGGAGTTGCCACACCCCAGGAACTTATTCAACTACAGTTCTATAGTCAATGAAAAAGTTGGGAGCGGGGGAAGAACTTCTTTGTCTTCCTTGAGTAGATATCACGCTTCCATGTTAGCTCCTCCTCCAGGTTGGGCAGGGGCATCTTCTTGTCCCTACGTGGTCAAATTAGGTCCACAAATTATTGCTTTTTATGTGTGCAGAGAGCATGTCTTAGGGATAATTAACTTGATGACACCAATGGGCAGAGTGTAAGCCTTATTCTCTACTATTGTTTTATTGTTTGGGGGGGGTGGGGTGGGCGGTGAGTATTGTGCAAAGAACATGTCTTATGAGTCAAACAACATGCTTGGGGCTCACCAACTCACTGAGCTCACTGGGCAGGATGTGGGTCTCAAGCCACCAGTGTTTTATTGTTTGGGGCCATGTCTCCTGCTTCTGTTACATGGTAATTTAGTTGCTAAGCAAGGTAGCTTGATTCTACTGTTAAACCAATCTGGCTTTGATGCAAGTGATTTGTTCTGCTTTATGAGTCAAGCAAGGGCTTCCCAGGTGAACTTGCTTGCCAGTGCAGGAGATATAAGAGACTTGGATTGGATCCCTGGGTCTGGAAGATTCCCTGGAGGAAGGCTTAGCAACTCACTTCCAGTATTCTTGACTGGAGAATCCCATGGAAGAGGAGGTTGGCGGGCTATCGTCCATGGGGTCGCAAACAGTCGGACTGATGTGACTGAGCATGAACGCATGCACAAGTCAAGCAAGCCCACATTCTTTCAGAATTTTCCCATTACTTTCTTGAGTGATCATTAATCTTATTGTAGTCTCCCCAAATCCTCTAAAGTTCCATCTCCATCTGCAATTCCCTCATGGGGTTTCTAAGCTAACTATCTCAGTCATGTCCAACTCTTTGTGACCCCATGGACTGTAGCCTGCCTGGCTCCTCTGTCCATGGGATTTCCCAAGCAAGAATACTGGAGTCGGTGGCCATTTCCTCCTCCAGGGCATCTTCCTGACCCAGGGATTGAATTTGTGTCCCCTGAATCTCCTGAACTAGCAGGAGGATTCTTTACTACTAGCCCTACTTCCCATTAAAAATATACTTATTTAACTCTATGATGAAAAAAGAGTTGGTACCTGGTTTTTCAAAAAAGTTTTAGAGAGTCAAGAATTGTGTGCTGCCCATTGAAACAGGGCATGTGACAATTTGATTCTGATGGTAGGAGGGGTACTCAGCATTGAGGCGACTCCTGGAGAGGAATGGGGTACTCTGGCAAATAGAGGTAATCCAGTGGGTCAGAAAGCCACACCAGTTCCCCAACAGTGGGATGGCAGGAACCAGCCACCTGGTGGGGTCTCAGTGTGGAACACTGGTTCCTAAGTAGAACTGGGAGATAATCAGGTTTTCCAGAAGGGACCCTGGGGTCAGGGAGCCAGACAGGGATCCAAGAGACTCAGGAAGCAGACTCAAAGTGAGAGTTGGACTAGCAGGGGATGAGTTCATGCTGAGTTCCTGTTCATCTGGGTTTCCTTAGACCAGAAGGAACCAGCTCATAGAGCCCGTGTCAATGGACATCCCTGGGGACCTCCTCAGTAGTCCAGCGGTTGGAACTTCACCTTCCAGTGCAGGGGGTACAAGGTCTATTCCTGGTTGGGGGGCTAGGACCACACGTGCCTCACAGCCAAAAAGCCAAAACATGGAACAGAAGGAAAGTTGTGGCACATTCAGTAAAGACTGTGAGAATGGTCCACATAAAAAAAAGAACCTCTCCCCTGGAGGCTAGGCCTGGCTGAGGGTTCAGGGGCATAGATGGTCACTGCAAGACATGAGAGGCTGAGAACCAGGTTAGGCCTGGCAGAAAGACCAACAAAGCAACCAACTGCAACCACAGCAATCAACTGCAACTGTAGCAGTTCTACTCCGAACTGTGCATAGAACCCTCCAAAGTGGGAATAGCACACCATTTCAAAGAAGCACAAACTGAGGCTCAGGTTGACTGAGGCTACCATGGAGCTGAATTGTGATTCCTAAACACTGAGGCTTTTTCTAGTAAAGTGGGTTCCCAGCCCCAGAACTACTCCCCAC
>SJYV01004439.1:804098-823586 GCA_006410875.1 Neotragus pygmaeus | reverse complement strand
TCCTACTATCAGCTTCATCCCACATTCCTGCTAGATACATTTTGAACCCAACTCACTCACCTAAGCCCAGCATTTATCTCTGAGTCACAGAGGTGCCTTTAATATCATTTATATCTCAGCTCTGGAGTCTTATGTGTTGAGAAGCAAGAGAAGATGCTGAGAAGTCTTCCCGAGGAAGCTCTGCCTGGTGCCCTGAGACTGTGCAGAGGCCTCAGGGAACACAGGACACAACAGTGACCCTAACACTCACTCTCCAGCATCCTTCAGGGAGGAGGGTCCCAGGCTGAGGGCTCGGGCTCTGCTTCTTCTGCATCTTGGGCCCCCACCTGAGGGTGCAGGGGAGGATCCCACTTTTAGAAGTGACTTACAGACCTCTCTTTCCAGATCCTTAAGCAAGAAAGCACACTAGCCAACAGGTTCAAGTCCTGCAACAGAGGGATTGTGGCTCCACTCATCATTCCAGGAGAGCAGGACAATCTGTGTGATCTCTAAATCAATGAATCTCCAAGTGGGGCCTGAGAAGTTGTTAGAAAGGCAAATTCTCAGGTACAACCCCAACCTGTGTGTCAGAAACTCTTAGAGTGGGGTCCAGCTCTCAGGGTCTTAATTTTTTCCCAGCATCTTAATCTTAACCAGGCAAATCTGATGCATACTGGCTTTGGAAGCCCCTTGGGAAACCATACTACTTTGAAAATCTGTTTCCTTGGATGTAAAATAGGTATTATCAGTGTTTTTAGTGCAAAGGATATCTTGAGGTTAAAAGAGGTAATTCCTAAGGTCCCAGAGTTCCTGGTTAAATGTCACTGTTATCTCTCCAGTTACTCTAAGAGCTCAAGCTGTTTCACAAGAATGTAGGAATCTGGGGTTTTCCTGGTGGCTCAGTGGTAAAGAATCTGCCTGGCAATGCAGGAGACATGGATTTGATCCCTAATCCAGGAAGATCCAGTCAGGCTGGTTCAAAACTGGTTCAAAAAGAACGTCACGGCTGTATTTTGTCACTCTGCTTATTTAGGTTCTATGCAGAGCACATCATGTGAAATGCCAGGCTGGATGAAGCACAAGCTGGAATCAAGATTGCTGGGAGAACTATTAATAACCTCAGATATGCAGATGATACCACACTATGGCAGAAAGCAAAGAACTAAAGAGCCTCTTGATGAAAGTGAAAGAAGAGAGTGAAAAAGCTGGCTTAAAACTCAACATTCAAAAAACTAAGATCATGGCATACGGTCCCATCATTTCATGGCAAATAGATGGGGAAACAATGGAAACAGTGACAGATTTTATTTTGGGGGGCTCCAAAATCACTGCAAATGATGATTGCAGCCATGAAATTAAAAGATGCTGGCTCCTTGAAAGAAAAGCTATGACCAACCTAGACAGCATATTAAAAAACAGAGATATTACTTTGCTGAAAAAGGTCTATCCAGTCAAAGCTATGTTTTTTCCAGTAGTCATGTGTGGATGTAAGAGTTGGACTATAAAGAAAGCTGAGCGCTGAAGAACTGATGCTTTTGAACTGTGGTGTTGGAAAAGACGCTTGAGTCCCTTGACTGCAAGGAGATCAAATCAGTCAATCCTAAAGGAAATCAGTCCCGAACATGAATTCATTGGAAGGACTGATGCAGAAGCTGAAACTCCAATACTCTGGCCACCTGATTCAAAGAGCCAACTTATTGGAAAAGACCCTGATGTTGGGGAAGAGTGAAGGCAGAAGGGGAGGACAGAGGATGAGATGGCTAGATAGCATCACCGACTTGATGGCCATAAGTTTGAGCAAGCTCCAAGAGGTGGTGATGGACAGGGAAGCCTGGAGTGCTGCAGTCTATGGGGTCACGCGGTCGGACACGACTGAGTGACTGAACTGAAATGAATGCAATGACACAAATAAATGCATGAACACGATGGGGAAGTTAGTTCAGATTACTCTATCTACAGTTTTCTCTTTATGTTTCCAACCCCTGCACTCTCCAGGGTCTCTTCCTCTCCTTATCTCAGGTGTCAGCACCTACCTGAGAGCCCCAGGACAAGATTTCACCTGGGAGATTGTTAGAAATTCAGAATTTCCCCAGGAAGCTGTACAACATTCTAACAGTGATTGACTGGGTCACAAGTATTTGAGAAGGGCTGCCTGGGGCTCTGTTTACTAAACATTCTTGGGGTTTCTGCCTTAGGAATTCCCTAAGGGTGTGATTACAATCTCCTCCTCTAATTCTTATGACAAAGTAAATTTGGAATCTAGGGGTTAGTCTTCTCCTAAGGATTGGAAAAAAGACAATTTTCACCCCAGGATGGAGCTTTGGGGCATTTATCTTCTGGCTCTTTTTGTTGAATGGAACTTATGGCATTTGGGAGTGGACCACCTTTCCAACGCCTCCCCTTAAGAAAAAAATATTTAATTCCAAGAGTTCGAAAGGAAATGAAACAAATTCTCTTCTTGTTGCTAACATCCAGTACCTGAGATCAGAACCAGTAAAATGGGGATTAGGGGGCCAAGGTCCCGGATTAGAAGGGACTAGCCCCAGCTGGAAGTGCCCACAGGTTGGTGACCTGGGGGCGTCCCTTTGACACCCTTGGGCTGTGGCACCCCACTGACTGACTGCGCGGGTAGGCCCGCGCCCCGAGGCGCTGAAACCAAAGTAGGGAGAGGTTGGATCGCGCGCTCAGCATTTTCCCCACAACTGCCGAATACCACGAGTCTGCCAAGCTCCCAGCCAGCTCTCTAGGGATGCGCCCCCATCCCCAAGCCAGCCAGAGCCCGCCCGCTCCCAGCCCCCACATAAGGGCGCAATTTTTCAGTGGAAATCGCCTCTGGCCCACGGACAGGAGGATGGCCGCATTTTTTTTTTTAACGCCATCAAATTCAACATTTACAAGAATAATCCTATGCTTGGTGGTGCTAAAATGACTGGCCACACAAGAAACAGTTTATTTCTTATAAGAAGAAAAACCCAAGCTTGTGCCTTACTTTTAAAGAAAGAATAAGAAATATAGTTTAAAAATTACCCCCCAAAATCAATTATTGCATGCGCCCCCTTTCCCTCTTGTCGGGGAACAAATAGAAGCCAACTTTGCTGGGACCCATCGGCGGGTCCTAGCAGCCCCCGCAGCTGTGGCCTTGTAACTTTAAACCTGGCCTGAGGTCATCGTTTTCGCTCTGGCCAAACACAGGCAGGGGGCGGTCCTAGTGAACCCGGGACTGGGACCACCTTAGCGCGCGGACTCTCCCCGCCCTCGCCCTCGTCGGGAGAGATAAATGCTGACTCCGATCCGAAAGTTAGCAACTGCAAAGTTTGCTTCTCCGGCAGCTGTTGCGAGCGAAGGAACTTGGGGACCCCTCCCGCGCTGGGACTTTTGCTCCCCGTTTTTCAGGCCCCACTCTCGCTCTCCATCAAGGGAAGGCCCCTGGCTACGGAGCTTTTTCATCTTTCCCCAGCCCAGAAACTAGCTGCTCGGCTCCCCACTCCAAAGAACAAGTCAGCTAAGAAAAATGTGGAAGGTGCCAGTTCTGTTCTTCATTTTGGGAAGCGCATCGTTCTGGGTCCTGGCACAAGGAGGTAAGGCCAGCGGGCGGAGCTCCCCGAGCAGCTCGCTGGTGGCGACGAGCGAGCCGGGACTTGCGGGTTGCCGGGGCCTGGAATGTGAGGTTGCCCGGGGGAGCAGTGTGCGCGCCGGAGTCTGGAGGCCCCGGGAGGAGAGACGGCGGCTTAGCCGGTGCCAGGTCCCAGGCAAAGAGCTGAACGGAGTGCCAGGGAAAGATCCCGAATCCACAGGTAGCAGGTGGGGAGCAGAGGGTCCCTCGAGGGCGACCCACCTCCTGCCAACGCTTGCTGGCTCCCGAGAGACAGATAGAAGGCTAGCAGCCAGGCACCTTCCACTGGCGGCGCTGGGCTTTTCTCCAGGGCTGTGTGTTGGAGACATGCTCATGGCCTCAGAAGTACTGGCCCCATAGAATTGTGCGGGTCGGGGATGAGGGTGCGATATCCCTGTGCAGCGACGGCCTCCCTCTGGGGGCTGCCAGTCTGTAAGACAGCACGTTGGACACACTCGGGGCCGGGTCAGTGGGGATTCGTTATCCTCTGTGGAGAGGATAGTGTGTGGGGGTAAGGACTGAACTGGAGGGTCCTGAGTGCAGGAGTTTAAGTTCCTTTGGGGCCACGTGTGGAACTTGGCCAGCTGTGTCAATGACCTCGTGTCGGTGACTCCTTAGACCTTCACTTCTCTAGATCTGAGAATGGAGACACTGCTTGCCCATCACTCTTCCTCCTCCTTCTTCCCTCTTCCTATGTCTCCTCCTGCCCCTTGCTGCTGTGTTGGTACCCTCCAGTCTCATTGGTCAGTGTTTTCTTTTCCTTGGGTCTTTATTTTGATCTGTTTCCACTGTAGAATATAAGCTCCTCTGGACACAGCTGTGTCTTCACGTTGATCTCCAGGGGGCCAAACAATATCCAGCCCTTAGTAGTTGCTCACTGAATATTAGTTGAAGGCATTGTGAGCTAACCAGGGATCTTTGGAGTTGAAGGTTGAGGAAATGAAACTCTTTTACATTTTCCAAATTGAGGATGGAGGTAGGCCTGGAGCCAGAGGAATCCTGCTTGAAGGGAGGGGCTTGAAGGAGGCCTGCACACAAAGACGACAATACGCAGCTCCAGGCCAGTGAGTGGTTCAGGATGTGCTTCCCTATGCGGGCTCTCTGCTTCGTGGAGGTTGAGGTGCTCTCTGTGCTGTGCGTGTGTGCGCAGTTGTGTCCGACTGTTTTGTCAGCCCGTGGACTGTAGCCCAGCAGGCTCCTCTGTCCGTGGGATTTCCCAGGCAAGAATACTGGAGCAGGTTGCCATTTCCTCCCCAGGGGATCTTCCGGACTCAGGGATTGAACCCGAGTCTCCTGTATCTCCTGCATTGGCAGGCGGGTTCTTTACCCCTGTGCCATCTGGGTGGGAAGCCCTCTTTTTGCTGGGTGGTGAGCTATTCATGGCGGTCCTATCTTTGGAACTTCTCTCTCCAGAGCGACATACATGGCTCTGCATTTCAGTTACATTTCCTTTTTGGCCAGACTGTGCAAATGACACCATTTTGTGCCCAGCAGGGCAAGATGTGGGAGGCCCCCCAAATTGAGCCTCGTCCCAGCTCTGCTCAGGAAAGAGGGCCACTGGGTGGTATCCTCTCCCCTCCCCCAGCCTTCCCCTCTCCCCTGCAACCCCCTTGCCCCAGGGAAGAGTTTAGCTGTAATATCTTTAAGCCAATTCTGAATATCAAAGGTACTCCTAAAAAGAAATAATAATAATAAAATAGTTGTGGCTGAAAAACCAGCCACTTCTAGTAATAGCAACTCGATTGGGAAAGACTGAAGCACCCTGCCCCTGTCCTCAGGAGCTGTGTGTCAATGCAGAGTTACTGGGCTGCTGGTGAAGAGTTGAGGCCCAGGAGGGGTTTTGTCTGAGGATAATGAGCAAGGCAACTTGAATATGGATGAATAAGTTCTTTGAGCTGAGCCATTGTGGGCTCTTGTTGGGGAGCTGAGCTAGGGGTAATTATGGTGATGAATTTTATTATCCTTCTCTTNGGAAAGACTGAAGCACCCTGCCCCTGTCCTCAGGAGCTGTGTGTCAATGCAGAGTTACTGGGCTGCTGGTGAAGAGTTGAGGCCCAGGAGGGGTTTTGTCTGAGGATAATGAGCAAGGCAACTTGAATATGGATGAATAAGTTCTTTGAGCTGAGCCATTGTGGGCTCTTGTTGGGGAGCTGAGCTAGGGGTAATTATGGTGATGAATTTTATTATCCTTCTCTTAGGAGTCTACTCCCTACTGGGCTTCCCTCTTCTAAAGTTATAATCTGGTTCTGTTGTACAATCTGGTCCTCTGGGTTGAGATGTCCTCTGGGTCTCCTGAGATGTTAGTGGATTTAAAGGAGCTCAGTGGTCCACACATCTGGCATTTTCCTCCACCGTCAGGCCCCACCTTCACTCTGAACTTTCATCCAAGACACGTACACAGGCCGCTCCGTGAGATCGTTTATTTTGTGAAATTCTGCAGGCGGCTGCTTGCTGAAAACCCACATGTGCTTTTTCCCGGACCAGTCCATCCAGGATTAATCATGCGATGAACAAATTTCCCTGTGCTTTCCCCAAAACTCTTGCCAGTTTCGGAGGCTTGGAAATCTTCACGAGTTGCTAAGAGTTTTGTTGCACTTAATGTATCTCAGGTCTGTTAGAGCCTTCTCGAGGGAGGCTCTGATGACACTGGCATGTGAGATCCAAGATAGCATTTAATAGAGAAAAGCATATTTCTAAAAAGTATCCTCACTTGAGAAGGCTAAACTGGGACATGGCAAGAGGGAGGAACCCAGGCTGATCAGAGGTACGCGGCGGCCTGCCCCCACTTCCTCTGGCCTCTGAAATGAGTAACCAGTGAGTAAGTCTATACCGAGAATTACAAGGACCCCCAACCTTGGCGTGAAGGTGGATGGTGTGACCGAGGAGGAGGGACACCACCTCTCCCATGCCCATCTCCCACCACATGCCAGGAATGTCACGGTTCCCTCGTTAAATCATCATGCATCCTTAAATTATACATTACTATCTTCAAAATTCGCCAGATTCCAAAAACAGGCCTAACTCCAAACCTCACGCTTTTTTTTTTTTTTAAACCTGCATTACACATTGGGGAGGAAAAAAAAGGTTGAACTTGAAATTAAAGGTTAACCTTGCTTTAAACTCCTTAAACACGAAAACAAAAAATTTTCAAGGTATATGAAAGTTTAATACTTACCGTAATACTCCTTTTAAAATGAAGATGTCGCAGTACATTACAATAGGATTTGTTCATGCTTTCACCAAATAGAAACTCAGCATCTCCTGATATGCTGGATATGAAACTCTAAGCACTTTTGAGGAAGGCACACCTAACATAAAGCACAGCACTTCAGTCCTTACCAGCAAAATGATGAACGTGTGCTTTAAATTCCACTGGCTTATCTGAATATTTGTCATATTTCTGGCTTCCAAGAACAGGCGTGCCAGGTTACAGCTTGTGGAAATATTACGGGGGAGGATGTTGAGAGAGGAGAGGCTCATATACCCTTGTGAGACTTGAAGTTAAATCAACTCCTGTAAGGCTCTCTCCAAGGACCCTCCCACTCCTTGGGTATTCCAAAGAAATACTCAGTGAGAGTGTTTTGTTGGGAGAGAATCAAATGAGTGGGGTCATCGGGTGAGCTACAGAGATAAATCTTGGGATTCCCACAGGGGTGAGCAAAAGAGATAAAACATCTTTTAAAAAAATTAAATATTTGTTTCTTGGCTGCGCCGGGTCCGTTGCTGGTCCCTAATTGCTGGACTAGGCTCTTTTCTCTAGATGAGGCGAGCCGAGGGCTGCTCTAGTGACGGTGCTCAGACTTCTCACTGCAGTGGCCTCTCTTGTTGCGGAGCACAGGCTGGAAGGTGAGCAGGCTTCAGCAGTTGGAACACGTGGGCTCTGTAGTTGCGGCCCCCGTGCTCCATGGTTGTGGCGCACAGGCTTGGTTGTTCTGCGGCATGTGGGACCTTCCCAGATCAGGGATCAAACTGCATTAGCAAGCTGATTCATTACCACTGAGCCACCAGGAACGCCCTAAAAGCACCTTTTGATTGGAGTTCTGAATCCTTTCCCTCCTGATTTTTTAAAGCCTTGAGAGAAAGGGAAGTGATAGGGCATTTTATCTGAGGGCTATGAGATGGAGCCAGGTTAGGGAGCAACTGGAATTCTGCCACCTTCATCCAAGGCAGGAAACCAAGGTGACTGTTTTCCTTCCCTCGAGACTCACCCCAGTGCCCACCAGCCTGCCTGCTCCTGGCGGCCAGCCCAGGGCAAGCGTTCCCTGGAGCTCCAATGGGTGGGGACGGATAGATTTTCCCGATTTTTCACCTGGCCCAGTGCCTTTGCCTCAGGAACTGCTCGGAGGAGATGGGTTTAATCCTCTGAGGGAATTTTGTAGATCTGGCCACCTCATACACCTGCTTGTCTGAGGAGCCACACACTGAAATTGTTAGGGCAACACTAAATATTATATGGGGGCGGGGAACCCCACAAAACACAAAACCAGCAAATTTAGCAATAGGATAATCACCTTTCCGGAAGGTGACCTCTGTCCAGAGGGTCAGGGTTCCAGGCGGTCAACAGAGAATGTCACTGAGCCCTGGGGGAATGGGAATAATTGTCACTGTTACATTTGTAGCAGATAGGGAAGGGCCTCCAGAAGATGCATCAACATTACTAATGAGAGTATTTCCGTAATTCATCACACTGTCTTCATCTGGTGTTGAAACACCACTTACTTAAGCAAAATTGTGATCCAATGAACGATATCCTGCCTGGAGGAGTTTGTCTGCCTAGAATCTAGACGGGGAGGGGAAAGGAGTAAGGACTAGATGATGTGAAACTTGTCCTGCCTGAAGAATGTATTTGGTTACATATTTACTGAGTAACTTCTTTGTGAGTCAGGCAAGGTAAACGGTCTCCTTGTCAATGGCTACTGTAAGGTATCCTGTCTGGTGGCTGAAGGGCTTCTGATCTCGGTCCAAGTGCCCCTTGGTCTGTTCTGTCAGTCTGGAAAGGTATTCCCCCCACGTGCCCTTAGTCTTGTTCTGTGTGCGCCAGCCTGCATCTCAGGTATTTCACTCTTGAGAAGGGCATGCCTGGGGTAGCAAATGTGGGTAGAGACCATTGAAGAGCTGTTTCCCTATCTAGGTAAGCTGTTTGAATTCCTGGACTGGTAAGAGCATGGCTAGGGAGACCAGTCCTGGGTGTTCATTGGAAGGACTGAAGCTAAAGCTGAAACTCCAGTACTTTGGCCACCTCATGTGAAGAGTTGACTCATTGGAAAAGACTCTGATGCTGGGAGGGATTGGGGGCAGGAGGAGAAGGGGACGACCGAGGATGAGATGGCTGGATGGCATCACGGACTTGATGGACATGAGTTTGGGTGAACTCCGGGAGTTGGTGATGGACAGGGAGGCCTGGCGTGCTGTGATTCATGGGGTCGAGAAGAGTCGGACACGACTGAGCTACTGGACTGAACTGAGGGAGAAAGGATTTCATCTGCTCTAGATCACCCTATAACAAAATTAAATTTCTGAATCTGTATAACTAAAGGAACTAGATTCTGGATGTGTGGTGTTCACAGCATTAACTATATATTAGCATTGAGATGTGAAAGTGTTAGTTGCTCAGTCATGTCTGGCTCTTTGTGACCCCATGGACTGGAGCCCACTAGGCTCCTCTGACCATGGGATTTCCCAAGCAAAAATACTGGAATGGGCAGCCATTCCCTTCTCCAGGGGAATCTTTCCAACTCAGAGATCAAACCCTGCATTGCAGGCAGATTCTTTACCATCTGAGCCATCAGAGAAACTCAGTAACTGGATGTTATTGTTGTTCAGTTGCCCAGTTGCATCTGACTCTTTGCGACCCCCTGGACTGTAGCATACCCAGCCTCCCTGTCCCTCAAAATCTCGGGAGTTTGCCCAAGTCCCGTATTCATTGCATCGGTGACACTGTCCAGCCATCTCATCCTCTGATACCCTTTTCTCCTTCTGCCCTCCATGTTTCCCAGCATTAGGGAGTTTTCCAATGAGTTAGCTGTTTGCATCAGATGACCAAAATACTGGAGCTTCAGCTTCAGCATCAGTCCTTCCAGTGTGTATTCAGGGTTGATATCCCTTAAGATTGACTGGTTTGATGTCCTTGCTGTCCAAGGGACTATCAGGAGTCTTCTCCAGCACACAGTTCAAAGACATTAGTTCTTTGATGTTCTACCTTCTTTACCCAGCAGTTCTCACAACCCTATGTGACCACTGGGAAGACTATAGCCTGACCATACAGATCTTTGTTGGCAGAGTAGCGACTCTGCTTTTCAACACACCATCTAGGTGGGTCATCACTTTCCTGCCCCAAAGTAACCATCTTCTGATTTCGTGGCTGCAGTCACCGTCTACAGTGATTTGGGAGCCCAAGAAGAGGAAATCTGTCACTACTTCCACCTTTTCTCCACTAATATTTCATATGCAATAATGGGGCCAGATGCCATGATCTTAGTTTTGTTTTGTTTTTAATATATTTAGTCTTAAGCCTGCTCTTTCATTCTCCTCCTTCACCATCTTCAAGAAACTCTTTAGTTCCTCCTCACTTTGTGCCATTAGAGTGGTATTATCTGCATATCTGAGGTTGTTGCTGTTTCTCCCTCCTCTCTTAATCCCAGCTTGTAACTCATCCAGCCCAGCATTTCTCATGATGTGTTCAGCATATAGGTTAAACAAGCAGGGTGACAGCAGACAGCCCTGTCGTACTTCTTTCTCAATGTTGAACCAATCAGTTGTTCCATACAGGGTTCTAACTATATGGAACTATATAACATTGTGTGTGTGTGTGTGTGTGTGTGTGTGTGTGCCATTTCCCCTCCGGAGGTTCTTCCTGACCCAGGGATCAAACCCACTTCTCTTGAGTCTCATGCTTGGCAGGCAGATTGTTTATCACTGCCTCACCTAGGAAGTGAGTACTTAGTGTCAAGTACTTTGCAAGCCCTACTTCATTTAATCCATCTAAGATAACTTGAAGATAGGAATTATTTGTATTTTATAGATAGGTAAAGAGGCTCAGAGAGGTTCAGTAACTTACACACACACACAGAGCTAGTAAATAACAGTGGTGAGACTTGACTCCAGGCGGTCCAACCCCCGAACCCACATCGCTAAACATTCAGCACAACAGCCAGCTATTCTTAGACTTAGGCTGCCAAGGACTCTCAGAGCTGTCAGCCAGTTGATTTCTTCAAGCAACTTTTACAGCAATAACATCACAGTTATTTGTTAGATATGTGATTCAGATTGAAGAACTAGACTGATATGGGGGAACCTAGGTAAAGGACATAATCCCTGTCCCCATAAGCATTTATAGAGCACATATCTTAATAAGAACATATCTTAGTAAGAGTTAGAATGGAGTCATACATGGGATTGCGGTTCACACAGAGAGGCAAGGCAGATGTGTGTGGTGTATACGAATAAGAAGAGGAAAGGTGGTGTAAAATGGCATGTCCTGTGTGACACACAGCATTACCAGATGCAGGTTTGGAGATGAGATTCTTATGGGCCTTGGAAACTGGGAAAACCCTTCAGGGGAGGGTGGGACTTGATCTTGGCTGTGAAAAATGGTGGGGTTTGTTGGACAGAGTGATAGGGAAGGGCATTCTAGGCAGGAGGAGTGTTCGAGCAAATGCATAGAAATTGGAACAATCTGGAGTTTGTGTGGGAAAAGGTACGGGCATCCAGGGCTGGGAAAAGCCATGGAGGCTGGCTGGAGTCAAGGGTGTCGAGTTGGGGAATTGCAGGAAATCTGTTGAGAAAAGGCTGAATCCAAAGTAAGTGTAAGCTGAACCTTTTTCTGTGGGTAATAGTCAAATGGGAGCAGAGTGGGCCATGAATAGTGGCTGTCGGGGGAAATGTGATGATAAGGGCACCACATGGGATTGAATCTAGTTTATGGGGGCCTAGTCTGGGGGGAAAGGGAGAATGAGGAGGTAAAGAGACTAGGTGTAATGACAACACACGGGAGAATGAGATCAGATTTGGGGGAATAAGAGCCAGCAAGACTTACAGCACAGTAGATGTCTTTTTTTCTTTTCTTTTTTTTTTTGGCTTTGCTAGGTCTCCCTTGCTGCACGCAGGCTTTCTCTACTTGGGTCGAGCGGGGGCGACTGTTTGTTGCAGTACACAGGCTTCTCATTGTGGGCAACATGTGGGATCTTCCTGGACCAGGGATCAAACCCATGTCTCCCGCAGTGGTAGGCGGATTCTTATTCTCTGCCACCAAGCATCCTCGAGGTTTCTTATTATTCTTTCCTCATTTCCTGATTTCTTACTCACATCTTATAACATTCATCACTACATTAAAAATTTTTATTGATATGTAATTATCATGTTATAAAATTAACCCCTTTAGAATAGACAGTCCGATGGGTTTTAGTATATTCAGAGTTGTACAGCCATCACCACTGTCAGTTTTAGAATATTTTTTTCACCCCTTCCTCCAAAGCCCCAAACCATTAGCAGTTGTTCCCATGTCTCCCCATTTCCTCCAGCAACCACTAATCTGCTCTCTGTGTTTATGAGTTTGCTTATTTTAGATATTTCATATGAATGTCATCATATGGTATGTGGTACTTTGTGTCTGGTTTCTTTTACTTAGCATGGTGTTTCAAGGTTCATGCATTTGTAGCAAGAGTCTGAATTTCATTCATTTTTATAGCTGAATAATACTCCATGGTGTAGCTAATACTGCATTTTGCTTATCCGTTCATCCATGGATGGACATTTGGGTTGTTTCCACTTTGGGGTTATTATGAATAATGCAGCTATAA
The DNA here is from genome assembly GCA_006410875.1 of Neotragus pygmaeus. Classification (NCBI taxonomy): domain Eukaryota; kingdom Metazoa; phylum Chordata; class Mammalia; order Artiodactyla; family Bovidae; genus Neotragus; species Neotragus pygmaeus. Next base: position 811,196 of record SJYV01004439.1, on the reverse strand, counting down.
ACATTCATGTACAAGTCTTTATATGGACATATGTTTTTGTTTCTTTCAAGGATACATCTAGGAATAGAATTGCTGGGTCATATGGTAGCTCAGGGACTTCCCTGGTAGTTCAGATGGCTGATAGCTCAACTGGTAAAGAATTAACCTGCAATACCAGAGACCCCAGTTTGATTCCTGGATCAGAAAGATTCCCTGGAGAACAGATAGGCTACCAGCTCCAGTATTCTTGGCTGGAGAATTCCATGGACAGATGAGCCTGACTGGATACAGTCCATGGGGACACAAAGAGGAGGACATGACTGAGCAACTTTCACTTTTACCTGGTAGCTCTGGGCTTTCCAGGTGGCTCAGTGGTAAAAGAATGCTGCAATTTGGGAAACATGGGTTCAATCCCTGGATCTGGAAGATCCCCTGGAGGAGGAAATGGCAACCCACTCCAGTATTCTTGCCTGGAAAATCCCATGGACAGAGAAGCCTGACAGACTATAGTCCAAATGGTTGCAAAGAGCCAGACGTGACTAAGTGACTATGCACACACATACACGTGCGCGCACACACACACACACACACACACTGTAGCTCTTTGTTTAACGTTTTGTTGTTGTTCAGTCACTCAGTCACATCCAACTCTTTGCAACCCCATGGACTGCAGCACCCCATGCTCCTCTGTCCTTCACCGTCTCCCGGAGCTTGCTTAAACTCGTGTCGATTGAGTCAGTGATGCCATCCAGCCATTCAATCCTCTGTTGTCCTCTTCTGCCTTCAACCTTTCCCAGCATCATGTTTTCTAATGAGTCAGCTCTTCATATCAAGTGGCCAAAATACTGGAACTTCAGCTTCAGTTTCAGTCCTTCCAATGAATATTCAGGCCTGATTTCCTTTAGGATTGACTGGTTTGCTCTCCTTGCTGGCCAAGGGACTCCTAAGAGTCTTCTTCAACACCACAGTTCTAAGGTATCAGTTTTTCAGTTATCAATTAACTTTTTGAGGAACTGCCAAACTGTTTTCCAAAGTGGTTCCATTTTACACTCCTACCAACAGTGCAGAAAGTTCCAATTTCTCTACATCCTTGCCAAATCTTGTTATTTCCCATTTGGTTGAGTGGTTGGTTTGTTTGTTTTTAAATTGTAGATATCCTAATGGGTATGAAGTGGTATCTAATTATAATTTTGATTTGCATGGCCCTAATGTCCAGTGACATTGTACAGCTTTTCATATGCTTAAAGACCATTTATATATCTTATTTGAAGAAGTATCTAATCTTGTTTTCTCATTATAAAATGAATAGTCATTTTTTATTGTTTAATTCTGTATGTATTAATATTTTGGATACTAAACCTTTATCAGACATAAGAATTGTGAGCATTCCTCCCACTTTGTGACTTGGCTTTTCAATCTCTTGAGTGCATTCACTAAAGCACAAATTTTAAAAACTGATGAAGTCCAATTTATCTATTTTTTCTTTTGTTGCTTCTACTGCTGGTGTTTTATCTAGGAAGCCATTGCCTAATCCAAGATCACAAAGATTTAGTCTTATATCTTCTTCCAACAATTGTATAGTTGTAGCTCTTACACTGAGGTGTATGATTCATTTGAAATTAATTTTAATGAATTAATCGTGGTGTGAAATTGAGGTCCAACTCCATTCTTCTGCATGAAGAAGGCCCGTTGTCCCAATACCATTTGGTTGAAAAGATGATTCTTTCTACTGAATTAACTTGATACCTTTGTCGGAGGTGATTGCCCATAACACATGTACCCCGATGTTCATTGCAGAACAATAGCCAAGACGTGGAAGCAACCTAGATGTCCATCAACAGATGAATGGATAAAGAAGTTGTAGTGAGCGACTTTCACTTTTCACTTTCATGCATTGGAGAAGGACATGGCAACCCACTGCAGTGTTCTTGCCTGGAGAATCCCAGGGACGGGGGAGCCTGGTGGGCTGATGTCTATGGGGTCACACAGAGTCGGACACGACTGAAGCGACTTAGCAGCAGCAGCAGTGTATATATATATATATATNTGCAAGGAGATCCAACCAGTCCATTCTGAAGGAGATCAGCCCTGGGATTTCTTTGGAAGGAATGATGCTAAAACTGAAACTCCAGTACTCAGGCCACCTCATGCAAAGAGTTGACTCACTGGAAAAGACTCTGATGCTGGGAGGGATTGGGGGCAGGAGGAGAAGGGGATGATAGAGGATGAGATGGCTGGATGGCATCACTGACTCGATGGACATGAATCTGTGTGAACTCCGGGAGTTGGTGATGGACAGGGAGGCCTTGCATGCTGCAATTCATGGGGTCGCAAAGAGTCAGACACGACTGAGCAACTGAACTGAACTGAAGAATAGTCTATATTTTTCTCTTCCTAAATATTTTGTCCTCACTGGAAATAGATCAGGTAAAAATAAAGATATGTAGTATTACATTACATCTAAAGCTACATAACAACAGACTGATGGTTAAGGCTGTGTGTAGAGTACATGAGATAAAAACTATGTCAGGGTTGTCCAGAGAAACAGATTGAGTAGAACATATATATGTCTAGAATGAGATTTGTTATAAGGACTTGACTCAGAGCTATGGAGGCTGAGAAGTTCCATTTCTGTGAGCTGGAAACTCAGAAAAGCCAGACACCTGATGCTATGGATTGAGTCCAAGTCCAAAGATCTGAGAACCAAGAGTGTCTAATACAGAGGATCACTCAGTTTGTCCAGTTAGACAGAATATGATTTCAACACTCCTCCACCATTTGGCACTGCTGAGGAAACTCAGTGGATGAAATGCTGCCTGCCCACACTGGGAAAGCCACCTGCTTTACTCAGTCTACTGATCAACATGTTAGTATCTTTCAGAAATAGTGAAAGACACACTCAGACATAATATTTAACCAGATTTCTGGGCTTTCCATATCCAGTCAGGTTGACACATTAACTCTCACAAGGCCACCCTTTGTCAGCTTGATACAATATGCATCTTCTCAAGCCAGACTTAATCTCAAAATAAAGACAATAACAAGACCAAGATTATTCTAACATGATACAAATATGCTCTATACAACCAAAAATGCAGTCACTGTTTCCCTAAAGAGGAGGTATGTAGAGTTGTTGAGAGGTATTTATTCTCCTTGGTATCCTGCAACTTAAATGCTAGGATATAAAATTAGCAAGTCTTAAGTACTATACTATAAAGTCAATACATCTTATATGATAAAGGGAATATTAGAAGAAAGAAAACAAAAGTATCTGATATATATTCATCTTTATATGTCATAGAAGCAGAAAGTGATGATTCTGCTAATGAGTACCTAAGAATTATAATGAATAGTGCCATTCTATTTTGATCCATTGGTTCCTGGATCTGGGAATCTGGCTGTGTGAGAAACAGTATCTCCACCTGATAAAATATTGGGTGCTGATTCAGTGCATGTACAGCCTACTGGAGAATCTTACCCCAGCCTTACAAGATATACCACCTAGCTGGTACTGTAACTGAGTCTTCAAAAGACCATTCCATCATTCTATCAAACCAGCCTCTTCAGGATGGTGGGGGCCATGGTAAGACCAGTAAATTTTATAAGCATGGGCCCATTGCTGAACTTCATTTACTGAGAAGTGAGTTCCTTGAGCAGAAGCAATACTATGTGGAATACCATGATGGTGGATGAGGCCTTCTGTAAGTCATTTTGGTAGAAAGTATTCCCTGCAAGAATGTCAAATCTGTGTCTAGAGTATGTATCTATTCTAGTGAGAACAAAACATTGCATCTTCCATAAGGAAAGTCAAGCTGTGTGATCAATGCGCCACCAGCTGGTTGACTGATCATCCCAGTGAGTGGGGCCAATGAGGGACTCAGTGCTGTTCTCTACTGTCGAAAGACTGGGTGCACAGTAGTGAATGTATCCATGATGATGTTGCTGAGTAGAAGTCTTTTTTGCTGAGCCCATGCATAGCTTCCATCTCTGCCACCATGGAAGCTTTGTCCATGAGCCTACAGCTGGAGAAAGAGGCTGATTGGTGTTCATAAAACAGGTCATCCTATCCTCTTATTATTAAAATAGTCTTCTGAAGTCACCTTTGGTAAGTATTCACTTGGGACATATGTATCTTCAGGATTTTCCCCATTCAGAGAACTCAGTCTATATACTTCTTTCCTGGATTTCTTTGTTACCAATTTTCCAGTCATGTTCCCTCCAAATCTGTGACTATCCAGGCACACTATTGCTCCTTGAATGAATTAATATACAGTTTCATATCTGGCCATTTCTCCTTTCTATCAAATCAGGCAACCAGATACACTGATTGAAATTCTACACACTGGGAGGATTTCCTCTCACTATTCTCCTTTAAGACTATCTCAGAGAGGGGCTGGAGTGCTACGGCTGTGCATGCATATGTGCAGAACCGCCTGTGAACCAGGCCCAAATCGTCTCTTCCTCTGTCAGCCAATCATAGGGAATTCCCCATGAGGGTGCAGGGGAGAGACAAGGGAGTATAGCAGGAGAGGGAACCATGGGGACATGGGCCACTTCTTCGTGTAATTTACCTATAATTTTAGGGCCCATTTGGCCTCAGTCATGTATGTATCATTTGCATTTGATGATGGAGTGCTGCTATACATGCCCAACTTTCTGGCTTTGTAGGTTAATAACATCCACTTCCTGATGGGCAGCTGAGGTTACACACCATCTTGGTAGCTTGTTGTTAGATGGTTAGTCTCTATAAGATCTGTTGTTGTTCAGTCACCAAGTTGGGTCCAACTTTTTGCAGTCTCATGGACTGCAGCATGCCAGGCCTCCCTGTCCCTCACCATCTCCCAGAGTTTGCCCAAGTTCAGGTCCATTGAATTGGTGATGCCATCCAGCCATCTCATCCTCTGCCACCCTCTTTTCCTCCTGCCCTCAATCTTTCCCAGCATCAGGGTCTTTTCCAGTGAGTTGGCTGTTTGCATCAGGTGGCCAAAGTATTGGAGCTTCATCTATAAGGTCTGCTGCTGCTGCTAAGTCGCTTCAGTCATGTCCGACTCTGTGCGATACCATAGACGGCAGCCCACCAGGCTCCGACATCCATGGCATTCTCTAGGCAAGAACAGTGGAGTGGGTTGCCATTTTCTTCTCCAATGCATGAAAGTGAAAAGTGAAAGTGAAGTCACTGAGTCATGTCCAACTCTCGGCGACCCTATGGACTGCAGCCCAGCAGGCTCCTCCATCCATGGGATTTTCCAGGCAAAGATCTAGTAGCAGACAAATAACTATTTCTGAACAAGAAAGTAGTTACCTGATTTGGGGTTTTGCTCCAAAATCTTAAGGGTCTGAGCCATAGCTCATTTATAGGAGCCTGCCAGAGGCCCCAGACAGCATCCCTACCTGCTGTTAATACTTCAGCCACCAGTGAATCTGCTGGATCTCATGGCCCAAGTGGCAAGGCAGCTGGTACAGCAACCTGGACCTGTTGCAGAGCCCTCTCCTGTTCTGGGCACCACTCAGAAATAGCAATTTGGGGGGTCACTTGATAATTGGGCCATAACAAGAGAATTCCAGAAAAACATCTATTTCTGCTTTATTGACTGTGCCAAAGCCTTTGACTGTGTGGATCACAATAAACTGTGGAAAATTCTTCAAGAGATGGGAATACCAGACCACCTAACCTGGCTCTTGAGAAATCTGTATACAGGCCAGGAAGAAACAGTTAGAACTGGACATGGAACAACAGACTGGTTCCAAGTAGGAAAAGGAGTACATCAAGGCTGTATATTGTCACCCTGCTTATTTAACTTATATGCAGGATACAACATAAGAAACTCTGGACTGGAAGAAACACAAGCTGGGATCAAGATTGCCGGGAGAAATATCAATAACCTCAGATATGCAGATGACACCATCCTTATGGCAGAAAGTGAAGAGGAACTGAAAAGCCTCTTGATGAAAGTGAAAGAGGAGAGTGAAAAAGTAGGCTTAAAGCTCAACGTTCAGAAAACGAAGATCATGGCATCTGGTCCCATCACTCCATGGTAAATAGATGGAGAAACAGTGGAAACAGTGTCAGACTTTATTTTTTGGACTCCAAAATCACTGCAGATGATGATTGCAGCCATGAAATTAAAAGATGCTTACTCCTTGGAAGAAAAGTTATGACCAACCTACATAGCATATTCAAAAGCAGAGATATTATTTTGCTGACTAAGGTCCATCTAGTCAAGGCTATGGTTTTACCAGTAGTCATGTATGGATGTAAGAGTTGGACTGTGAAGAAGGCTGAGTGCCAAAGAATTGATGCTTCTGAACTGTGGTGTTGGAGAAGACTCTTGAGAGTCCCTTGGACTGCAAGGAAATTCAACCAGTCCATTCTGAAGGAGATCAACCCTGGGATTTCTTTGGAAGGAATGATGCTAAAGCTGAAACTCCAGTACTTTGCCACCTCCTGCAAAGAGTTGACTCATTGGAAAAGACTCTGATGCTGGGAGGGATTGGGGGCAGGAGAAGAAGGGGGACGACTGAGGATGAGATGGCTGGATGGCATCACTGGCTCAATGGACGTGAGTCTGAGTGAACTCCGGGAGTTGGTGATGGACAGGGAGGCCTTGCATGCTTCAATTCATGGGGTCACAAAGAGTCAGACACGACTGAGTGACTGAACTGAACTGAACTCAGCATGCCAAAATGAAGAATATGTTGTTTAACAGAATCCAAAAAGATTCACTAGGCATTTGCCGCTTTTTAGGTTATGTGTGAGGGTGTCAGAGGAAGCAACTTCTCCTCCATCTGAGAAGGGGTATTTCAACATGCCCCATACCACTGACCCCCTAGAAATTTCTCTTGGGTAGAGGTCCCCCCATGGTGTTTCTTAGATTTATTTTCCAAACTCTGTCATAGGAATGTCTTATCAGTGAGTCTAAAGTAGTTGCTATGTCTTGATCACTAGATTCAATCAGCATAATATAACCAATGAAATGGACCAGCATTATATCTTGTGAAAAGGAAGAGTGATAAAGATTCCTGTAAATTAAATTATGACCTCGGGCCACAGCATTATATCTTGTGAAAAGGAAGAGTGATAAAGATTCCTGTAAATTAAATTATGACCTCGGGCCAGAG
>SJYV01004439.1:761324-803266 GCA_006410875.1 Neotragus pygmaeus | reverse complement strand
CACTGCAGATGATGATTGCAGCCATGAAATTAAAAGATGCTTACTCCTTGGAAGAAAAGTTATGACCAACCTACATAGCATATTCAAAAGCAGAGATATTATTTTGCTGACTAAGGTCCATCTAGTCAAGGCTATGGTTTTACCAGTAGTCATGTATGGATGTAAGAGTTGGACTGTGAAGAAGGCTGAGTGCCAAAGAATTGATGCTTCTGAACTGTGGTGTTGGAGAAGACTCTTGAGAGTCCCTTGGACTGCAAGGAAATTCAACCAGTCCATTCTGAAGGAGATCAACCCTGGGATTTCTTTGGAAGGAATGATGCTAAAGCTGAAACTCCAGTACTTTGCCACCTCCTGCAAAGAGTTGACTCATTGGAAAAGACTCTGATGCTGGGAGGGATTGGGGGCAGGAGAAGAAGGGGGACGACTGAGGATGAGATGGCTGGATGGCATCACTGGCTCAATGGACGTGAGTCTGAGTGAACTCCGGGAGTTGGTGATGGACAGGGAGGCCTTGCATGCTTCAATTCATGGGGTCACAAAGAGTCAGACACGACTGAGTGACTGAACTGAACTGAACTCAGCATGCCAAAATGAAGAATATGTTGTTTAACAGAATCCAAAAAGATTCACTAGGCATTTGCCGCTTTTTAGGTTATGTGTGAGGGTGTCAGAGGAAGCAACTTCTCCTCCATCTGAGAAGGGGTATTTCAACATGCCCCATACCACTGACCCCCTAGAAATTTCTCTTGGGTAGAGGTCCCCCCATGGTGTTTCTTAGATTTATTTTCCAAACTCTGTCATAGGAATGTCTTATCAGTGAGTCTAAAGTAGTTGCTATGTCTTGATCACTAGATTCAATCAGCATAATATAACCAATGAAATGGACCAGCATTATATCTTGTGAAAAGGAAGAGTGATAAAGATTCCTGTAAATTAAATTATGACCTCGGGCCACAGCATTATATCTTGTGAAAAGGAAGAGTGATAAAGATTCCTGTAAATTAAATTATGACCTCGGGCCAGAGAACTGATATACCCGCTGATAGAGAAGAGTGGAAGTGTATTGCTAGTCTTGACAGCTGAATGCCAGTTGATTCTGGTGGACCATATTTACAAGGATGGGGAGAAATTCATTTGCCAGATCAATAGTTACATACCAGATACAAAGGGACTTGTTAACCTCCATGGTGGCTCAGATGGTAAAGAAACTGCCTGCCAGTGCAGGAGACCTGGGTTTGATTCCTGGGTCAGGAAGATGCCTGGGAGGAGGAAATGGCAACCCACTTTAGTATTCTTGCCTGGGAAATCTCTTGGACAGAGGAGCCTGGTGGGCTACAGTCCATGAGGTCACAAAAGAATGGTACACAACTTTACAGTGGAACAACAACAATAAAACCTGCTCAAACAATGAAACCACAGCTGATACAGCCACTATAGCTGGAGTCACTGCCTGATTAAGTTGACAGTTATCCATTGTCAGTTCTTTTGTGTCCATCCATCTTTTACACAGACCAAACAGGTGAGTTGAGTGGTGATATTGTGGGAGTCAACACTCCTGCATCCTTTAAGTCTTTGATGATAGCACTAACCTCTGCAGTTCCTTCAGATACGTGGTATTGCTTTAGGTTTACTAGTTTGCTATGTAGAGGCAGTTATAATGGCTTCCATTTGGTCTTTCTCACCCTGGTAACCCTCACTCCACAGATCAGGTAACTAATGTGGGGATTTTGACAGCTGCTGATTATATCTATTCCAGTTATTCATCCAAGAAGTTGAGAAATAGGATGGGTTCAAAGACCCACTGAATCACCTTGCAGATGGACCTGCATGAAAATGTTTGATGACCTCGATACCTTAGCAGTAAATGGTGAATAGTGCCACGGATTCGTGGTCTCCGAAGAAGATTTAAATCTGGGACCAAGGACAGTTTCAATCGCTCAGAGTTTTGTGTACATTTTTATTTAAAGTGAAAGTGACAGATAAAGCTTCTGATGTAGACATCGGAAGGTGGTAGGAGAGTACCTAGCTCACTAGTTTAAGCAGGGCCTTACCTGATTTTCAACAGACTGCTAAGAATAGATAAAAATAATACCTCAAGGTTCTAAGAGTTCCACAAGTCCCAAGGCATACATCCTAAGACAACTTCCTACAAGGTTAGCCAGAGAGAACTTGTTCTGAGTGATGTCTCTGGGCAAGACACACTGTTGCGGTGTAATCAGGGGTCCAGGTCTTGACAAGCAGGTTCCCGGGCAAGGTTTGTTACAATTATGATCATAGAGCCTAAAAAATATATTTCCATAAGGCATTGTGCTGTGTGATCCTTAGTTCCCAACCTAAAGAAAGGCCAGGGCTTGGGCAAAATACATTGTTGCCCAAGGCTTTAGGGAAAGTATGAGTGAGAATGTTCACCTCCTCCTTTTAGGGCCACAAGCTTTAACTCCCTGGATCTGACCTCCATAAGCCCCTAATGTGATTGATGGGGCACAGTGATGTTTGGAGGGCTCTTGGAATCATTGTCAGTTCAGGGCCAGTTTCCCCTAGTCCTTGGAAGACCTGATTATTTCTTTTTTTTCCCAGTGCACAGTTTCCCTAGCAGAGGCTTTTGGTGCTTTCCAAAAGGTTGGGTGAAAGTTTAACAGAGTAAATTTTTGGTAGTACCTCAGGATCTTTCTTTTGGAGAAGGAAATGGCAACCTACTTCAGTATTCTTGCCTGGAGAATCCCATGGATGGAGGGGCCTGGTAGGCTACAGTCCATAGGGTCGCAAACAGTCGGACACGAATGAGCGACTTCACTCACTCACTCAGGATCTTTCTTTAAAGAGACCCAGCCTCCTCCTCATGCAAGTGGTTCTGGGTCTATTAAGCGCTGTTCTGGGAATTGAATAACATAGTGTGACACTCTAATTTTATGATTCAAGTTAGGCTTTTATTCATTCAACCAGGAATTTTTTTGCTCATGGAGATCAAGGAAGAATTTAGTAGGCTTCCTGTATGTGTTACTTCTAGGAACACTGTGAGCAACTAGTCAATACTGCAGGCCTGCTTGAGTTAGATAATACTGATTGCTGCTTTAACTCTGCTCATTAAGGCAATCAGGTATACCTTGCCTTTGGCAGTAGAGTGCCTGCACCTGGCCCCTTCCACACCAGAATCTAATTACTCCCACTGTATTTAAGTTTCCCAAGCAAGGTTTGGGCTATAGAGAGAATCTTGGAGCTCTTCAGGGACACTGGGGCTCTCAAAATGAATTTGTTTCTCACAGTACTGGTGAAAGGTGCATTTTCTTGACCGTCCCAGCAGGGGTGAGTAAAAGTTTATTTAGCATGGTACCCTTCATGGAAGCTCTGGGCCTAGTGAAATGCGTGTATAATGGTTTTTTTTTACTTTGTGTGTTAGGAACTACACAAAATGAGCTCTTTTGCTTACAACGTAGTGGGGCTCCAGTGAAACTTATATGGGGAATTTTAGTACCCTTGTTTGGCTTTTCTAAAAAGTCTTCATTTTATTCAATGACTGCTGAGGTCTATTGGGTAAATTTGCCTGGTGTGCTTTATTTTTCTTTTAGTTGCTTCATTTCCATTCTCCAATTCTGAACCGGTGTCTCTGCTGAGAATTCCATGCTCATGGAGTTTAGAAATGCCATGAGTTTTGTTTCTGAGAGTTTTGATGCTTTCTGGAGGATCTTTGTGTTTTCTCTAATCCCACTTCTGAATAAAGGGTTCAGGCTGTTCTGTTTACGCCAAGTGTCTCAATGGAGGGGATCCATCACACTTAAAACAAAAAAACATATATAATTTCTCCCCTGCTTTTTAAACTTTCTCTTTAGGCTTCAGAAATTGAGGAAGAGAAATCTGTTCTTTGAACTAGAATTTCAATTTTTTTTTAGCTGGGAAGTTCTCTCAGATTTTATAATATGACTACATTGCTTGCTATTTTTTTCTTTCTTCCACTATTAGCTTTATTAGCCCTATAAAGGGACTTTTTTTTTTTTTTAAGTCCTATAAAAGGATTATTTTCCTGGAGTAGGAAATGGCAACCCACTCCTGTATTCTTGTCTGGGAAATCTCACGGACAGAGAAGCCCAGTGGGCTACATGCCATAGGATTGCAAAGAATTGAACACGACTGAGTGACTGAGCATAAAGGGACTATTAATTATATTTTTATTAAAAAATTAATAGCAAATCTGTTTTGCTGATGGGATTTTTCTACTTTGACTGGTGGTGGTTTCTCCATACAGCACTCAGAAGATTTGTTCATAGAAAGAGAAAGAGAAATTTCATATGTTGCTGCCTTGAATTTTCAGTGTAAGTTTAGTGGTGATTGTGTAATGCCATAAAAATCATCAACACTTTTTTGAATTCAAGCTACTCCTCTTCTAGTTCACAGCATATTAAAATGAAATATAAATAGCTGATTTCCTAAGTAACTATTGACTATTCCAGCTAAAGAATATAGTTCTATTTGTCCCAGCTGAACCACATAAGTACCAATGATGTGTAATTTCTTTTCACTTGAAATACTTCTGAAATTATCAGGGCTTTATTCTTGCAAGTTAAAAAAGCAATATTTTGAAAAACTGAGTATGAGAATGTGGAAAAAGGAAAAGAATAGGAGGTAGAAAAATGGAAATTAGAGGAAAATGGTCTACAACAACAAGGAGATGTCAGTTCCTATCACTGTGATGAATGAAATGCATACTGGAGGAAATTTAACTAAGACGTGTTATTGAGTGGTTTTTGTACAGGCTCCTCTGGAGAATAGTGTTGCTAAAGTCTGTGTAGCAAAGTGGAAATGAGCATGGGCTCTCCGATTAGAATGACAGACTAAGTTGCTGCTCCATGAAGTGTCAGTTCTATAATCTTTGTGTCTCTTTACTCAATTACCACACAAGGATACTGTTAGTACTTGACTCATACAATCATTATGGACAAGAGACAAACTGATATATGTAAGGTGGATTGANTTGCAACCCCATGGACTGCAGCACCCCATGCTCCTCTGTCCTTCACCGTCTCCCGGAGCTTGCTTAAACTCGTGTCGATTGAGTCAGTGATGCCATCCAGCCATTCAATCCTCTGTTGTCCTCTTCTGCCTTCAACCTTTCCCAGCATCATGTTTTCTAATGAGTCAGCTCTTCATATCAAGTGGCCAAAATACTGGAACTTCAGCTTCAGTTTCAGTCCTTCCAATGAATATTCAGGCCTGATTTCCTTTAGGATTGACTGGTTTGCTCTCCTTGCTGGCCAAGGGACTCCTAAGAGTCTTCTTCAACACCACAGTTCTAAGGTATCAGTTTTTCAGTTATCAATTAACTTTTTGAGGAACTGCCAAACTGTTTTCCAAAGTGGTTCCATTTTACACTCCTACCAACAGTGCAGAAAGTTCCAATTTCTCTACATCCTTGCCAAATCTTGTTATTTCCCATTTGGTTGAGTGGTTGGTTTGTTTGTTTTTAAATTGTAGATATCCTAATGGGTATGAAGTGGTATCTAATTATAATTTTGATTTGCATGGCCCTAATGTCCAGTGACATTGTACAGCTTTTCATATGCTTAAAGACCATTTATATATCTTATTTGAAGAAGTATCTAATCTTGTTTTCTCATTATAAAATGAATAGTCATTTTTTATTGTTTAATTCTGTATGTATTAATATTTTGGATACTAAACCTTTATCAGACATAAGAATTGTGAGCATTCCTCCCACTTTGTGACTTGGCTTTTCAATCTCTTGAGTGCATTCACTAAAGCACAAATTTTAAAAACTGATGAAGTCCAATTTATCTATTTTTTCTTTTGTTGCTTCTACTGCTGGTGTTTTATCTAGGAAGCCATTGCCTAATCCAAGATCACAAAGATTTAGTCTTATATCTTCTTCCAACAATTGTATAGTTGTAGCTCTTACACTGAGGTGTATGATTCATTTGAAATTAATTTTAATGAATTAATCGTGGTGTGAAATTGAGGTCCAACTCCATTCTTCTGCATGAAGAAGGCCCGTTGTCCCAATACCATTTGGTTGAAAAGATGATTCTTTCTACTGAATTAACTTGATACCTTTGTCGGAGGTGATTGCCCATAACACATGTACCCCGATGTTCATTGCAGAACAATAGCCAAGACGTGGAAGCAACCTAGATGTCCATCAACAGATGAATGGATAAAGAAGTTGTAGTGAGCGACTTTCACTTTTCACTTTCATGCATTGGAGAAGGACATGGCAACCCACTGCAGTGTTCTTGCCTGGAGAATCCCAGGGACGGGGGAGCCTGGTGGGCTGATGTCTATGGGGTCACACAGAGTCGGACACGACTGAAGCGACTTAGCAGCAGCAGCAGTGTATATATATATATATATATATGATGGAACACTACTCAGCCAAAAAAGGAATGAATATGAGTCAGTTCTAGTGAGGTGGATAAACCTAGATCGTATTATTCAGAGTGAAATAAGTCAGAGAAAAACAAGTATCATGTATTAATGCATATGTATACATGGAATCCAGAAAATATCATGCAAATATGATGTATTAATGCATATGTGTGAAATCTAGAAAAATGGTACTGATGAACCCATTTGCAGGGCAGGCATGGAGACGCAGACATAGAGAACAGACTTGTAAACACAATGGGAGGAAGAGAAGATGGGACAGATTGAGAGAGTAGCAGTGAAACATGTAATTGCCATATGTAAAATAGACAGCTAGTGGGAAGTAGCTGTATAACATGCGGGGCTTAACCCAATGCTCTGACAACCCAGAGGGTTGGGATGGGGGATTGGTGGGAGGGAAGATCAAGAAGGTCGGGAGATAATGCTTACGACTGATTCACATGGTCCTATGGCAGAAGCCAACACAACATTGTAAATCAATTATCCTCCAATTTAAAATAAATTTTAAAAATCACTTTCCCAGAAATGTGTGGGTTTATTTCTGGACTCTGAATTCTATTCTATTGGCTTATACATCTGTCTTTATGCCAGTACCACATGGTGCTGACTCTGTAGCAGTACAGGAGTACTACTTACCACAGTAGTAGTACTTATTGTTTGTAGTAAGTTTTGAAATTGAGAAGTGTTAGTCCTCCTCTTTATTCTTTCTCAAATCGCTCTGGCTGTTCTTATCACTGTGCTTTAATTGTCTGATATATATCTCTCGCTCCTTACAGAAGAGAGGAGGACCCATCTTATTCAGCACTTAAAAGAACATATGGTTGGTAAAAACGTTGGCAGGAGGAAGAGGGAAGAAACCCAGCCTTTTGGCAGGAATGCCAAGAAGGCAGGTGATAGAAATCAGATTGGAGGGATGAGAGATAAGGAACCAATTTGATGAGAAAGAACAGTAAGTTATGCACTCTCTTATAGACACAGTGAGTTTGAGGTAATAGTAAGACATCTAGTCTGATGTAACTGATGGGCTCCTGGGGAGAAACTCAGCTAAAACAGCACAGAAATAATAAGCCCCACTTTGTTGCCTGAATTCCCCATTCATTGGAACAAGGGGAAGAAGATGGTAAAGAGGGTCAGAAGAGATCCCCTCTAACTAAGAATATTATTTTTAAAAAATTTTACCAAAGCACACTTCAAACTCCCAAACCAGGCTTCAGACCAAGGCCAAGGGCAGTCAGTGGAAACACAACTACATCCTGTACATTGCTGGAGGGCCTCATCCTCCTGGGCTCACAGCTGAGCTGTCTGCAAGCTGTATGGGTGGATGGTGAGGTCAGAGCCAAAGGGGCTTCTCTTTTCACTCTTGCGAAATCAGGGCCCGCTCAGCTGACAGCCCTGCATGAATCAGAAGCTCGGTTTCCGAGCAGATGGTGAGGGTTTCCCAACACCGTTGAGATGCTGTGCTCCAGGCCAGCATTTCTAAAGCCGGCCTTAGTCATTTGATTATTCAAGTATTAATAACTAAGCAATTCTCCCTAAGAGGTGGCCTCCTGGCCAGGTTCCAGAAAAGTTATACAACAGTGTTGATTCCAGTCTACAGCACTATGGACTCATTTCCTCCTTTACTGAGAACATTCTGCTTTTGGTCAAAAGAGAGACCTTCCCTCAGGTTGAGTAATCTTGATTGAGGTTGTAACCAACAACCTCAAGTTTTAACATTTGAAGAGGGGTCCTGAGCCCTGTTTGCAGTTGGAGTGAGATGGTAAGTTGATTCATTCTCCTCAGTCCTAAAAAGTGTAAATATTCATTCATTCATTCAGCTAGCACAGACTGCTAGCAGGGAGAAAGTCTTGAATGCAGAGTTATCAAGACCCTGGTGCTAAGAAAGATTGAAGGCAAAGGAGAAGAGGGCAGCAGAGGGTGAGATGGTTGGATAGCATTACCAACTCAATGGACGCATTTGAGCAAACTCCGGGAGATGGTGAAGGACAAAGGAGCCTGGCATGCTGCAGTCTGTGGATAAAATAAAAATAGCTAGTGGGAAGTTGCTGTATAACACAGGGAGCTCATGAGTGAAGTGTACATGAGTTAAGCTTGCAAAGAGTTAGACATGACTTTTAGTGACTAAACAACAGCAACACCAGTTTAGAGGAGGGTACTTCCTCCTGACACCTTGGTGGGGGGTTTGGGGGGGGGAGTGGTCTCTGAGGAAAGAGATGTTTCACCTGGACCATAGGGTAGGGTCTGGATGGGCAGGGATGGAATTGAGTTGGGGAGGAAAATGAGTGGGAGCTGTGGAAAAGTGACCAATACACATGAGGGCTGTGCACACAGTGGTTAGAGCTGGGATTTCTTTGGAATCTGACAGATCCTGATGTGTAACCCCTGCATTACCCCTTGCTGACTACGTGGGGTGGGTGGTTTACTCTCAGCCCCGCCATCTTCATTTACAAAATAGGGATGATGTTAGTTTTCAAGGCTTTTGTGAAGATCAAGAGAGAGTGCTTGGCACAAATGTTTGGTCACCATTATTTAAATATCTGGGGCTTCCCTGGTGGCTCAGTGGTAAAGGATCCACCTGCCAAGGCAGGTGAATGGAATGGGAACCCACTCCAGTATTCTTGCCTGGGAAACCCCATGGACAGAGGAACCTGGTGGTCTACAAAGAGTCAGACACAATTGAGTGACTAAACAGCAGAAATTAAACTAATTTCCTCATAGGTGGCCATGGGAATTCACTGGGAAGATTGGTAAAGTTTACGCAGTAGGTCTCAATTCCTTTCCCTCCATTAAAGGTGAAAGAATGGATGTGGTTGGAGACGTATCTTATGGGCTATGAGTCTGCACCTTCCACCTGCCAATGACTTGGCATGAGTCCTTCCTTCTGAAATGAAACAGGAGTCCCCAGCCATCGCCAGCCCCTCCCCTTTCTCGATTGCTGTGCTCAGCTGCAGAGACTTTCAGAACACTGCCTTCAACTTTGGGAGGTGACCCAGAGGGGCCACCCCACCCAGAGCCCAAAGAAAACTGCTCCCCCCTAAAAGGCATCCTTGGGGCACTGAGCATAACAGCCCCTTCTCTGAAGTCGGGGGATGGTCGCTGCTCCAAATATTAATGTGTAGCGTTTCTTCTGATTTCTCTAGAGGAACTAGTGACACTTGTCTGATCGCTGCAACCTTGACATATTTCTCTTGATTTTTATGGGAGAGGAACACGTTGCCGATGCCAACAGTGAGCAGCCTCAGCCCTGTGTTGGAGGGACTGACAGGACCGGACACAGTTAGTGGGCAGGCTGCTGCTCATTAAAAACCAAAGAACAGAGCAGCAGAGTTCATCCCTACAGGAGAAGTGTCCTGTTTTCAGCCCTGCTGTCTCTTTCATCAGAAGGCATTTGACAACTTGGGTGAAGCACAGTGGACAGTGGCAGGAATGTTATAAGGAATGTTAGACGTGCACTCGTTCTGTCAATCACTCAACAAACGCCTACTAAATACTTACCTATGGTGCCAGACATGGAGAATATGGGATGGTATGCACTGTGAGTAGTACTGTACTGCCTGGAGGAAAATTAAGAGAGCGTTCATCCCTGTGGGATGCTGAGTGGTGGGGCTGAGCCCTCTCGGAGTCGCCTAGATTTTCCATGGTCCAAACTTTGATCTGCTAAGCAATTTACCAGGATCCTTGGAAGGGGTGGAGGTGGGTGGGAAACCCATTGACCACATCAGTGATTGTACTGACCACAACCTTGGGTCTGCCAGGAGTTGATGGTCAGATGTAGGGCTCTGGATTAGCAAATGTCTTTCAATATTCCCAAGAAAGGCTGTACAAGTTCTGGATGTGGGCCAGTCTGTGAGACCAGAGGGGTCCCTCAAAAGATGTGATAAATAAAAGCGAAGTCCAAACACCTTTTATTCCAGTTGCAGAAACCCAATTCATGGTAACTTAAGGGAGTGCTATCAGACAGCTATTTGGGACGTTCTGAATGAAGATGAAAGATAGTATAAAGATCTGAGTTAACTTGGAGATCACGGTGGGTGGTCTGCAAAAAGTTGGAAAACATTGGAGATCGGCACCTCCCTGCAGTTTGGGGTGTGTTTATTTTCAGGCTTCTGAGCACAGTTTTGAAACATGATAGAAAAATAATATGTAAAAGCCTGTGCCTGGGCAAAGGATCAGAAGCAGACCTTTTTGGTTTTGTTTTCTATATAGATGTTTTGACCTCCCTCTAAAAACATTACATTCTCCCAAATTTCACTGGAATTATTTGTTTGTAAATTATCTTACAGTTTTTCCTACAGGGAAAATCAGAACTTCCTAGGATATTGCAAGAAAAGAAAAAGAGCATTCTACTTCTCGATGGCCACAAAAGTCATTCCAAGGCCATGCAGTCATCCATCTTCAAAGGGCTGTTTGTGCATTTAGATGCTGGAGCAGCTCAAGATGCTAGAAAATCCTTACAGCATGAAAGATGTCTTAATCTACCAGTTTTCTTTGAAAGCCTGAGGGTAACTCAGCTTGACTTCTTTTAAAATCAACTTTCCCACTTTAATCTCCAGCCGTTCAATTCTGAAGCTTCAGGTCAATAGAAAAAGGACCACGGGGACCTTCTCCCTCATGTGGAGATGGAAAGTGGACAGAGCCTCTTTGCCAAAACTTATGAAGGAGACTTCGGAGGCTGTCCTCATAAGACACAGTGGAATCCCAGACTTAGAGAGTGAACTTGTGGTTGCCGGAGGGAAAGATAGCAGGAAGGGATAATTAGGGAATTTGGGATGGACAGGTACACACTGCTCTATTTAAAATGGATAATCAACAAGGACCTACTGTGTAGCACAAGGAAATTTGCTCAAAGTTATGTGGCAGCCTGGATAGGAAGGAAGTTTGGAGGAGAATGAAGACACATTTATGTATAGCTGAATTGCTTTGATGTTCACCCAAAACTATCACAACATTGTTATTTGGTTACTGTTGTTCAATTGCTAAGTCATGCAACTCTTTGCGACCCCATGGACTGCAGCATGCTAGGTTTCCTTGTCCTTCACCATCTCCCAGAGTTTGCTCAAATTCATATCCACTGAGTCGGTGATACTATCCAACCATCTTATCCTTTATCATCCCCTTCTCACCCTGCCTTCAATCTTTTCCCAGCATCAGGGTCTTTTTCAATGAGTCAGCTCCTTGCATCATGGCCAAAGTATTGGAGTTTCAGCTTCAGCATTAGTCCTGATGAGTACTTAGGGTTGATTTCCTTTAGGATTGAGTGCTTATCACTCCCCCAAAAAAGCATGAGGTAAAATCTAGTAAAGGACTCAGCACCATATGGGAACATCCTGCTTTACTCAGCTCATCCATTCATATTCTAAATGTTGTTATCCACAGAATGGCAACAGACAGTAAAAGTCTCGCCTCTGAGGTTTCATACTTATTTCCGATTGTTGGGATAGTGACTTTAGATGCTTTCCAGTTATTACCTGTCCAGTTCTTTCCCTTCCTGCTGCTCTGCCCTGGTGTAAGCACTGCCCACTTCTGCCTGGACAACAGTCTAAGTGATGCTCAGCTTCAGTCTGACCCTGGCACCTTCCCCAACACCTACATCTATGGTACTAGAGTGGCTCCTGGGCTGGAGTTAGGTCCCTCCCACACTCAGAGCATCTTCTGGCTATAAAATTAAGTTCAAATCAAAACCCCGGTGTACAGAATTCCACCAGTCTGGCCCTCTACCCCTCCCCGGTCTTGTCTCTCACTGTCCAGCCACATTGATCAGCCTGTTTCTCAAGTGTGTGGTGCTGAAGTCAGGGCTTCAGGGTTAGTGAGACCAGCTTTTCACTTACCTGGAGATCACTCAGTCATTCGACAAATACTGAGTAGTCTACTTTGTGCCAGTATCATAGACAATGGGGACATCAAGATGAAACAGCCTTTACTGAGCTTATGGTCTAGAAGGATAGTCAGTGAATATACTAATTCACTAATTTGTATGTTATGATTTCAGTGGGTGGTCAAGAAGCCTCCTGAGAAAATGCCCTTTAAGCAGAGATCTGAAGTGGGTGCAGGAGCACCAGCTTGAGATTTTCTGTGTCTGCTTATTGAGAGCCCTTCCTCCTATCCCACCCCAACAGTACCCAAATCCATGAGAATGGAGCCCTCACCTGGTTCACTTTTCTGTTTCCAGTGCCGAGAATAGGGCCCAACATGCAGGTATCATTGTTTAGTCACTCAGTCAAGTCCGACTCTTTCTGCAATGCTGTGGACTGTAGCCCACCAGGCTCCTCCATCCATGGGAGTTCCCAGAAAAGAATACTGGCGTGGGTTGTCATTTCCTCCTCTAGATTCCAGGGGATCTTTGTGACCCAGTGATTGAACTCGCCTCTCCGACACTGGCAGGCAGATTCTTTACACCTGAGCTATCAGGGAAGCCCCCAGCATGTAGCAGGTGTGAAATAAATATTCTGGAAAATAGAGGTGAACTCAAAAAGGCTCCAATCTCCATTCCATCATTGCTGCTGCCTTTTTTTGTAGAGCCAAGAGTACCTCGGCTGTGAGAAGTACAGCCTTTGTAAGGCAGACCACGCCTGTCTTCTAACCTGCCACTTCTGGAACCTCAGTCCTAGAAAGGGAACTCATTTGACGAAATAGAGATTGTGGTCACTACATAATTAGACTGAGGGATTCTAACAGATGGTGTCTCATAAGAGGAGGTGAGATGCTCGAGGAAGCAACTGCTTTCTATAACCAGGATTATAATTTAAGGGAGAGTGAGGATGGGGGTGAAAAGGAAGGATGTCAGAACCCAAGGAAGGGCATTTTCCAGGCAACAGCTCGCTACCCCAGAGGCACAAAAAAGGGTTTGAGGGGCCAACAAGCAGTCCAAAACACTTGGCTTTGCATCTGCTCACTGACGAGGCCAACTACTGCTGACCTTGTTAAAGAAAGTTATTCTGGCACTTGTTCAAACAGTTGGAAGATTTTATTCAAGACTATTGCCTCAGGGAAGAGAGATGGGGTTCAGCTCTGAGTACAACGGGGACAGATGAGGATTCATAGCCAAGGAGCAGAGAGAGGGGCAGTGGATGGAAAATTGTAAAGAAGAGACCTCAAAGGTAGGGGGATTCTTGCTGAACTAGCCTAACAGGATTTTTGCTAAAGGCAGGCCAGGGATTTAGAAATCAAAGGTGGGAAATGGAGAACTTGATTAGAGAGAATCAAGTGATTCTCTATAAACTGATTTAGCAGGGTTCTTGCTGAAACTAGACTCTGTAATGATGAACACTGAAGCCTGATGACATGGCCTCACTGAGAGGAGGGCTCAGAGGAGTTTCAACAAAGGTTGGTCAAGGAAGGTCTTTGTCAACCTCACTTTGGTCATCTGGTAAGTGGGGACAAACACACCAGCTTAATTTTTGGATAAAAATCAAATTTATATTCCCATTTTACATCATGCTTCAAGATAAACACGGGACAAATAGATTCAGTGTAAAAACAAAAACTTATAGAAAAGGTAGATGAATATTTACATAATCTTGAGAAAGAGTTTGTAAGTATGATATTCAGACAAAACAAGCTTAATAAGTTTGACTAAGGGCAGACCTTGCCACTTATAAGATATATGCAAATGCCAATTAATTTAGAAAATTATTGCAGCATCTGTTCCAAAGAATATATATTTTTTCTGTTTTATCACTTTATTCTATCCCAGAAAACTTAAAGAAATATGCTTTATTTCCTGATTTTGTTAAATGTGACTTGAGCTTATGTTGCATTTGCTTCATTTCCTTTTTCCTATTGCTATTTCAGTTCTCTGGGTTAGTTATTTTTATTTATTTTGGACTGGAGTGAGTCTTCACTGGTGTGTGGAGGCCTTCTCTAGTTGCAGCCAGTAGGGGCTGCTCTGCTCTGACCTTGCAGTGTGTGTGCTTCCTATTTCGGTGGCTTCTCTTGTTCTGGAGCACAGGCTCAGCAGTTGTGGCACACAGGCTTAGTTGCTCTGTGGCGTGTGGAATCTTCCCAGACAAGGGATCGAAAGTCCTCTGCATTGGCAGGTAGATTCTTAACCACTAGACCACCAGGAAATTCCCCTCTGGATTAATTCAATGGTGCCAGACGAGTGCTATGAATCAATTAGCCATGTAATACATTGATTGGATGCCAGAAAAGGTTATATATTAGTTCCCTGTCATACAGAGTGAAGTAAGTCCGAAAGAGAAGACAAATATGATTAACACGTAAATGTGAAATCTAGAAAATGGTACAGGTGAACCTATTTGCAAAGCAGAAATAGAGACACAGACGTACAGAACAAATGTATGGACACCAGGTGGAAAGGGGAATGAATTGGAAGATGGGGACTGACATACGTACACTACTATGTATAAAATAGATAACTAATGAGAACCTAAAGTATAGCACAAGGAACCCTAGTCAGTGCTCTGTGGTGACCTAAATGGGAAGGAAATCCAAGAATATATTCTTAAGGCATAAAGAAGATTTAAAAATTATTTAAAGATGAATACCATAAAAGAAAAATGTTCTCGAGAAGGCACTCCCATCAACCAGCAAACATAAGGAACAACTCAGCACCACAGAGAAATGTAAATAAAACCAAAAGACTGAAAACACTTACTCAAAGGCTTAATCAAGAATTTGGGACTGTTGTAAGACAATCACAATGACAGTGTAATGAATGTTCCATCAAATTCTAAATATTGTAAATGAAATGCCATCCCATAAATATATGGAAACTAGAGTGATTTCTTTGGGCCATTAGATTTTGATGCAAAGATAAAAATGATTGACTTTTGTTAATATTTAGTTATATCCAGCAGCTTCAGCTGCATGCAGCAAATTCTGATAAATTCTCATTTCATTTTTATTCTGTTACAAATATTCTCTAATTTTCCTTGTTATGGCTTGTTAGATATACCTATCATTTAAAAGTGGACATTTCATTTCCAAATACATGAACTTTTTAAAGTATCTTTGTTATTAATTTCTCAGTTTGATAGTTACCATTTAATGGTTCCTTCTCTGTAATCACCCTGTGTGTTTTCAGTGTTTTAACTTTATTGAGGTTTTCAATGGCTAAATCAAAGATCTCTCATGGTAAATGACACATTGCATTTGAAAATATCTGGGCTATTTTCAAAGATCTTTTGATACTGATTTCTAATGTAATTCCACAATGTTAAGAGAACAGATTCTGAATGATCCCAATATCTTGAGGCCATGAAATTTTTGCATCTTGTTTTATGCACCTGGTTGTTTTCCAGCGTCTCCTGGTTTATAGTCTATGGGAACTTGAAAAGAATTTGTATCCTGCTGTTGTGTGAAAATTGTATAAATCTTAATTATGTTGAATTGGTTCATAGTGGTTTTCAGTTCTACTGTATCCTTCTGCTTTTCTGTCTATTCATTCTATTAAGTTTTGAGAGTTTGATATTGAAGCTCCAATTAAAAATCTTAATTTATCTACTTAAAAAATAATTGTAATATGTAATTTTAATACATATGAAAATGCGGAACAATGTAACTTTGTTCTGTATTTTCCATATCTCCTGTAAATGTGTTGTCATACTTTCATAATTAAAAACAAAACAAAACAAAAAATGATTCATAACTAGCACTTTCATCCCCGATAAACATCTCTTCAGTGCTTATTGGCTCTCAAACTTAAACACCTTAGGGTCAAATCAATTTATCACATCATCTTCTTAGAAATAGTAGTTTTTAAAAGAATAACGTGCACACACCAATTCCAAAGCACGCGGATGGCTTACAAAGTTGAAATTTTCCATTGTTCTGACCCACAGGCTAGGGGAGTCTGGGAGTGGCAGGAAGGAGTTCATGTGAGCACAAGGGGACTTCACTCTAGACCAGACTGTTATTGCAGGTTTGTCACTGCATTTACATAAACAAGAGGTGTGTGTTGACTATGCGCACACATGTCTTAGGAAGAAGAAAATGATTGGAGAGGAAAGACAGCAACACGTGATTTGAATTTCACCATTCAAGAGTAAAGGATGTCAAATGCTGGCTGGACACTCAGCAGTTCATCCGCAAAGCCTTCAGCCGAAATAATGAGAGGGACAAGTGAACATCTCTTGTTAAAGATCAACTTTCCCAGGGAGCAAAAAGAATGCCAGGGCAGTGAAACAAAAGACATGCCTCTTCATCATGAGTGTCATTCATAAAATGCCCTTTTGTCTATTCAGAGCAATTTTAGTCCTTGGCTCTGTGGGCCAAGGGTAGAAAAGAGCAAGAAGGAATTTTTATCGTTAGGCTTTCAATGAACTGAACTTTCTACGAAAGAATTCAAATTTAACTAACTTAATCCTGTACTTTTTTTTTCTTTTAAGCAAGGGTGGTTTTGTTTTGCCTTTTAAAGCTAGAGGATGCCATATGGTAAGTGATTTTGCTGAACGCACCAGAAAATGTTTTTAAATGGATGGTTTGTTAAGTGTATTTGAACCTGGAGTAGAAGAAAATAGAATGCTAAGTTTTTTAACAAAGACTGCTTGCCTGGCAAAGGGATATTTCCCCTTGAAGTTGATAAATACATTCAACATTTGCTGCGATCATAATCTTAAATCCTTACTGAGAGCTGATCACTACCCCTACTCCCACCCCAGCAACCAGCCAGAAAGGGAGCAATATATTTGCTGGCACTGAGGTATCAGTTAGTTACTAACTAATGAAAGCCTTTCCCCACCCCAGATGAGAAAAAAATGCATACGCTTGGGAAGCACTGATTGGCAGCACCAGATCAGTAGTACTCAATGCAAAGAGAAGGTTCATGAAACAAGAGAATTTACTCTAGAGGCTTCCTTCTTCTGTGCATCAGCAAAGAAGCTGTGATCAAATATTTATTAGCTGTGCCTTTGGCTGAGCTATCTAAACACAAGAGAAAGAAGGAATTTTAAGGCAAGGGCCGGACATCTGCTCTTTAATTAAGCACATAAGTCTCCAACCACCCCCTCCCCTCTTGCTCCTGAGCTGTGTGTGCTTGCTTATTTTGCAACTGTACTTAGTCACGAAATTTATTCCAGAGCCACTCTGAGTCTGGGGAGGTAACCTATGACCAATGAGTCAGATTTGTTTTAACTTGTGAAAAGCGTTATTGATGAATTGAGATGGCATTCCTAGTCGGTCAGGATAAACTCCAATCATTGCAGTAGAGGTTGAAGAAAAGGCCACTTCAAGTTGTCTTCCCTGCGTCTTTGTCCTCCCTGCATCCTGGAATTCGACTTGCGGTCCCACCCCACCTACTCCCTGCTCCTCTGGCACAACAGAGTCATTCGTCCAGTGGTAATGCAGAAAAGCCATGGCCAGGGGCTGTGAGGTCTCTCTTTAGTTTAGTTCTGGGTGCATTAAAAGTTCTGTTAGTTATCTCAGCACTCTTAGAAGTATATTACTGATCCTCCCTTGTAGATGATGATACCAACTGTAAAAGAAGAGGTTGAACTAGTCTATGTGTATGAGGTCCGTAGTTAGAGCCAATGGGTTTAATCATTCAAGCAGACAGCAGTCTCAAAATCAAATGGAGCACGAGGTTGGTTTTAATAAGAAGGAACACCCGCCTTTGGACATTCTGTTTTAGTAGGTTTGGGGTAAAGCCTGCTAATCAACTTTTTTTTTTTTAAGTTTACTATCTAGCTTTATTTTATTTCATTTTTTTAAATGTATTTATTTATAATTGGAGGATAATTGCTTTACAATGTTGTGTTGGTTTCTGCCACACATCAAAATCAATCAGCCATAGGTATACATATGTCCCTTTGTTCTTGAACCTTCCTTTCAACTACCACCCCAGCCTACCCCTCTGGATTATCACAGAGCACTGGGTTGAGCTCCCTGAGGCATACGGCAAATTTCCACTGGGTATCTATTTTATTAATACATATATTTCCACTGGGTATCTATTTTATTAATACATATGGTAATGGATGGGGCTTCCCAGGTGATTCAGATGGTAAAGAACATGCCTGCAATGCAGGAGACCTGGGTTTGATCCCCGGGTCGGGAAGATCCCCTGGAAAAGGGAATGGCAACCCACTCCAGTATTGCTTGGAGAATTCCACAGACTGAGGAGCCTGACAGGCTAGTCGATGGCGAGTCAGAGTTGGACACTGAGTGACTAACAGTTTGACACTTTCATGGTAATGTATATATGTTAATGCTACTCTCTTCAATTTGTCCCATCCTCTCCTTCCCTCACCGTGTCCACAAGCTTGTTCTCTATGTCTGTGTCTTTACTGTTGCCCTACAAATAGGTTCATTAGTACTGTTTTTCTGGATTCCATGTATATGCATTAATATGTGATATTTATTTTCCTCTTTCCAACTTACTTCAGTCTTTATAACAGAGAGCCTGCTAATCAATATGTTCAGAAATCTTTCCAGACTCTAACTGAGAATTTTTCTGGGTCTATATGAAATTCTATTAACCTAAATGCATTAATTCTTTATATGAAATGGCACCAGAAAGAATCAGGTTCATTACTGAAAGAAAAGTCAAGGTGTAAACACACACACACACACACACACACACACACACCCCACTGTCCAGCATGCCTCAGTAGGAACCAGGGAGGGTCTGGCTGCTTCACCTTTTTGGAGTCCCATCTTCCTTTCTTTTATAATGGAGATGACCAGGCTGTCCTATATATGTAGAATGGTTTGTGTTAAGCCAGAATGAAAACTCCCTAAAAAGGAAAAAAATACCCAAAAGAAATGAAAAAAAAAATCTGATTGTAGCTGACCAGTTAGGTCTGCCCATATGATTTCACGTGGAGGTCTGACTCAATCTCCCCTTTTCAGCCAGCACGGTCCGGCCAGAAGATGATATGACTACAGGTGTGAAAAATGAGAAGACGACCCTGGGTGTGGAAGATTACATGACAACCCCAGCTGCCAGTAAAGAATCCTTGGCAACTACGGTGAGTGGAGCAGGAAGAGAGGAAGTTGCTTCACAGGCATGTGATCACATGCAAGGATATTTTGAGACTGGCTTATTTCAGTATGCTTGAGCATAATGCCCCCAGTGTTAATCCATGTTGTAGCATGTGTAAGGATATTTTCCCTTTGGAGGTTGAATAACATTCCACTGTATGTAAGTATATATTACATTTTCTTCATGCATTTGGATGGCTTCCAACTCTTGGCTATTGTGAATAATGCTGCTATGAACATGGACGTGCAAATAGCTCCCAAACCCTGCTTTTAATTCTTTTTGGGTTTATACTCAGAAGTAGCATTGCTGGATCATATGCTAGTTCTATTTTCAATTTTTCTGAGGACCTCCATCCTGTTTTCCCTAGCGTTGCAACCATTCTACGATCCCATCAACAGTGCACAATTGTTCCAATTTATTTTCTGTTCTTTTGATAGTAGCCATCCTAACTGGTATGAGGTGATAATCCCATTGTACTTTTGATTTGTTTTTCTCTGATAATTAGTATGATTGAGTGTCTTTCATATGTTTATTGGCCGTTGTGTACCATATTTGGAGATTGCTTTACTCAAGTCTTTTTCCCCATTTTTAAAATCAAGTTATTAGATTTTTTGTTATTCATTTATAGGAGTTCTGTATACTTTTATCAGATAATATGATTTGTGAGTATTTTCTCCCATTCCATAGGTCGCCTTTTCATTCTGTTGATTGTGTCCTTTGATGCACAAAGTTTTTAAGCTTGATATAATTCCACTGATCTATGTTTGTTTGTTTTTTTGCCTGTACTCATTAGCTTTTTGAATGCTATATTGACAGGAACTTTGGAGTCGAACAGAACCATTTCCAAGTCTTGTTCTGTTGCTTGTTGGCTATGTGAGCTTGGGCATATTATCTGATCTCTCTAAGCCTTGTTCATATTATAGGGCTAATAATAGAATTTACTTCTTGAAACTTCCCTGGTGGTCCAATGGTTACGAATCCGCTTTCCAGTGCAGGGATGTGGATTCAATCCCTGGGTGGGAAACTAAGATCCCACATGCTGTGGGGCCACTAAGCCCATGTGTTGCAACTACTGAGCTTGCGTACTCTGGAGCCCTCGGGTCACAACTAGAGAAGCCCACACCCAGTAAGGAAGACCCAAAGCAGCCAGAAATAACTAAAAAAAAAAAATAGAACTTACTTCTTAGGGTTTTTTTGTGGTGTTAATGCAGAGGTATTTAGAGGGCATGGCAAATGGTAAGCTCTGGGGGAGAAAGAACATTAAAAAAAATACAACATAATATGTGCTGAATAAACGTTACAAGAAAAAAAGTACCATTCAATTTCAAGGGAGGAAAAGAATTAATGCCTAGTGACCCAGTATTTTCTAAAAAGTTACACCTCAGGAAGTCAGCATGCCAACATTTGGGATTTATTTCTGGAGTAGACATGATTTTATTCCTGTCTCCACTCTTGTTTCTTGTGCGTGTTATCTTGTTTCCACTTTAAATTTATGTCATCATATAGCTTATATATTTATGCTACTTTAAGTCCATTTCTGACATAAGATAGAGTATATATTTTACAGTATTAAGTTTTATTTCTGTTTTGCCTTTTACATCTCCAACAGATGCCAACAGGAACAGAGAATGTAACACACGGTCGCAGAGAAGATCTACCAACTGCCGAAAGCACAACAGCCGAAAGCACACCTGCCGAGGGCATACCTGCCAAGAGCACAGTCCACACCCATGTACCAGCGACTAGTCACTCCCAGGGTAAGAAAAAAGTTACCCCAGAACAGGTTGATCTTCTTTTGCACCATCAGTGCATTCCCCCAAATCCAGGGACAAATATAATCATCAATATGGCACGTGTTGGAATGTTAGCACTAATTTTGAACCAAGCTTTGTGTGGTAAGTTCAGAGTTGATATTTGTTGGGTTGTTGAATTCTGCTCTCTACTTCGAATGACAGCTAGTGATAATGCCCCACAAAAGTAAGTGAGATAGCTACTAGTGTCATATTGCTGACCCTAAGCTGATATAATGCTAAACAAAAAAACTTTGTGTTGACACCCAAGAGGGTAAAAGTTAGCCAACCTATGTATATCTTAGTAGATTCTGTCCTAACATTGAAAGTCAACATTCCAAAAACTACGATCATGGTATCCAGTCCCATCAGTTCCTGGCAAATAGAAGGGGAAAAAGTGGAAGCAATAACAGATTTTATTTTCTTAGGCTCCAAAATCACTATGAATGGTGACTGCAGTGAAATTAAAAGACACTTGCTCTTTGGAAAGAAAGTTATGCCAAACCTAGATAGCATATTAAACAAAAGCCTGTATAGTCAAAGGTATGGTTTTTCCAGTAGTCATGTATGGATATGAGAGTTAGACCATAAAGAAGGCTGAATGCCAAAGAATTGATGTTTTTGAACTGCGGTCCTTGAAAAGACTCCCTTGGACTACAAGGAGATCATGCCACTCAACACTAAATAAAACCTGAATATTCATTGGAAAGATAGATGCTGAAGCTGAAGCTCCCAATACCTGATGCAGGGAGCTAACTCATTGGAAGAGACCCTGATGCTGGGGAAGACTGAAGGCTAAAGGAGAAGGCAGCAGGAGAGGATGATATAGTTCTATAGGATCACCAACTCAACGGACATGAATTTGAGCAAACTCCAGGAGATAGTGGAGGACCAAGGAGCCTGTGTGCTGGAGTCCATGGGGTCACAAAGAGTTGGACACAACTTAGCGCCTGAACAGCAATAACATTGCTAACATTTACCATCTTACTGTATCTTGAATTCCTATCTATACACATGATGCAAGAATCTATTCTAAGCCTGTCTTACCAGGCTTTGAGGTTATACTTTACAGCTGATATATGCAGCAATGTGAATGGAGGCGCACCTTGGGGAGAAATCCTGAAGGACAACTTTGAGTCTGCATCACTATTATGAGGTTTAGACCATCACTAATGATTGTGAGGAAAGACGATTGCCATTACAACCTAGTAAGAGGAAGAGCTTCCTATTTCCAGAGCTTTCTTGAAAGAAATTCAGGTGTTTGGACTATTTTTTAAAATATGCCTTATTTTGTAGTAGATAGGGGTAGAAGAGAAAAAGAACTAATCTTCTAGTAACTGCAATGAATGCTTGCTAACCTAAGCAATTTCCTATCTTATGTACCTAATTAGGTGTTTTCATCTTTAAATGAAAGTAAACATAAGGACCTCCCCTGAACCCAGGGTTCCTAAAGCCAGTTGCACAGCTGAACACCTAGAAAGTTATTCCTTATTGTTATACAATTTCCAATCACCGATCTGGTTTTTAAAACTCTAAAGCACTTCTGCAGATTTTTTAAATGCTTTGTATTTGTACACCTATGGTCACAGCAGCATTATACACCATAGCCGAAACATGGAAGCAACCCAACTGTCCATGAATAGATGATTGGGCAAACAAAACGTGTCATATACATGCAATGGAATATTATTTAGCCTTTAATAGGAAGAAAATTCTCACACATGCTATAACATGGATGAACCTTGAGGACTAAATGGAATAAACCAGTCACCAAAAGACAAATACTCTGTGATTCCACTTAGATGAGGTACATAGAGTAGTCAAAATCATAGAAAGCAGAATGGTGATTGCTAGGGGTTGGGGAGGGGAGGGAATGGAGACGGGTGGAGAGTATCAGTTTTGCAAGGTGAAGAGTTGTGGAGATGGATGTGGGTTGATGGTTGCACACCAGGTGAATGTACATAATACTTTAAAATGGTGAAGATAGTAATGTTTATATTATGTATATTTTACTACAAAGATAGAAAAGTTTCATAATATGCTTAGAAAATGTTGCCTAAGGTTTACTCTAAGATACTAAAGAAATTGGACATTAAACACCAGAGCGAACTAAATAAGGTTAAACAAGGAAAGAATCAATATAATTAATAATTGGAAACATTTCAAAATTTTGGAGAAGCATTGATCGTTTGTAACAAGAGCTGACAGCTTATTCATGGCAAGCCAAAAATCGAGCATTCCAAGTTGAGTTTTTTTTTTTTTTATCATACCAGAATATTTCTCCTATTCCTTTAAAAGAAAATGTCTCAGTTTCCTGGAAAATACTCATGATTACTTTCTTGTCTGTCCTCTTCCCCACCCTGTCACAAATACTGTGACTTATGGTACATTCCTACTTCATGCATCAGTTGTGTTCCAAGAAATTTTCACATGTGAGTTAAACTGTAATTATAAACACGTGGCTTTTTAAGAGGTAATTTTATTAGGACTGCAAATGGCTTTACCATCAAATGCTCAAGTTGATGATATTCATGTGCATGATACATTCGAGTGATCACAGTCACTGTGATTGGGAAGAGGCTTAGGGAGTATAAGGCTAGTAAACTTTAATTTAGTGATGAATCATCCACAAACTTTATTTTGGTAATATATTTTCTGGAAAGTGGTATCACTGATGGTGATAATGTTGTGTCGTGAGCCACCATGTGAAGACATGAAAAACAAACGTCCGACCTGTCTCTACTGGTAGTTGTCAGCCAGGTGTAACATTTAGGGAGTTGATGGGATGACACCTTTGTTCTGGGCAGGCCTCGAACTGAGAAGTCTCCCAGCTGCTTTTTTATGTGAGTTGGCGTGATTAGTTTGAGTTCCATGTAAATGTTCTAGAGCCATGGGTTCAGCTCATGCAGGAAGAGATGGGTTCAAGGACCTGTACTTTGGGGCCGTGAAGTTAAAAGACACTTGCTACTTGGAAGGAAAGCTATAACAAACCTAGAGAGTACATTAAAAAGCAGAGATATCACTTTGCCAAAAAACGTCCATGTAGTCAAAGTTATGGTCTTTCCAGTAGTCGTGTATGGATGTGAGAGTTGGACCACAAAGAGGGCTGAGAACTGAAGAATTGATGCTTTCAAACTGCAGAGTTAGAGAAGACTTTGAGAGTCCGTTGGACTGCACATAGATCAAACTAGTCAATCCTAAAGGATATCAACCCTGAATATTCATTGGAAGGACTATTGCCGAAGCTTCAGTATTTTGACCACTTGATGCAAACAGCTGACTCTTTGGTACAGACCCTGATGCTAGGAAAGATTGAGGGCAGGAGGAGAAGGGGACGACAGAGGATGAGATGGTTGGATGNATATTCATTGGAAGGACTATTGCCGAAGCTTCAGTATTTTGACCACTTGATGCAAACAGCTGACTCTTTGGTACAGACCCTGATGCTAGGAAAGATTGAGGGCAGGAGGAGAAGGGGACGACAGAGGATGAGATGGTTGGATGGCACCACTTGACTCAGTGGACATTAGTTTGAGCAAATTCCTAGAGATTGTGGAGAACAGAGGAGACTAGCAGACTGCAGTCCATGGGGTCTTAAAGAATCAGACACAACTTAGCTATTGAACAATGACAACTCTGGGGCCATCTTGAAAGGATGTCTTTTTTTTTTTTTTTTGGAAGATGGACCTGATACAGAGTGGATAACTTCTTTCCAAATCAACCATTAGAAAAAGTAATCATCTTATAGTTGATGGTTGGCTGGTTTCACTTTTGATTAGGAGAGTATTTCATATCTGATATTTTTCAAATCATGAGCTAAGATTCTAGGGCTGAGCCTGATTAAATCACATCTCTCTGTTGTCTCATTAAATTAAGGCCTCTCGACTTTCTCTTCATAAACAACTATCACCCAGAGGAGTGAAGGGCTCAGTATACCAAGAAGTTGATGGGAGAAACAAAAGGCCTTTATTTTTTAACAGAACTGTGTAAAAATTATCTGAAGAAAAAATTGTTAATTTCTTACTTCCAGAGAGGTATTCATAGTTAAGCCACTTATATTCACATGCTAGGTAAATAAGAATATTCACATTTGAACCACTAAATTAGAGTTAGCTGCAGATAGAAATCTTATAATAATAGTGCCATA
Source organism: Neotragus pygmaeus (assembly GCA_006410875.1). Taxonomy (NCBI): domain Eukaryota; kingdom Metazoa; phylum Chordata; class Mammalia; order Artiodactyla; family Bovidae; genus Neotragus; species Neotragus pygmaeus. The sequence continues at coordinate 777,993 of SJYV01004439.1, read as the reverse complement.
AATACAAAGGAAATTCCAGAAAAACATCTACTTCTGCTTTATTGACTATGCCAAAGCCTTTGACTGTGTGGATTACAACAAANACATTTGAACCACTAAATTAGAGTTAGCTGCAGATAGAAATCTTATAATAATAGTGCCATAAATACAAAGGAAATTCCAGAAAAACATCTACTTCTGCTTTATTGACTATGCCAAAGCCTTTGACTGTGTGGATTACAACAAACTGGAAAACTACTAAAGAGATGGGAATACCAGACCACCTTACCTACCACCTGAGAAATCTGTATGCACGTCAAGAAACAACAGTTAGAACCGGACATGAAATAACAGACTGGTTCCAAATAGGGAAAGGAGTACGTCAAGGCTGTATATTGTCACCCTGCTTATTAAAGTTATATGCAAAGTATATCATGAGAAATGCCAGGCTAGATGAAGCACAAGCTGGAATAAAGACTGCCGGGGGAAATATCAATAACTTCAGATATGCAGATGACGCCACCCTTATGGCAGAAAGCGGAAAAGAACTAAAGAACCTCTTGATGAAAGTGAAAGAAGAGGGTGAAAAAGTTGGCTTAAAACTCAACATTCAGAACACTAAGATCATGGCATCTGGTCCTATCATTTCATGGCAAATAGATGGGGAAATGAACGGAAATAGTGAGAGACTTTATTTTTGCTGCTGCTACTGCTAAGTCACTTCAGTCATGTCCGACTCTGTGCGACCCCATAGACGGCAGCCCAACAAGCTTCCCCATCCCTGGGAGTCTCCAGGCAAGAACACTGGAGTGGGTTGCCATTTCGTTCTCCAAGGCATGAAAGTGAAAAGTGAAAGTGAAATCACTCAGTCGTGTCTGACTCTTCAGGATCCCATGGACTGCAACCCACCAGGATCCTCCATCCACGGGATTTTCCAGGCAACCCTCGAGTGGCATGCCATCGCCTTCTCCGACTCTATTTGGGGGAGTTTCCAAAATCACTGCAGATGGTGACTGCAGCCATGAAATTAAAAGACACTTGCTCCTTGGAAGAAAAGNAGAGGGCTGAGAACTGAAGAATTGATGCTTTCAAACTGCAGAGTTAGAGAAGACTTTGAGAGTCCGTTGGACTGCACATAGATCAAACTAGTCAATCCTAAAGGATATCAACCCTGAATATTCATTGGAAGGACTATTGCCGAAGCTTCAGTATTTTGACCACTTGATGCAAACAGCTGACTCTTTGGTACAGACCCTGATGCTAGGAAAGATTGAGGGCAGGAGGAGAAGGGGACGACAGAGGATGAGATGGTTGGATGGCACCACTTGACTCAGTGGACATTAGTTTGAGCAAATTCCTAGAGATTGTGGAGAACAGAGGAGACTAGCAGACTGCAGTCCATGGGGTCTTAAAGAATCAGACACAACTTAGCTATTGAACAATGACAACTCTGGGGCCATCTTGAAAGGATGTCTTTTTTTTTTTTTTTTGGAAGATGGACCTGATACAGAGTGGATAACTTCTTTCCAAATCAACCATTAGAAAAAGTAATCATCTTATAGTTGATGGTTGGCTGGTTTCACTTTTGATTAGGAGAGTATTTCATATCTGATATTTTTCAAATCATGAGCTAAGATTCTAGGGCTGAGCCTGATTAAATCACATCTCTCTGTTGTCTCATTAAATTAAGGCCTCTCGACTTTCTCTTCATAAACAACTATCACCCAGAGGAGTGAAGGGCTCAGTATACCAAGAAGTTGATGGGAGAAACAAAAGGCCTTTATTTTTTAACAGAACTGTGTAAAAATTATCTGAAGAAAAAATTGTTAATTTCTTACTTCCAGAGAGGTATTCATAGTTAAGCCACTTATATTCACATGCTAGGTAAATAAGAATATTCACATTTGAACCACTAAATTAGAGTTAGCTGCAGATAGAAATCTTATAATAATAGTGCCATAAATACAAAGGAAATTCCAGAAAAACATCTACTTCTGCTTTATTGACTATGCCAAAGCCTTTGACTGTGTGGATTACAACAAACTGGAAAACTACTAAAGAGATGGGAATACCAGACCACCTTACCTACCACCTGAGAAATCTGTATGCACGTCAAGAAACAACAGTTAGAACCGGACATGAAATAACAGACTGGTTCCAAATAGGGAAAGGAGTACGTCAAGGCTGTATATTGTCACCCTGCTTATTAAAGTTATATGCAAAGTATATCATGAGAAATGCCAGGCTAGATGAAGCACAAGCTGGAATAAAGACTGCCGGGGGAAATATCAATAACTTCAGATATGCAGATGACGCCACCCTTATGGCAGAAAGCGGAAAAGAACTAAAGAACCTCTTGATGAAAGTGAAAGAAGAGGGTGAAAAAGTTGGCTTAAAACTCAACATTCAGAACACTAAGATCATGGCATCTGGTCCTATCATTTCATGGCAAATAGATGGGGAAATGAACGGAAATAGTGAGAGACTTTATTTTTGCTGCTGCTACTGCTAAGTCACTTCAGTCATGTCCGACTCTGTGCGACCCCATAGACGGCAGCCCAACAAGCTTCCCCATCCCTGGGAGTCTCCAGGCAAGAACACTGGAGTGGGTTGCCATTTCGTTCTCCAAGGCATGAAAGTGAAAAGTGAAAGTGAAATCACTCAGTCGTGTCTGACTCTTCAGGATCCCATGGACTGCAACCCACCAGGATCCTCCATCCACGGGATTTTCCAGGCAACCCTCGAGTGGCATGCCATCGCCTTCTCCGACTCTATTTGGGGGAGTTTCCAAAATCACTGCAGATGGTGACTGCAGCCATGAAATTAAAAGACACTTGCTCCTTGGAAGAAAAGCTATGACCAACCTAAATAGCATATTAAAAAGCAGAGATATTACTTTGCCAGCAAAAGTCTGTCTAGTCATAGGTATGGTTTTTCCAGTAGTCATGTATGGATGTGAGAGTTGGAGTATAAAGAAAGCTGAGCACCGAAGAATTGATGCTTTTTAGCTATGGTGTCAGAGAAGACTCTTGAGAGTCCCTCGGACTGAAAGGAGAACAAACCTGTCAATCCTAAAAGAAATCAGTCCTGAATATTCATTGAAAGGACTGATGCTGAAACTGAAACCCCAATACTTTGACCATCTGATTCGAAGAAGTGACTCATTGGGAAAGACCCTGATGCTGGGAAAAATTGAAGGCGGGAGGAGAAAGGGACAACAGAGGATGAGATGGTTGAATGGTATCACCAAATCAATGGACATGAGTTTGCACACGCTCCGGGAGTTGGTGATGGACAGGTAAGTCTGGTGAGAGAGTCAGAGTCAGACATGACTGAGCAACTGAACTGAATGAACTGAAAATACAAAGGGTGTAGTCTCATTAAGGTTAAGTGCCCTGTAAGATCTGAATTTTCTCTGAAAGAAAAGGAAATTGATATCACAAGATGGGTGATATCACAGTCTTGACCACAACTTCCAAAACATTTTGCTCACAAAATGATGTTTCTTCAAAATAAATGTCCTCCCAATGGGTGAGTTTTTCCTGATCTTGACTTTGGATCAAAAATCAATAGCCTTGGATTCTTTTGTTAATGTAACTTCTTTATTTAAGATCTCTCTAGGCGAGTTACCTTGATTCTGCTCTCTACAGTGGGTGGTGAAAAAAGTAACGTTTACCAAAAAACTATGGACTCAGGTGTGAAGAAGCATTCATAAATTCATTAAATAATAGTTTTAAAGACAGGATCACGTCAGAGCCTGCTTAAAAGTTCTCTGATCCAATTTACTTAAGAAATTATCCTCTTTGCTTGTGTTTTGCTACCTTCCACTTAGAGTAAATCCATCTTCTGCCAATTGTTAAATTATAGTTATTAACTCCTAATATTTCTATATCATTGCAACTCTCTCTTTATAGGGAAAACAGATGGAGAAACACCAAAAAGCACTCAGAAAGGTGGGTTAGATTTTGTTATCAAAACATTCTTAAGGGAGTTTTTAAGAAGGTTTCTTTGAACTTTAATCTTTGTGATGAATTAGCATTCTTTCCTGGATTGTAATCAACCGGGAGCAGAAAACCTTTTGAAAATGTTTCAAATCTCTTAAGAGAGAAAAGGGAATTGCCTGTATTTGAAAATAAGCAAACCACAACTGAGTCTTCACAACAGCTGTGGAGAATGGTGTCATATCACAATTTATGGTTCCTAAGAATGGAAATAGGGGCTAATTTAATAACCATGTGTACACAGAAGCTACCCAATAATTAACAGTGAAGCCACTTAGTCAGAGTGGTATGCTTCTTGATATATCTTGAGATCCAGAAATCTTTCCATGATTAGATTAACCCCAGCTTTTCTCCCCTTCTAAGTCACCTCCTACTAGATAGATAGAACATAGAGCATCATTTGTTATCTACAGTGGGCCTATGGCATTGCTTATTGCTGCTGTATTGTTCATCTGGGGACTCTGCTTTTTTTTTTTCTTTCTGTCTCTTTCAGGTGGCTTTTCAGTGGGGACCCTGGTTGGGATCATTGTTGGGGTCTTACTAGGCATCGCAGTCATTGGTGGAATCATCTCTGTGATTGTTCGGAAAATGTCGGGAAGATACTCGTAAGTATAAACCTTAGGCTCTTGTGATAGGTAAATGAAGGGAGTGGTTTCCAACCTTTGAACTAATAGACACTCTAAATAAAGATCATGTGCAGAAGCCACCAACCTCCCTAAGCACTGCATCTGAAGTGTCCCCTTGTAAGTTTCCAAGAGAGCACCCCAGATGGCTCTTCAGTTGATTTCCATTGCAATTTGACCCAATTTGACCTCTTAATTTTCCGACTCAGTGAACTTGAAGGAAAACCCAAACCAAGTTTTAACAATACCCAATCACCCTACTACCAGTCATCAGAGGTAGGTGGTTCTCAGAAGAACATTAGCGGCAGAGTGAGGACCCTATTCTGATGAGGAGTTTCCCTGGTGCTGGGGCCTGTCCCTCCACTCCTGACCCGCATCCACCCGAGGAAAGGAGTTATTTCTCCATTAAAATTTCCCAGGAATTCAGAGCATTTCAAATTCATAGCCAGAGGAAAACATTTTCTTATTTCTGTTGGGGAGCTAATATATGATTGAATGGGGAGAGGATAAATGTTATATGACTGGGGGAGGGGGTGGTCATGGGACACAAGCAGCAATACAGTTGGAGATTTATGTGTCTGGAAATGCCCGGGAACCTGACCCTAGGTCAGGCCTGAATTTTATCCTGAGCATCAGGCCTGGAGGAGGGATGAGCAGGGAGAGAAGAGCCCCAGGACTCAGAACTGGAAGATGTAGACAAAGGACCATCAGAACTCACAATGCCAGTAAAAGAAGTGACAGTCACCTTTCTCTTTGTCTTCACAGGCCCTAAAGTGNCCTGGAGGAGGGATGAGCAGGGAGAGAAGAGCCCCAGGACTCAGAACTGGAAGATGTAGACAAAGGACCATCAGAACTCACAATGCCAGTAAAAGAAGTGACAGTCACCTTTCTCTTTGTCTTCACAGGCCCTAAAGTGCTAAAGAATTGTGCTGTCCTGCCAGTACATTTTAAAAAAGAGAGTTTCCGACATCCGCCCCCATCCCCCCAGCACATGGAGAAGATGACCCGTGGAATTGCTTCACCACCACACTCAAAAGCCATGGTGATCCCTCCACTCACTAAAATTAACTGAAGGAAAGAGTATTCATAAGACGTGCTCCTATAAGCCTTTGTCTTTTGAAAAAAAATATTGTTTTAATATAAATTTTGTGTGTGATTTAAAAGGCAAAATGCATAGAAAGTGGAGCAAAGCTGTGTTAAACCTGATTTGTAACTAAATAGACAAAGATTGGGTTGGCCAAAAAGTTTGTTAAGGTTTTTACCGTAAGATCTTACAGAAAAATCTGAACAAACTTTATGGCCAACACAATCATTCAGTGGATTTCAGAAGCTGTAATTGTCTTTGTTTTTATGTTTGTAATTAGCCTTTGTTTTGACTCTCCTCTGTTATTGTTAAAATGCAAAGGAATCTGAAAATATTTATACCAGTGGCATCCTTGGGGATAGAGCTATGTCGGTTAGTGGCATAAGTCCTTTGCAGTCTCTGATCTGTTAAACATACACATTCCAGTCCAATGGGGTCTCTGTTTTTAGAGCCTGATTTGGTATGGATAGTGAAGTAGAAAATTTATACTTGTATAATATGTAATTAGCAACTGGCTTTCACTGGTCCAGGTAAAGCATTTCAAAGACATCTATTTTAGATCATAAATAGAAGTCTTACTTTGGGGAAGGCATTTTGTTTCTCACACCAAGGGTCTTGGTGTACTCTGCTGTCTTCTCCATTGATGACCTGATGAGTCAAAGGTTTGTTTGTACACAAGTATGAATTTTTTACTTCCATTTTCCTCATGGTAGAGATCCAAACCTGACGGGGTGGCCTTCTCACTTCCCCATCACCCAAGTCCTCCATATTGGCTTCTTTGTTCTGGAGTATAAGGACCTCAGCCCTGGATGCAAAAAAGGCTGTGGAGGCCCAGTGATGCCAGAGGCTCTGGTGTTCCAGGAACTGAGAGCCGCAGTGGTCCCCAAACCCTGTGTGTGCTCGTCACAAACAAAACCTGTCAGCTTCCTAGCATTTACTTTCTGCTTCAGAGGAAAGAAATGAGAATGCTAATTTTTAAAAAGCAACTGGATTTAGAGATTTTATCTTAAAATGGAAGCTGTTTCTGATTTTCACGAGATCCCATATATTTCAGTGGGGTCATGATTGACAATTCTGTATTGGCACCATCCAGCTCAGGACATTTCTTCCCATAGGCCAACTGAATTCTTTCCCCTACACAAAAAGGTTTTACGCTGAGCAGATGCCATGTCACAGTTGTGGTTATATATTTCTGATAGCCTCTGAATTCATCAGGTTCATAAAATAGGAAAAAGTAGACTATCAGTCAGAAAGCCTGGCCTGTTCCCCTACCTTTTGCAGTAATGGGTGGATGTAATTTTAAACAGTATGCCCTTGTGTCACTCAAGTCCAGCTAGTCCAATATCCCAGGTTCAATATTTGAACATCAACTGATGGAGAAAACGGGCTTTGGAAATGCTTTATGAATCTCTTAAATACCCTTCCATTTCATCACTCAGATTTCTGAACAGGAGTTGGGAATAATGTTAATTTCCTCTTTCTTATTCTCTTTTTTTCCTTACTGTGAAAATTAATAGTCAACCCCAAGTCATACACTGGACCCATCACCTGCTGGGACAGGGCTGTGGGTTTCCCGGTCACATCTGTGTTGTGCTCAATGCAGTGTCGACGTGTTTTAAAATAAAACAGATGATTGAGTATAACAGTGAGTCAGATCTGTGAATGGGAATCTCCATCAAGGATGGATCACCCCTGAGTACATCTCCAGATAAGATTACACGTTATATAAATATCTGCCTCTTAACTTGATTGGGAGTGAATTACAAATGGTCATAGGAGGTACATCCATGGGGAAGAAATATAACTGGACCTTTTACCCAGGGCTCTGCCAAAGTAGGGAAGTTAAGGTCAAGTGGAGGAATGGGAGGAAAAGTGGAACTTTGGGATTAGTTTTGCTCACTCTGGTCACAAAATGTTAACCAGGTTTTGCCTGGCTCCTGATTTCTCTGTCCTGGAGACTGGAGCCAGGAAAGGGGAGCAGTTACACCTTGCTCCTGCCAGCCTACCTGGGAACCTGACCTCAGGTGGGTAGGGCTTGACCACCTAAAAAAGGTGGTAATAACCCTTGTGAAGGTTTTCTAACTGCCTATGGCCTGGGATGCACATCGCTGCAGAATTCGTTCCTGGGACATCTCACTGCTTCTTGACCCTCAGCGCAAGCACTCTGCAGTGTCTAGAGATTGGAGCGGCCAGGCCCTCTGTCAGTCTGCCTACTCCCGCACCCCCACGCACACTGCCCCATATGGGACTCTAAAACCACACCTGCGTCTCTCCCCTCCAACCCTATCTCTATTCGTAAAGGTTGGATTTAGCATCATATCTTCCTCATAATACTCAGTTTTTGTTAAGGCAGGGTTGTTGAATTTGCCAGATGTCTGGAATCCTGAATGCCTGTTTCTAGGCAAAACTAACAGGAGAGGACTTGAAACTAGCCATTTTCTAGGAGAAAACTAACCACATCCACCTAAGTCCCACAGACTCCCAGGCCATCCGCTATGTCAAGTGTCAATTTAGACACGCCACCCGCAGTAAACTATTGGGACCAGACTGCCAAGGAAGCAACTCCATCCTCTCTTCTCTTAGAGATGTCTGGGGACCAAGCAGTGCTGAAGTTAACTGTTTGTGATGTAGCAAAGCATCGTTTGGGCTTCCCTGGTGGCTCAGGTGGTAAAGAATCTGCCTGCAATGCAGGATACCTAGGCTCGATCCCTGGGTCAGGAAGACCCCCTGGAGAAGGGAATGGCTACCCACTCCAGTATTCTTGCCTGGAGAATTCCACATACAGAAGAGCCTGGCAGGCTATATAGTCTATGGGGTTGAAAAGAGTTGGACACAACTTAGCAACTAACACACACAAAGCATCGTCTTAACCCTTTTTTCTTTCAACCTGGGAGAACCAGGTAGAAACCAAAAAACAAGACTTAGTTGTGCTTTAATGAACAAAGAATGAGTAACTTAACCTCTTACTCTTTCCATCTTTATTTTAATTTATATTGAATGAGTATCCAGGTTTGCTCCTGACAAATGCTTTGATGGGGCATAATGCATGTTCTGACATAAAAACTTTGTTTGCTGATCTGAAGTCCAGTGGAAGTAGAATTTCTCTGAAATAGAGCTGGATCTTAGCACATACAGTTGGAGCACATGATTATCTACCTGTGAGCATCAGAGAACTTGGGGTTCCCTGAAAGCAAGCATTTCTCTTTGCTTTTCCCAAAAGCTTGTTAGATGTAAATATACCCTGTGACACGATTACCACATGTCTATCATGTGATAGACAATTAACATGTCTGTTACCTCACATGTTACTTTTTTGTGTGCGTGGCAAGAACACTCACTGTCTTAGTAAATCCAAGAATATAATGCAGAATTATTAACTATGGGCTTCCCAGGTGGCACAGTGGTAAAGAATCCACCTGCTGATGCAGGAGACCCAAGAGACGTGGATTCCATCCCTGGGTTAGGAAGATCCTCTGAAGTAGGAAATGGCAACCCACTCCAGGACTGCCTGGAGAATTTCATAGACAAGAGCCTGGCAAGCTACAGTCCATGCTGTTAACTGTAGTCACCATAATGCACATTTGATCTTAAGAATTTATTCATCTTGCATAACTGAAACTGTATCCTTTAGCCAGCATCTTATATCAAAGCATGTTGTATACCTTAAATTTATACAATTTTTACTTCTCAATTATACTTCAATACCGTTGAGGGGAAAAGCCAGGTTAGGATGTATAGTAGATCCATGGGCTTTTAATTTAATAAACGCACAGGATGTAACTACAGTTCATGGGCAATATGCAGGATAAATGTAAAATCTCTTGGAGGAGAAGAATAAGGCTGGTGTAAGGAATGTGAGATTTTGGCCCATTGGCCCAGCACACATGATTCAGGCAAAATGCCAGCCTGGATTCACCAACCAATAATCCTCAGCACTTTTCACCCTGGGGGCCATATTGTCAGACACAGGTGCAAAGCGCCCAATGTTTTTTCTGCACCCAAGTGCTGTAGGCCACCACACAGAGTCCCGTGCATCTTCCTGAGCCTTGTTCCTCCCATGTTCTTTCCTGCCCTTTTCCCTCCTACCGCCTTTAATTTACCACAGATGGCAGGGGATTGAGAAAACAATCTCCTGCCAGTCACAAGGGGAATGTTCCTGAAGGGATGGTGACCCTCCGGATGCTACCTGAGAGGTTGTCTCAAATAAGTGCTTGAATACAACCTAAATCACAACAGTGCCCTGTGGGTAAATTCAGGAAGGCAAAAGATGTTCCGAGTAAAAGGAAAGCTTGAACCCTCCTTTCCCTTCCCTTCCCAGCCTTTCACAGAGCATCTGGGCATGAGACTGAGGCTGTGGCTGGTACAGGGCTGGTTGGGCAGGGGTTGTGGGGTGTGGATGTTTGCCCAGCAAGATCCAGGGACAAAGGACACTGACGGGCTAACAGTGTTTGGGACTGCTGAAGAGATACACCCTCTTGGGACAGAAAATAATCTGTTCATTCCTTCATTCAATAAACGTATATTGTCAGACCCTGCTCTGGGTCCTGGGGATACACAGTGAGTAAGATAAATAATCCCAACCTGCTGAACTTTCACTCTAGCTTGGGAGACAGACAGTGCTCAAAATAAACAGATAAAGCATAGTGTAAGTAGGAAACGGGGGGTGGAAGAGGCAATGGAGAAAAGCAGCAGGGTAAGGGAAGAGGAAGAGCAGGGCAGAGGGGCCACAGCGTTGCTTTGGTTAGGCAAGGAAGACCCCACTGGGGTTTGAGCAAAGCCCTAGAGAAGGCAAGAGAGGGATGCCAAGTGGGCATCCCAAGGAAAACATTCCAGGCAAAAAGGAAACATCAAAGGCCCAAGGTAGGAGCATGTTTGGGGAAGCAGAGAAGCTCAGAATGATAGAGCAGAATGAGAGGGAGGAGAATGGTAGGTGATGAGCCCAGAGAGGTGGTGGGGCCCATCTAAACAGAAGCCACTGGAAGGTCCTGAGCAGAGGAGTGGCATCATCTGAATTATATTTCAAGACACTCTTATTTCTGGTTGGGAACTGGCCAGATAAAAAGCCAGTGTGATATCTAAGCAAGAGCTGATACTGTCTAACCAGCTTCCCTGATGGTCCACTGGCTAAGAATCTGCCTTGCAGTGTGGGGGGTGTGGGTTCTATCCTTGGTCAGGGAACTAAGATATTACATGCTGCAGAGAAACTAAGCCCACATGCCTTAACTAGAGAGCCCCTGCACCACAAGGAAAGATTCCACATGACCCAATGAAGTTTCCTCATATCACAACTAAGACTTGATTAAACCAAAAAAAAAAAAAAAATTTTTTTTTTAAATGATGGTGGCTCAGACCCAGATGATGGCAGTGGAGGCATCTTGAGATGGTCTGGTCTGGTTGTATTTTGAAGAAAGTCCGCAGGATTATCTGATGCACCAGACATGGGATATGAGAAAAATTGAGAACTCACGACAACTCCAGTGATTTTGACCTGAGCAATTGGAAAATGGAGCTGCCGTCAATCACCAGGGAAGGCTATGGATGCAGAAGTTTTGGGAGAGACGAGCAGTTCTGTGTTGAACATGCAGAATTTGAGATGTCTGTTAGAGATCCAAGTAAGGGTATCTCGAGCAGCCACCTGGCTGTATGCGTCTGGAGCTTAAGCCAGAGATCTGGCTGGGGACATAATTTGGGAGTCATTAATACATGATGTCAGTGATACTGATGAGATCACCAAAAGCATCAATGTTGACAAGTCGAAGATCAGAGCGTTAGTGGACTCCAAGATTTAGAGGTCAGGGGTAGGCAGACAGGTTACCAGAGGAGTCTTCCATCATTGCCTGGATGACATGTACCTCACGCAGTGCCTCTGTGTGTGCTAAGTCACTTTAGCTGTGTCCGACTCGTTATGACCCTGTGGACTGTAGCCAGCTAGGCTCCTCTGTCCACAGGATTCTCCAGGCAAGAATACTGGAGTGGGTTGTCATGCCCTCCACCAGGGGGATCTTCCCCACCCAGGGATTGAACCCATATCTCTTAAGTCTCCTTGCACTGGCAAGTGGGTTCTTTACCACTAGTGCCACCTAGGAAGCCCGACTTAGACCTCAGGATTAGCTATTTCCTTTTGTTCTCATTTATACCATTGAACAACCTCTGATGAGTAAGTCAGTTTTCCAAGCAGTTTAATGCTGGGATGGGGTACTCTTGATAATGGACACAAATGCACCCAACACTGAAAAAGAATCTCACTCATTGAAAATTATCAACCTGGCATGTGGGGTTATAAATCAGTTTTAATGAATCTGACTGGCACGACTTAAGCTGTAGGATCAGCTCCATTCTTGTGCAATTAAGATTTCAGGATTATAAACCCGAGGACCAGATCCTTTGAGAATGATATCCACATCAAGTTACCTCTCTGGTGGCTCAGTGGTACAGAATCTGCCTGACGATGCAAGACACTCAAGTTCGATCCCTTACCCAGGAAGATCCCACGTGCCAGAGAAACTTAACTGGATTTTTCCACAGCTAAACAAGGCTCACCTGTGACCTGAACACTACATGTCTAGCACTTACTAAACAGCTTTGAAAAGTGTCCAGACAAAAAGTATCACACAATTATACACAGCAGCTCTACTTGTAACAGCTAAAAACTTTGAAATATCAGGATGTCTTCAGTAGATAACTGTGTAAGCAAGTCATCTAGGCATCTAATTCTCTTTTTTTTAATTAATTTTTATTGGTGTAGAGTTGCTTTGCACTGCTGTGACAGTGTCTGTTGTACAGAGAAGTGAATTAGCTATGCCTATACACCCATCTCCTCTATTTTGGATTTCCTTTCCATTTAGGTCACACAGAGCATTGAGTAGAGTTTCCTGAGCTAATACAGAAGTTCTCACTGTTATCTGTTTTAAACATGCATGTGTGCTTAGTCGTGTCAGACTCTGCAACTCCATGGACTGTAGCTCACCAGGCTCCTCTGCCCACGGGATTTCCCAGGCAAGAATCCTGGAGTGGGTTGCCATCTCCTACTCCAGGGGATAGTCCCCACCCAGGGATCAAACTCATGTCTCCTGCATTGGCAGGCAGATTCTTGTATACATCCCAACCCCAATCTCCCAGTTCATTCCACCCAGGCGTCCAGTTCTCCTTGCACAGCACTTCTGTTGTAAGTCTTAACTGTAATGGTGCCTCCATGACCTCCCACAACCTAGCTTCCACCCACCCCATTGACTTGCTCTGACCCAGCTTCCCCCATTTGTCAATGCCAGCAGCCTCTACTTGGGCATGTCCTAGGAACCAGCCCCAGCAGTCAGCCCTGTGGGCCTCCTTCTTGCTTTTGGTTTCCCAACGCGTTACCAAGCCAGTTGCCCCTCTGGCCCTCTGCTTGCTGTTCTTTTGTCTTTTTTTCATCCTCTTCCTCACAGGCATATCTAAGTCTCACCGTTCGCTTCTCCCTTGGAAAGCTTATCTACTCTCACAGCTTCAGTGACCAGAAGCTCCAAGAGGGCAGGAGTCTGTTAGGTTCTCTGCTTCGTCTTTGGCCCCTGAAGCAGTGCCTCACACATAGCAAGTGAACAATTCTGTCACCCTTCATGTACACACCGCCACCCTTCTCAAGATCCTTGAGCAGAACCTTATCATTATCGCAAAGTTAAAAATCTGCTTTCCATCTCTCCCTGCTCTTACCTGATCTGTGTTCCATGAATGGGACCTTCCCAAGGCATCTTTTGCACATTTAACCACCATATTCTAAGATCTGTCCCAGGGGCTTCCCACAAAATAACTTGATATTCAGAGCTTCTACACTTTTTCAGGGGGCCGCTATCACACTTGTACAGCCACTTTTGTGGAGTGGAAAGAGCTTGAATTTAGACCCAGATTCTGGGGGCTTTGGTTCCAGGCTCTCCCATTTCCACCACGGAGGAAATGCATTAACACTTTTACATTTCTGGGCTCTTTTGATTGCAAGGACCAGAGACTCACCCAGGTGTCTTCATGCATGGCTTCATATTCTATGGCTACTTGTGAAAACAAGGGTGAAAAACCCTATGGGAACCCCCAAGCAGTAGCAAAGCACAACCATAAGGAAGTGAGAGTGTCCTCAACAGTGCTGGGTTCTGAATTATCTTGACACTCCCATCACTGCGCCGGACAGTTTTCATTTGTCACTCTGAGTCTATTCTCCTTCTTTTCTCACCTGGCTCTGTGACCAGGCAGGCAGACCTGAATGGACCAATTCTCTTGCTTTCCAGGTTCTGGTTGGATTTGGCTAGTGGGAGGCACTGACAGGTGATTTGGGAAGCAAATCACCCCAAAAAAGGACACAGGTTGGGGTATTTATTCCTCTAGCCCCTTACTTGTCAGGTCAACATGTTACTGGTAGCTGTGTTTCTTTACCAAAAGCCACAGCTCCTGGGACTTGACTGGTGGTCCGCTGGTTAAGACTCCATGCTCTTCAACGCAGGGGACACAGGTTCAATCCCTGGTTGGAGAACCAAGATCCCATATGCCACATGGCATAGCCAAAAATAAATAAATAAATAAATAAAATTTAAAGTCACAGCTCCTATTGAATAAAGCTATATGTCTGGCCAGGTTCCAGTAACAAATTCCTCCTCTTGCCTAATTAGGACTGTGGGACTCCCATGGTTGTTCATCCTAGGAGCCTCATCATTCCTTGTTGATTTCCTTAACTCTGTGTCACCATTGGTAAATTGTCCCTTTATCCTACTCTTCTCCATCCTTCTTTTGAGGGTACCATATGCTTCCAGCTGGGACCTTGACTGGTACAACCACATGAGTGTTTGTCAATGTACAAATATGAGGGTGATTTAACCCCTCATTTTCCCTGTCACTACCAACCAACAAACCAATTCTGTCTTCTGGGCATCTATTCTATGCTTCCTGGCTTCTGCTTATATACAACTTGCACTGACTCAGAACTTACGTGACACATGGTCCAGTGGTGTCCCCTTAAACACACCTGCCTCCCCACACTTTGGCATCCCATCTCTGTGTGTTCTCTCAGCTTTGATTCCTGCCACTAATGGTCTGATTCACTCTCTATTTCCAAGATCTATAAAGTCCAAAGAAATCTGCACAGCCTGGTTATTCACCATTATCTTGGTTGGTCAGAACTTCTGGTGCCAGGTCATTGCCTCTTCCTAGTCATTGCCTCTTCCTTGTTGGCAGAAGTTGGTTCTGGAAGAAAGAGCATGGGAAAACCGTATGTTTAAGAGCTTTACTGTTATTTTATGTAAAAATAATACTTATATCCTAGAGTTGTTATCAGCCTTAAAGGAAATAATAAATGTTTAGTGCCTGTCTGAAAACACAGCTACTGCTCAATTATGAGCAGCAATTATTCCGAAGATCACTTCTTACTTCTATTACCATAGCCTCATTTACTCTCACAACATCCCTGTGAAGTAGGCAAGACAGAGATTATCCCCATTTTATAGATGACAAAACTGAGGCTCAAACAGTTGCCTAAAATAATAGAGTTACAAAATGCCTGAATCATCAGCAGTGAGCAGGTGTCTCTGGCCCTCCATTGTTTAAAGTAAAAGTGAAAGTCGCTCCATCATGTCTAATTCTTTGCAACCCCATGGACTATACAGTCCATGGAATTCTCCAGGCCAAAATACTGGAGTGGGTAGCCTTTCTCTTCTACAGGGATCTTCCCAATCCAGGAATTGAACCGGGGTCTCCTGCATTGCAGGCAGATTCTTTACCAACTGAGCTATCAAGGACCACATTTTAAAATCAATCGGCTAAAGAGTAGTATATTTTGAAAATACAGTTTCTTCAGTCAGTGGAAAATACAGAACTTATTTTGTTTTAATTTGGAAATATTTTAAACATACAGAAAAATACAGAGATATGCACATTTCCCATTGAAATACACCCTATTCAGGAGAATGATCCTTCTGGGATGAGAAGAAGGAAGAAACTGATGTCATGAGGATACCTGACAAATTTTTATTTCTCAAAAAATTTATAGAATAAATATGATTAAATGCTAGGGTTTGCTGAAGCTGAGTGGTAGGTATATGGGACTTTGTTATTACTCTCTGTATTTTTAGCAAACCCTAGCATGCTCTCAATGAATTAATTTGGGAGATATTTAAATATGCAGACTTGACTAAGAATTACTTGGCATCTTTCTTATGAATGTGATACTCATAGAAAGAAGGTCTAAATTAATTGGATTTAGTGGCCAATAAATTTGCAATAATTCTTTGTCTCTACCCATCCATGTTCCTGCAAATGACTGTCTGATTTTTTTCCTATATGAAAATATTGGAAGGAAATATATTTATTATTTTCAAAATGATAGAAACATTCACCTACATTTTGTGAAAACATTTTTGGAGCTAGTTAATTACTTCTAATAAAAATACAACAGTGAGATTCAGAGTCAGCATTTTTTCTAAGTACAAAGTGATATACCAGATGTTGGAAGAGATTTTCTAACTTGCAGAAGAAAAAGAATTTAAAAATATGAAGTTGAATCCTGAGAAAAATCTTTTTGGTGATCCACAGTCCAAAATATTTATGAAGCAAATGTTAAAAATGAAAAGATTCCATAATAAACATTTTCTCTGAAATGAAAAAGAACTGCTATGCACACAAAAATTAAATTCAACATTTCTTTCTTTTAAACAACAAGTAAGGAGATATGCAGATGACACTACCCTTGTGGCAGAAAGTGAAGAGGAACTAAAAAGCCTCTTGATGAAAGTGAAAGAGGAGAGTGAAAAAGTTGGCTTAAAGCTCAACATTCAGAAAATGAAGATCATGGCATCCGGTCCCTTCACTTCATGGGAAATAGATGGGGAAACAGTGGAAACAGTGTCAGACTTGATTTTGGGGGGCTCCAAAATCACTGCAGATGGTGACTGCAGCCATGAAATTAAAAGACGCTTACTCCTTGGAAGAAAAGTTATGACCAACCTAGATAGTATATTCAAAAGCAGAGA
>SJYV01004439.1:747718-760485 GCA_006410875.1 Neotragus pygmaeus | reverse complement strand
GAAGAATTGATGCTTTTGAACTGTGGTGTTGGAGAAGACTCTTGAGAGTCCCTTGGACTGCAAGGAGATCCAACCAGTCCATTCTGAAGGAGATCAGCCCTGGAATTACTTTGGAAGGAATGATGCTAAAGCTGAAACTCCAGTACTTTGGCCACCTCATGTGAAGAGTTGACTCACTGGAAAAGACTCTGATGCTGGGAGGGATTGGGGGCAGGAGAAGAAGGGGATGACCGAGGATGAGATGGCTGGATGGCATCACTGACTCAATGGACGTGGGTCTGAGTGAACTTTGGGAGTTGGTGATGGACAGCAAGGCCTGGAGTGCTGCAATTCATGGAGTTGCAAAGAGCCGGATACGACTGAGTGACTGAACTGAACTGAATACATATATATATATAGATCTAAATCACTTTGCTGTACACCTGGAAATAATACATAGTAAAACAAGTATACTTCAATTAAAAAAGTTAAAAAACAGCTTTGTTGATCTCTTTTTTTGTTTTTCTTTCTGTTATCAATTGTATTGATTTGCTATAATTTGATACTAGAATACTATTTTATTCTTTCTGTTTGCTTTAGTTTTAGTTTTCTTTTTTTCTAGTTTCCAGTTTCTCTAGTGGAATAAGTTATTAAAGTTAAATATTTCTAGTACAAAGATTTAATGTTACAGATTTACTTGTAAGTACTCAGTTCAGTTCAGTTCAGTCGCTCAGTTGTGTCTGACTCTTTGTGACCCCATGAATCGCTGCACGCCAGGCCTCCCTGTCCATCACCATCTCCCGGAGTTCACTCAAACTCATGTCCATCAAGTGGGTGATGCCATCCAGCCATCTCATCCTCTGTCGTCCCCTTTTCCTCCTGCCCCCAATCCCTCCCAGCATCAGAGTCTTTTCCAGTGAGTCAACTCTTCGCATGAGGTGGCCAAAGTANTGCTATGGTTTTTCCTGTGGTCATGTATGGGTGTGAGAGTTGGACTATGAAGAAGGCTGAGCGCCGTAGAATTGATGCTTTTGAACTGTGGTGTTGGAGAAGACTCTTGAGAGTCCCTTGGTCCCAAAATTGGTCCCAAATTTATTGGCTGCAAGGAGTTCCAACCCATCCATTCTGAAGGAGATCAGCCCTGGGATTTCTTTGGAAGAAATGATGCTAAAGCTGAAACTCCAGTACTTTGGCCACCTCATGTGAAGAGTTGACTCATTGGGAAAGATTTTGATGCTGGGAGGGATTGGGGGCAGGAGGAGAAGGGGATGACCGAGGATGAGATGGCTGGATGGCATCACTGACTCGATGGACATGAGTCTGAGTGAACTCCAGGAGTTGGTGATGGACAGGGAGGCCTGGCGTGCTGCAATTCATGGGGTCACAAAGAGTTGGACACGACTGAGCAACTGAACTGAACTGAACTGAACTGAACTGAAGGAGTTCTTGATGTTGATTGAAATTTCTCCACGTATCATTTTATCAGTACCATTTTCAGAAAGTTGAGGCTTTCTTGGCTGTCCAGTGGTTAAGACTTTGCCTTCCAGTGCAGGTTTAGTAACTGATTGGGGACATAAGGTCCCACATGCCTCAGGGCCAGAAAATCAAAACATGAACAGAAGCAATATTGTAAAAAATTCAATAAAAACTTTTAAAATGGTCCACATTAAAAAAAAAAAATCTTAAAAAAAAGAAGGTAATGCTCCAACCTCACCTATAGTGGGTGCAACTGTAGCCCCCAAAAGATATGCTCAAGCCCTGGACCTCAGTCCCTGTGCAAGTGACCTCACTTGGAAAAAGGGTCTTTGCAGACATAATTAAGTTAAAGCTCTATCTCAAGATGAGATCTTCCTGATTAACTGGATGGGCCTTAAATCCAGTAACAAGTGTTCTTAGAAGAAGAAGAAAACCCAGACAGAAGCCGTAAAGCATAAGGGAGGCCATAGGAAGATGGAGGCAGAGGTCAGAGTGATGCAGCCACCAGCCTAGCAACACCAGGGACCCGTAGAAGCAGGAGGAGGCTGGAAACCTCTCCTCAAGCCTCCAGAGTGAGATTCACCTGCAGACTCCTGCATTTGAGACTTGTGGCCCCTAAACTGTGAGAAAAAAATATCTGTTGTTTTAAGCCACCCAGTTTGTGGTCATTTGTTACAACTGCCCTAGAAAATATAAAACATCCCCTTACCATTCCCTCTGAGTAACCCATCTGCAAGGGCAGCTCCCCTCTGCCCATCTAGCCCATCCCAGATGGAAAGTGACACACACCTCTTCCACTCTGACCTGAGCCATTCCCTTGATTCTAACAAACAATGGTTTGGCAGCCACTACGCTTCCTCTGGGACAGACAGATGTTACTAAACCTCCCCATACTGTCATTCCAATTTTGCTCTCACATTGGAAGAATCCATGGTGAAAGAAATGTGACCTAAAACAATAGGCAAAGTCAACCCCTGCAGGATGAGTGGAACACAAAGGCAAGTCCAGCTGTACTCACCTCACCACCCTTTGTGGTGACTAACCCAGAAAAGCTTCAGTGACAATAAAACCCCAAAGTCTATTGAGTGAGCATTCAACAGATATTCACCCAGCACCTCTTCTGAGTCAGGCACTGCCACTGATGCTAACAAGGAGATGGAATTGTTCTAATGACTCATCAAGTGTGCCAATAATAATAATCCTTTGGGCCTGGTGGCTAAAGAATGAAACTGTTTGGGGTCTGAGAGGCTCTCTTCAGTCATAGACCTCCAAGTTACAATGGCAATGGTTTTCGCAGGTTGTTGTCAGACAGTGGTCACACGGCTACACAATACCAGAGATGGTTGTGACAAAATTAAGAATTTCTCTGTGCTGCTTACCTCCCTCATCTTCATCTACTCCTCCCTCCACCCCAGGCTCCTAGTCTTGCCTCCATTTCCGTAGGTCTGTCCTCAGTGGACTACTAACAGATCTACCTAAAAGGAAAAATACAGAGTAGAAAGAACCATCTTCAAGGTCAACGATGGGAAAATCTGGGACTTCCCCGGCTGTCCAATGGTTAAGACTTCGCCTTCCAATGCATGGGATTCGGGTTTGATCCCTGCTCAGGGAGCTGAGATCCCACATCCTTAGTGGCCAAAAACCCAAAAAAACATAAAACAGAAACAATATTGAAACAAATTCATAAAGACTTTAAAGGTAGTCCACATTAAAAAAAAATCTTAAAAAAAAAGAAAGGATGGAAAAACCAGACTTGCAGTTCACTCTGTAAAAATTAAAATAATACAGTCCACCCCAGCTCATAACACTGCATCTGAGGAAAACAGTATGTGTGGAAGTGTTTTATATATTAAAAAGCAATATAAAACAGTCAAAGGTGTTGTTACTTATTAGGCAACATCCAAGCTCATGATAGATTCTCTTACATGAATGTAATGTATCTAGTCCTTCCAATAACCACGAAATGTATCACTGTTGCCCTTTCTTAGGGCTTCTCTGGTGGCTCAGACAGTAAAGAATCATCCTGCAATGTGGAAGACCTGGCTTCAATCCCTGCGTCAGGAAGATCCCCTGGAGAAGGGAATGGCTACCTACTCTAGTATTCTTGCCTGGAGAATTCCATAGACAGAGGAGCCTCAGGGCTGTAGTCCATGTTGTCGCAGAGTTGGACATGATTGTTTTTAGGTGGGGAAGCCAAAAGTTGGAATGATTGACATTACCCAAGGGCATGCCATAGCGGGTGAAGGAGGTATAGCCCCACATCCATGGCTTTTTCACTATAGGGCTCCAGTATAAGGTATTATATCTATAGAAGCTCACTCAGATGAATGTTTATGTCTCCTCTAGAGAAATAAATTGTTTTCAAAATCTAGGAATATCAAAGGAGTAACACTGATGGTGGAAATTCAGGCACTGGGACAGGGAGTGGGATGTGGAGCCCTATACCAAGGTCATAGTGTGGAGCCTTGTACCAAGGTCACAGGACAAAAATTTCTGAAATTAACGCAGCCCCATAGCAACTGTTGCCATGAGCCTCCTGATCTAAACTGGCCAGTTCCCTGACCCCATGTTAGGTAAAATACCCACCCTATTCACTACCCTATGGCATCCTAACCAATCACCTGATGCCACTTTTCCAATAAGAATTTTCTCTCTTGTGAGGCTATAAATTGGCTGCTAGCCTGTGAAAGGGGCCTACTCTCCCTTGAGCCAGCCCACTCTTCTAAAAGAGTCTTATGCGCTAATAAACTCTATTCTCTTCTCATTCCACTTCATGTCTGGAAATTTTTTTCTAACCCACGCAGGGACCATGACAGGAGAGATCTTTTGAATGGAGACCCTGCGAGGGTGCCTAAAGTCATGCCATGGAAGCCACCACCTGCTTCCTGCACACTCCTCCGTGTTTATGTCACAGACCTGGGATCTGGCTTCATAACATCTTACTCTTTGGTGTAACCCAACTCATGGGGCACCTCTCCTGCTGATCAAGGTCAAATCATTGCTACTGTGAGTTCTGCAGCCAGGAAGCCATGGCAGGAGCACACAGACGGATGGCCCTGCTCTCCTCTCACACTCCACCCAGAGGGCCACCCAGAACTCAGGTGTGAGGCAGTGGAGCTCTGGCTGCCTTTGACAGGACCCCATCCTCCAGGGAGTTCAGGTGGTGAAGAATCCACCTGCAATGCCGGCGACCTGGGCTCGATCCCTGTGTCAGGAAGATCCCCAGCAGGAGGGAATGCCAACCCACTCCAGTATTCTTACCTGAAGAATTCCATAGACAGAGGAGCCAGGCTGGCTATACTCCATGGGGTCATAAAGAGTCAAACACAACTGAGAGACTAACAACATCCTCCAGGGAAGGACCTGACAGAGGGGGTGGGGATAGGAGTGGGAGAGGGGAAAGGCAGAGGAGGAGGTTCTGGGAAGGAAATCTCACTTTCCTAGGTTTGGGCTCAAATTCCACACTGCAAAGCCCCACGTCCCAAATTACAGTTCTCATACTTCCCACTCCAAGAGGCATGCCTGGAGCAAAATGCAAATTAATCGAGCTTCTTCATTGTCTCTGGCTGTACTAACATGGGATCAAGACTAGGTGTTCAGAGAGACTAGAGCTATTAAAAGCTTGATGTCCCGACTCCAGGGCTTAAGATCTGATTTGGAGAAGCAATTACAGGGTAAAGCAGTACTGGTTTGAGAGTGTGGTCAAAACCTTTTGATCTGTAGCCATAAGAAATGTGAGTGCTCATTCCCAGTGTAGTATTAGATTCATTCACATGAAAACCGTCATTTTTGTAGGATAAAAAAAAAAGTTCAATACCTTTGTGTAACCCAATATATGTTTATAAATTGCATACATTGGGTTGGCCAAAAAGTCCATTCTGGTTTTTTGTAAGATGTTAAAAAACCCGAATAAAACCTTTTGGCCAACCATGGATCTCCACCAGATTTCACAACAAATATTAGAAAGGATTCACTTCTTTCTTTATTTGAAGAGATGGACTGAATAAAAAGAAGAGTTCTCAAACCTTCCCTTAGTATCCCACACGATCTTGGTATGCCCTTACCTTCTATCCCCTGACTCTCTAGATCACTGCTGCAGACAGAGAGGTCTCACCCCAATCCCCAGAGGGACCTCCAAAGGTGATCATTTTAGCAAGACATGCAAACCTTTAACCATCCTGTTGTCCCTCTTCCTTAGGGCCCCATGTACAAAGCACTACCGCCTACAGGGAGGAAGTTCTGGGCCCTCAGGTCAGACCACCTCAGTGACCCAAGGCCTGAAAACAGTTCCCAGCTAATCCCAGCCTAGCTTGGGTCACCATCTCGGGGCGGGCCAGTGCGGGGGAAGTGATGAAAGGCAGCCACGGTGAGCAACGAGGTGGAGGACGTGATACCCAGGGGGTCACCAGAAGAGCAACACAGGCCTGAGTCACAGCTTGTTCAGCCCTCCAGCCGTGGTCTGAGTCCACTCAGTAAACAAGCCAGCATCGCTCCAGCTGTGGGCCTCTTTGTCTGCATCTGTAGATTTAGGCATCAGACCAAACCCACAGGCTGCTCCCAGTTTCAAAGAGTTGGTTGAACATACAAATATCTCCATTCAACTCATTGCTTGTTAATTTCTGAGTAGAGGAGCACAACACTTAAAACCCCTGTGGAAATCAATTCTGGGCCCATTTTAACAGGCTAGGCCCTTTGTATTTTCACATAGTTTCGAGTGTAATATCCAGCATCCAGGGGTTTCATACCCATCACTCTGGTCTGGAGGATCTCGGACCTGGTCACTGAGTGTCCTGGACACGGAATAGAAAGGAGCATGGGGGGAGAGGAGCTGGTGATTGTTATTTAATCTGGGAGGGGGGTGGTGCACGGCATTCAGCAAAGAGGTGACACATATAGAATCAATCCCTGTGATTCTTAAATCCAGAGAATCTCATCGTCTTCAATGGGTCCATCAGACACCTTGAGAGAGGCCATGGAAATCAAAGATCTTCTGGAAAGAAGACCCCAACATCCTCTGAGACTTTTAGGATCTCTTTACAGTAATCAGAGGGAAGCCCCACCAGCCACTGCCCAGGCCTGGGCTTCAAATTAGAAAGTGAAAGTGAAGTTGCTCGGTCGTTTCCAACTCTTTGGGACCCGTGGACTCTAGCCTAACAAGCTCCTCGTCCATGGGATTCTCCAGGCAAGAATACTAGAGTGGGTTGCCATTTCCTTCTCCAGGGTCAAATTAGAAATAACATCTGAATATCACTTCAGGTAGAAGTCCCCATACGAACAGCTAGTTTCATATTCATGATGAATCCTAAAAGGAGAGGCTTCTCTGGTGGCTCAGACGGTGAAAACAAAAAAGATACACACAGTCCAGGGTTGGCTTATATATAGAAGAAATTCAGTAAAAACCAATGATTACAGGAAAGAATAGACTCTTTGATGGCTTCAAGACTCAAAATTATGTTTAAAACATTACACACATATGGCAGAATCTGTTTTAAATAGAAATAGAAGAAAACACAAATTTGCATCCAAATACCATAGTCCAGGGAAGCATCTCAAAATCTCTTTTGATGGCACCTAATATATTCTGACACATCACTGAAGCTTAAACTTTATTCTCTGGGGTCTCTGGCTAATACTTTTACACCAGAGTTATAGTGCCTCCTTATTTAAGAAGAAGACCAAAGTCTTGACCTGAACCCTGAAAGTCAGGACATGCATTGCAGATCCCTCCAGAGGATGCAATTTTGTGTGATGAGACAAGCTCGGGGTACTTATTTTATTTAAAATAAAACAAATTATGCTCAATTTTCAGAATTTATATTCAATCCATCATCAATCACCATTTATCCTGAAAGCCACAATTGCACTTAAGTAATTTTTCAATGGAAGAAATGGAATCTGAATTTTATAAGCACGTGGATCATAGCTGACAAACTAACTTTGAAATACCCTTCATTTTAAGAAAAGGGAACTCTCCTACACTGTTGGTAAGAAGGTAAAAGGGTGTAGCCACTGTGGAAAACAGTATGGAAGTTCCTCAAAACACCAAAAATAGAGTCTCCATACAATCCAGCAATCCCACTCCTAAGTATATATCTGGACAAAATTCTAATTCAAAAAGATACATGCACCCTTGTGTTCACAGAAGCACTATTCACAATAGTCAAGATGTGGATACAACCTGAACGTTTGTCAACAGATGAATGGATAAAGATGCAGTATATATACACAGTGAAATGTCAGCCATAAAAAATAATGAAATAATGCCATTTGGAGGAACACGGATGGACCTAGAGATTATCATCTAAGTGAAGTAAGTCAGAAAGAGAAAGGCAAACACTATATGGAATCACCTGCATATGGAATCTAAGACACAAATCAACCTATCTATGAAGCAGAAACAAACTCACAGATAGAGAACAGACTTACGGTTGCCAAGGTGTAGGGTGAGTGGTGGAGGAATGGAGTCGGAGTCTGGGCTTATCAGATGTAAATTATTTATATAGAATGAATGGACAACAAGGTCCTACTGTATAGCACAGGGAAATGTATTCTATTTTGTGATAAACCAGAATGGAAACAAATATAAAAAAGAATGTATGTATGTATATAACTGAATCATTGTGTTGTATAGTAGAAATTAACACAATATTGTAAATAAACTGTACTTCAAATAAATAAATAAAATACCCTCTATCTTAAAGTGATCTGATTGTAGACAACTGGCTTGTAGCACATGTCATACTTGGTTTGCCATACAGGTTCAACAGCACCCAAACTGGTGTAGTAGAGGCTTTCTACTCCAACAAGATCAGTCCTCAGTCATGACCTTGGATGTCACAGCACTATCAAATTGCCATAAAAGTTTCTTAGTATTTACTTTCAATTTCTGGACTTTCTGTCATGAACCAGTAACAGTTTTCAGACTATCAATTAGTCCACCAGTGAATCAAGTACAACCCCCAACCCTCTTTTTTTTTTTTAACACATGACTTCATCCAATCATTCATTTACTAAGCAAATAGCAGCTGAGCATCGCTAATGTACCAGACATTAGGGCTAGAGGAGTGAATACTTCAGAGAACGTCTCTCCCCAGACAAACACAAACATGCAATATAAATTCAGATTGTGACAACTGGTACTCAGAAACACAAAGCAGAGAAAGGGACGGAGAGAGGAGGATGGTAAGGATGCTATTCTGAGACACTCAGAAGTCTTGGAAGACCTCTGAGTAGGTGGAAATGGTGAATCTGAGTCAAGAAATGAAACAAAAATGGAAGGGGGCTGTGTATGGTCCTGGGAGAATTTTGGTGTTTGGAGGAAAAGAGAAAAAGGTCAGTGTGCCTGGTGGAGTGACTGAAAGAGAGAGGAGTTGGGAAATGAGGATGCGTGGGACTTTCCCAGTGGTCCAGGGGTTAAGACTGCCTTCAAATGCAGAGCATGAGGGGTGAGCTCCTGGCTAGGGGACTGAGATCTCACATGCCTTGAGGCCAAAAAATCAGAACATACACAACAGAAGCTATACTGTAACAAAGCCAATAAAGCCTTTAAAAATGGTCCACATCCCCCCCCCCAAAAAAATCTTAGGAAAAAAAGAGAATTAGAATGCAGAAATGAGGGGTGGCTAGATCACATAAAGCCTTTGGGTAAGAAGTCTGGTTAAGACTTTAGATTTTATTCTGTGTTATGAGGAGCTGTTAGAAGGTTTGGGGCAAGAGAGTAAGTTGGATGTGCAAAAAAAAAAAAAGGTTGGATCCAGTTAAAGTGAATAAATCTATAGGAATGACACCCAAGGATCTTCATCTTATGACATTCACACCCTGTGTAGACCTCTCCAACATAAAATAGACCTGACCTTTGTAACTAATAGAATATTGCAGAAATGGAAGAGTGTGACTTCAGAGGTCAGTTCAAAACAGGCCATGCAACTTCCTTCTTGCTTTTACTTTTGGAAAAAGACTGAAAGTAAGCTGCCATGTTGTGGAGATACCCAGATGACCCTCTGGAGAAGTCCAGGTCCAGAGACTGAACCCTCATCACCTGCATTGGTTGGTGGATTTTTTACCACCAAACCACTGGGGAAGACCATGGAAAAAAATCCATGTGATGGATAACTGAGTCCTCCTAACAAACAGCACTGACCAGTCAGCCGTGTGAGTGAGCCGTCTTAGAAATGGATGGTTCAGCACCAACCATCACTGCCACTCACCACAGCCCAGCCAACATCCTGACTGTGACCTCTTGAGAGATTCTGAGCCGGAACCTCCCCACTAAGCACCTCCCAGGTCCCCAGACCATGGAAACTATGAGACAACATGAGGTCTTTTAAGATGCTGACCTTTGAAATAACTTGTTATGCACCAACAGATAACTGATACAGGAAGTACTTTTGTAATCTTGGAGACTATTTTATCAGTGCAACATAGAGGGTAAGGGGATTCCGAAAGAAAAGCTGACTGGTAGACCAAGGTGAATAGCACTTTGAAAGGGTCCCAGCCCCAACCTATGTCAGTGAGAATTCTAGAAAGCAAGATGAAAGGTGCATCAGGGAGATGGAAGAGAATGCAGAGGTTGGCTGTCACATGGAATACTTGGGTAAGCTCAGGGAAGATCCATTTGCCACGTAAAGCAATCTCTGAAAAGAGAATAACCAATCCTGGTTGGAGATAAGGCTGGAGAACTGAGTAGACCACTGTTCATTCAAACAATATTTGCTGAGAACCAACTATGTTCCAAGAATGTGGACAATATCATACACTGATAAATATATGTGGAATCTAGAAAAATGGTATGGTGAACCTATTTTCAGGGCATGAATATAGACACAGATGTAGAGAACGGACCTGTGGTCACAGCAGAGGAAGGAGAGGGTGGGATGACCTGAGACAGTAGCAATGATATATATATGTTATCAAGTATAAAATGGATAGCTAGTGGGATGTGGCTGTATAGCACAGGGAGCTCAGCTTGGTGCTCTGTGATGACCTAGAGGGGTGGGAAGAGGGTGGGAGGGAGGCTTAAGAGGGAGGGGGCATATGTGTACATATAGCTGATCCAGGTTGTACAGAAGAAACCAAAACAATGTTGCAAAGCAATTATCCTCCAACTAAAAATTTTAAAAAATGTTTATGGAACAATACAATTTTTTTCTTTATGCTCAAAAAACAAACAAACAAAAGAACATGATAAGTGTCAGAAATGGAATAGGACACATCCCATTTGGATGGATGTTTCTGTCATGGGGGTTGGAGACACCAACAGTGATCAAATAATCCCACCAGCAACTAGGAGGTGCAGGTGGGAAAGTACATTGAAGGAGAAAAAGGATATAAAAATATATGGCAGGGACATGAAAACTAGCTTGAGGAAGTTTTCCTGAGACTGAAATGTTTGAATTGGATCTAAAGGAGACCTTCCTGAAAGGCTTCCTGAAAAAATAATGTTTGAGCTGGATCTGAAGGTCTATGAGGATTAAGGGGCACTGACTAGGGGGAGGAACATTCTAGCAGAGGGAGCAGCATGGAGGGAAGCCCAGAGGCAGAAAGGACAAAAAGGCCTTTGAGGAACCAAAGGCCAGTATGGTTGGATGCAGAGAGCAAGGGGAGTGAAACCGGAGAAGGCCAGACAGCGGGTAGGGCCAAGCCAGGCCCAGCCTCATAGCATGTTAAGAATTCAGGTTCTTTCTTTTTAATATTTGAGGTTTTTAAAATTTTATTTATTTTTAATTGAAGGATCATTGCTTTGCAGAATTTTTGTTGTTTTCTGTGAAACCTCAACATGAAGGATTCAGTTTTTTAACCTAGTAGCAATAGGAGACCAGAGAGTCCTAGTTCTGCCATTGGTTCCCACTAAGATCAACAATGTTATATTGACTCTCCAATTCATTTTTGTGTTTTGTTCCTATCATATCCATTTGGGACATCAACCAATTCCCCAGATGAGATGATTGTTAGTTGACAATGGTAGAAGATGGTGCCCAAAGGAGGCTCAAATTGATGCTTTTGAATGTGGTGTTGAGAGTCGCTTGGACTGCAAGTAGATCAAACCTGTCAATTCTAAAGGAAATCAGTTCTGAATATTCCTTGGAAGGATTGATGCTGAAGCTGAAACTCCAATACTTTGGCCACCTGATGCAAAGAACTGACTCATTGGAAAAGACCCTGATGTTAGGAAACATTGAAAGTAGGAGGAGAAGGGGATGACAAAGGATGAGATGGTTGGATGGCATCAGTGACTTAACAGACATAAGTTTGAGCAAGCTCAGGGAGTTGGTGATGGACAGGGAAGCCTGGTGTGCTGCAGTCAATGGGGTCGCAAAAAGTTGGACATGACTGAGAGACTTAACTGGAAAGGAGGTTCATTTGCGTTTGTGCTTACAGATCAGTGTGAGCTCTGAGTTACCAGCCCCACAGCTCCTCCAGAAGTAACACTGGGGAGTCTGGAGAGGCAACTGTGGCCTGGTAGGATTGCTGCAAGGAAAGCAAACCAGTCAATCCTAAAGGAAATTAACGTTGAATATTTGTTGGGAGGACTGATGCTGAAGCTCCAATACTTTGGCCTCCTGATGCAAAGAGCTGACTCATTGGAAAAGATCCTGATGCTGGAAAAGATTGAAGGCAAAAGAAGAAGGGGGTGACAGAGGATGAGATAGTTAGATAGAATCACTGACTCAATGAACATTAATTTGAGCAAACTCTGGGAGATAATGAAGAACAGGGGCACCTAGCATGCTGCAGTCCAAGGGGTCGCAAATAGTCGGACACAACTGAACAACTTTGGATGAAATTCAGCCCACCTCTCGTTATTCCAGAGTCTCCTTCAGGATGAAGGCTATGTCTCCAGCCTTGCACTGAGCCTGAGAACTCAAACAAATATTTGCATGCCCTTCAGTTCAGTTCAGTTCAGTCGCTCAGTCGTGTCCGACTCTTTGCGACCCCATGAATTGCAGCACGCCAGGCCTGCCTGTCCATCACCAACCCCCGGAGTTCACCCAGACTCACATCCATCATGTCAGTGATGTCATCCAGCCATCTCATCCTCTGTCATCCCCTTCTCCTCCTGCCCCCAATCCCTCCCAGCATCAGAGTCTTTTCCAATGAGTCAACTCTTCGCATGAGGTGGCCAAAGTACTGGAGTTTCAGCTTTAGCATGATTTCTTCCAAAGAAATCCCAGGGCTGATCTCCTTCAGAATAGACTGGTTGGATATCCTCGCAGACCAAGGGAAACTCAAGAGTCTTCTCCAACACCACAGTTTAAAAGCATCAGATGGCGCTCAGCCTTCTTCATAGTCCAACTCTCACATCCATACATGAC
>SJYV01004439.1:689606-746780 GCA_006410875.1 Neotragus pygmaeus | reverse complement strand
TGGAACTCTGCATTCAGATGCTTACGTCTTTCCTTTTCTCCTTGGCTTTTCGCCTCTCTTCTTTTCACAGCTATTTGTAAGGCCTCCCCAGACAGCCGTTTTGCTTTTT
Organism: Neotragus pygmaeus; assembly: GCA_006410875.1. Classification (NCBI taxonomy): domain Eukaryota; kingdom Metazoa; phylum Chordata; class Mammalia; order Artiodactyla; family Bovidae; genus Neotragus; species Neotragus pygmaeus. Next base: position 746,671 of record SJYV01004439.1, on the reverse strand, counting down.
TGCATTTCTTTTCCATGGGGATGGTCTTGATCCCTGTCTCCTGTACAATGTCACGAACCTCATTCCATAGTTCATCAGGCACTCTGTCTATCAGATCTAGGCCCTTAAATCAATTTCTCACTTCCACTGTATAATCATAAGGGATTTGATTTAGGTCATACATGAATGGTCTAACGGTTTTCCCTACTTTCTTCAATTTGAGTCTGAATTTGGCAATAAGGAGTTCATGATCTGAGCCACAGTCAGCTCCTGGTCTTGTTTTTGTTGCCAGTATAGAGCTTCTGCATCTATACATCAACTTTCCTAAATTTGTCAGGTGATGTTCAACATTACCTACTATGGATGTTAATTTTTCTTCAAAGCAAGCACAGTTTTCTTAACTCTGAATGTGCATTAAGGAAATGGAAACTATCATTTTTTCAAGTGCACTGTTGCTCTGGAAAATTATAACGTTTCATGCTGCTTTGGGGACAGTCCACAGCTATAGATTTGCATGCCAGGGCAATGTCATTGGGAAATCAATTGTGTGCTCAGTTGCTCAGTTATTTCTGACTCTTTACAACCCCATGAACTAGCCCATCAGGCTCCTCTGTCCATGGGATTCTCCAGGCAAGAATACTGGAGTGGGTTGCCATTTCTTTCTTTAGGAGATATTCCCGACCCAGGGATGGAACCCCTGTCTTCCGCGTCTACAGCATTACAGGCAAATTCTTTAGCGCTAAGCCACCTGAGGAGCTGGGAAATCATGGGGTTGTATTGAAAGGACTTTGACATTGTCAGCAATCATTAAAGCAACAAGCCTGGTTGTCAGAGGGGGCAGAGGGACACAGAAGCTACACCATGTGGTGCCAAGACTTCCTGGTTCCCAGCTCATTGGTGATCATCTCCAAACTCTGGGAGCAGATGAATGCTGCTGTAGCCAGTGAGGACAGTTTGATCCATAGTGAGAAACTGCACCTCCCTCTGGCCATTGTCACTGCACAGACTTGTCATCTGTAAAGAGAGTGGGTCATCTGTGACTGATTCCCCAACATCCATTATCCCTGAACAGTCATTCTAGGTCAATCGCGGAGCTCAGTCGCCTGGTCAGTGACTGATTTAGAACAGCTGTGCTGTGCTCAGTCTCTCATTGTGTCCAACTCTTTGTGATCCTATTGACTGTAGCCACCAGGCTCTTCTGCACATGAGATTGTTCAGGCAAGAAGAGGTTGCCATTTCCTTCTCCAAGTGATCTTCCCAACCCAGGGATTGAACCCAAGTCTCCTGTGTTTCCTGCATTGGCAGGAAGATTCTTTACCACTGAGACACCTGGGAAGTCCCTGATATAGAACAGGTGGAAAAATTCCAGACTCCAGAGAAGACAGAGGAGGTCTTCTGGGGCTGGGGCCCTCGGGATAAGGAGCTTTATTTCTGAGACTCCATTTTTTCATCTGCATCTTCTGTAAAGAGTTATTTTCGAGGATAAGTTTCCTGCTTATTAAGAAGTAAAAGGGGTCATTTCCCTAGAACAGTGACTTTTAAACTTTTTGATCTCAGGACCATTTTGTATTAAAATATTATTTAAAACCAAATACCTTTTGTTTAGGCTTCCCAGGTGGCACTAGTGGTAAAGAACCTGCCTCCTGATGCAGAAGATGTAAGAGATGGGGTTCGATCCCTGGGTGGTGAAGATCCCCCGGAGTAGCAACCCACTCCAGTATTCTTGTTTGGAGAATCCCACGGACAGAGGAGCCTTGTAGGCTACAGTCTGTAGGGTTGCAAAGAGTCAGACATGACTGAAGTGACAACACATACATTCATTTCAAAATACAGTTTAAAAAAAAACATGATATAGTAACATAGTTTAATGAAAAATAACTATATATTCCAAGACAGAAACAATTTTGTGAATTTTTTGAAAATGTTTTGTGAAAAACTGTTTTTCACTTTTGCAAATCTCCTAATGTCTGATATAACAGAAGACAGCTGGACTTTCATATTTGCTTCCAAATTCAAGCTGTAGGTTCAGGGTTGAAGTACATGAAGAAAATCACAGATAAGAGAGAAAACAGAGGTCCTCCCTCTTAAGAGGTTTCCAGGATCCCTCAGAAATTCTTGGACCACATCCTAGTATGCTCAGAATCACTACTCTAAAAAACCAAATATCCACCAGTTGATCCAGAGACAAGGTACTGTGTTTTCTAGAAGAGAAATCTTCCAGATAGGATTTGAAACCGAGGCTAGTCATCAGTTAGATCTATTAAACTGGAACTTGCTTAATAAATAATGGACTATAACCTGCCTTCATTGATTGGGTTCACTTTAATTGTTTTACAAATACTTGCGTGTCCTCAAACCTCATGTAGCCAAAACAATAAGATGTTTGCCGGAGTTGTTTTTCAGGAAATTGGAGTCAGCTGAGTCCAGTTTGAGCTTGAGCCTGTTGAGTCTGGTTAGGACTACTGACCCTCCAACTGGTCTTGCCCAACAATCCAACCTCAGAACATGCTAACACCCCGTTTTCTGAACATCCATCGCATGAAGAAGCCTGTAGTTCAGTTGCACCTGTGCAGAAAAAAATAACCGCACCGTTTTCTTATTTCCAATCACCTTTCCCCTGAATCTTTATCCCAGTAGTGTTCTGAACCCCAAGCCCTGAGGGAGACAGATTTGAGATTTATTCTCTCATCTCTTCACTTGGCTCCCTTGTAAGTTAAACCCTTTCTCTGCCACAAATCTCAGCGTCTCAGCATTTGGCTTGCTGTACATCAGGTGAACAAACCTGATTGGTTAACCACTTAAGATGGCTGTCCAATCACAGAACAGGAGTCCGGGGATTTTTAAAATTCATTTGTCAACAGACTTCCATGCTGTCATTTAGTTTAGAACATATGCTGACATTCTGATGGACAATGCCTGTGGTACACTGACAACTGATTCAAGGAATCACAGGATCTCAGAGTCTAAAGGAATCTAGAATTCTCTGCCAGTTCTGTGTCCTATCTCGTAGTTCAGGTTCTGTTCAAGCACCTCCTACAAGAGGACATTTGCTGCTCATAGGACAGTTCAAAGAAGCAAGGGGATTGGGAATCACCGAACAAAATCTTAACCTACCATTAAGGAACTTCCCAAGATCACACAGTTCATTGTTGACACAACTCAAGTGTTTCCTTGCTTTGTATGTTAACTGTTTTTGAGCCCAGTTTATAAAATCATTTGTCCTTGTATGTGTCTACACTGAAGAAATATTTCCTTCTGGAAATAAACCAACCACTTAGTTTTTCATGGTATAATTTAAGCAGCCATAGCAAGTCTAGGAGCTGTGGGACACTTCTACTAAATGAACTGTTTGAATCAGCCTGTATAGTTAAAGACAAGGATGGTTTCCAAATCAAACGTTTCTGTAGTGTGTATTGAAGTCACTGCAGCTCACATGGCCAATTGGAGCACTCCCACCTGTCTTTGAAGGGCCCTTCCCTTAACCCCTTGCAAAAGTCACTGTTGGGAGCAGTGGGCAGGAAACTTCCTGTCCAGACGGTCCATCTAGTGGTGAGATATTGATCTTTGAAAATCTTTTTGGCAAAGAGCCTCAGTGATTCTGTTTTGTTTTTTACATTTTTTATTATAAAATTTTTCATAACAAAAGCACAGTGAATAGGATAAACCCCCATAGACCCTTTCCTCCAATTTAGTAATTAGCACTTTCATTTCATCACACTTGCTTTATCAAACCATTCTTTATCCCTCCCTTCTTCCTTTCCTTCTTTCCTTCCTCTCTTTCTTCCCCCCTTTGGTATTTAAATCTTATCCTCAATACTCTGTCATTTTGCCTTGAAAATTTTCTGTAGATATTTCTAAAATGTAAGGCCATTTTCCCACAATACCGTCATGTCATTTAACTTACACATTCCTTAGATGTATTAGTCTATTTACCATCTAATTTCTCCACTCATTGTCTCTGATGTCCTATGGCTCTTAAGTTCTTTTTTAATCTGGAACAACCACTACCTCTTCCCTCTGTTCTTCGTATGCCCTTGACTTGTTTTAGAAACTGGACGAGTTTTTCTATAGGATGCCCCACATTTTACATTTCTTCCTTTTTTTTATTCTGAAGTCCTTTAACATATTGGTTTCTCCCTTGTTTCTCCTGTAAACCAAATATGAGGTCTAAAGTCTTGATTAGATTCTTTGGCAAGAATATCTCACAGTGGTACTTTCTATTGTATTCTATTTATGGATGTACTTTCTATTTTATCTCATACCATCCAACCTGGTTGTGCTACATTTAGTGATGCAGTCTGATCCTTCCATTGTAAACTTCCCTGTCAATCATTTTCTATTAGGTTTTGCATCAATTCAATTTCTGGACCAATTATACAATTAGAAGTTGAAAATAGCGATTTTTTTCTACCACTTAAATTCAATTATTCCTTCTAAGTCCATTAGATGGAATTCTACTGCAGAAAAGAACTTTTCCTCATCATCTAGAGCTATTTAGGAACCTGAAAATACAGTTCATATAGAACAAGCAGGATAAATGCTTATTTCTTTCCCTTTAATGATCAATTCTCAGAGTAAGGAGTTTGCTCTGGTCTATAACAAATACCAGATTGGGTTAACTAACTATAACAAATACCACAGACTGGGTTAACTAGCAGACACATTTTTTTTTTATAGCTGTGGAAGCTTAAAAGCCCAAGATCAAGGCGCCATCAGATTCAGTATCTGGTGAGGACCCTGTTCCTGGCTTGTAGACGGTCACCTTCTTGCCATGTACTCACATGATGGAGTGAAACAGAGGGAGCTCTGGCCTCTTCCTGTTTTTGTGCCATGCTGTCCTCAGTCATTCAGTCATGTCTGACTCTCCAGTCCATGGGGATTCTCCAGGCAAGAATACTGGAATGGGTTGCCATGCCATGCCTTTCTCTGGGGGATCTTCCCAACCTAGATATCGAACCCAAGTCTCTCACATTGCAGGCATATCCTTTACTGTCTGAGCCACCAGGAAAGCCCAAGAATACTGGAGTGGGTAGCCTATCCCTTCTTCAGGGGACCACCCCAACCCAGGGATTGAATTGGGATCTGTTTTTAAAGGGACACTAATCCCACCATGGGGGCTCCACCTTCATGACCTCAACTAAACCTGAGTTCCTCTCAAAGTCTCCACCTCCAAAACCTTCACATTAGGGGTCAGGGTCTCAACATATACATTTGGGGAAATACAAACATTTGGTCCATAACAGTGTCCATGCCCCAGCTACCAGTAGTGGCTTCAGTGAATTGTGTAGAGCTATTATTTCCATTCTTCATTCTCACTCTGATTATTATTGTGAACCCATTGATTCGTATATATATGAATATATATATTTGTTTGTTAAGTTGCAACACATGGGATCTAGCTCCCTGATCAGGAATCAAACCTTGGCCCTTGCATTGGGAGCCCAGAGTCTTAACCACTGGACTTTCAGGAAAGTCCCTCACTGTGGTTTTAATTTATGCTTCTCTACTCACATGATATGGAGCATCTTTTTATATGTTTATTTGATATCTATATATCTTCTTTGGCGACTTTTGCTCATTTTGAACTGGATTCATTGCTCTATTATTGAGGGCTTTTTTTTTTATGTGTTCTTTGTTTACTCTAGATGCAAGTCTTTAAAAAATTTTTTTTTTAAATTTTGGCTATGCTGGAATGGGAAAGACTAGAGATCTCTTCAAGAAAATTAGAGATACCAAGGGAACATTTCATGCAAAGATGGGCTTGATAAAGGACAGAAATGGTATGGACCTAACAGAAGCAGAAGATATTAAGAAGAGGTGGCAAGAATACACAGAAGAACTGTAAAAAAAAGAACTTAGTGACCTAGATAATCATGATGGTGTGATAACTAATCTAGAGCCAGACATCCTGGAATGTGAAGTCAAGTGGGCCTTAGAAAGCATCACTACAAACAAAGCTAGTGGAGGTGATGGAATTCCAGTTGAGCTCTTTCAAATCCTGAAAGATGATGCTGTGAAAGTGCTGCACTCAATATGCCAGCAAATTTGGAAAAGTCAGCAGTGGCCACAGGACTGGAAAGGTCCGTTTTCATTCCAATCCCAAAGAAAGGCAATGCCAAAAATGCTCAAACTATCGCACAATTGCACTCATCTCACAAGCTAGTAAAGTAATGCTCAAAATTCTCCAAGCCAGGCTTCAGCAATACGTGAACCGTGANAAGTGTGTCATAGGATGGGAAGGGTGGAATGATCCGAAGCATTCTGTCCCACGTCCTTCACTCTTTAATCCCACCACGACTGATAAGTGGACGCCAAGGCATCACCTGTTTTCTCCTGAACATCTAATGCTGAGTTCCTAACTTTCTGGACTTTCTGTTCTAATCTGTCAGCAAAGCCAAAGTCATGGTTGGTGGCAGAATTCAGTGGGGAGTGTGATACGTGGCACGATTTCCTCCTCTGGTAATTTCTTGGGCTACAGGGAGTGGAGAACACAGGGAAAGAAAGGGAAGATGAAGTAAATGAGGGAAAGATAATTGTCCTTTTCATTTTAAGAATCCCACCTAATTTCTGCTTCCCAGGAGTCCAGAATAAGTAGTTTTTTCTCCTTATTTAAAAAAGAATTAATTTGATTTCTCTAATTGGAACACTTTCTATCTGCTGATTACCAACTAGAATTGGGAATCATGAATAAAAGTTTAGAATGACAATTCAAGAGGATCATGTGGTCAAGTAATTAAGTTATCTGCAAAAGAAAAAAGCAAAGTCTCAATTCCATCAGAAATAAGTTGGACCATGAAGAAGCCTGAGCACCAAAAAATTGACACTTTCAAACTGTGGTGCTGGAGAAGGCTCTTGAGAGTCCCTTGGATTGTGAGATCAAACCAATCAATCCTAAAGGAAATCAACCCTGAATATTCATTGGGAGGACTGATGCTGAAGCTGAGGCTCCAATACTTTGGCCATCTGATGCGAAGAACTGACTCACTGGAAAATTACCCTAATACTGGGAAAGACTGAGGGCAGGAGGAGAAGGGGATGACAGAGGATGAGATGGCTGGATGGCATTGTTGACTCAATGTGCATGAGCTTGAACAAGCTCTGGGAGATAGTGGAGGACAGGAAGCCTGGCGTGCTGCAGTCCATGGGTCACAAAAAGTCGGACACGACTTAGCCACTGAACAACAATAAACTTCGGGCTGCTGGCCTTTCCTACAAACCCGGTCCTGAGATGTAAAGTGAGATTCGGGTGATGCACGGTCTCAAGATGCTCAGCCACTGATGAGGATGTTATCTCAAGTGGGAGCAAGGCAGGCGCATCTGGTGTGAGGGGTGAAGCCCAAGAGGGTCAGGAGATTGTCCTTCTCCGTGTGCCCCCTTTACACTTCTAGGCAGAGACTTGTAAATCATTATTAATAGCAGCTTTATTCATTGTGGATAAACACGAGAAGCAACCAGCAGGAACATCAGCAGCTAAATGGACAGACGCATTGTGGACTTCAAGCAGTGCAGCAGCCCTCAGTGAGAAGAGGAACGTTACTGATACACGGAGCAGCATGGCTGAAGCTTGAAATAATTCTGTGAGTGAACAAAGGCAGACTGGAAACGAGCACGTGCCGTGTGGTCCTGTGGGCGCAGGATCCGAGGAAGTGTGAGGTAACCGACGATCTCTGAAGGGCGGGCTCCCCCTCCTGAAATTCACACTGCTGCGGGGTCTCACGGTGGGTGTGGCTGGACCCCGGGGTTCACTCCTGCCGAGTGGGCTTGGCCCCTGCCGGGCTGTCCCTCCCGAGAAGGCGGCATAGATGCTGGGCCTTCTGTCCTGGGCCCCTTCTGTCACTTGCCACCAGCTCTGAGGGGCCCAAGAGGACTGGCTGTGTGTGCAGGGGCAAGGAACTGACTCTGTGTCACTGTTGGTGAGGACCCGAGGCCTGGCCACAGCTTCGGGAAGGGGCTTGGCGCCCGGTCCTCTCTCCTCCAAGCTGGGCAATGGAGGTGCCAGCTGACACCTGGATTGCAGCTGAGAGACGCCGGCCTCTAAACCATTTTGAGTCTCCTGATACATAAACATGGCATATTTCTCTACTTATTTAGGCTTAAAAAAAAAAAAAACTTGTCTCAGCAATATGTTGTAGTTCTCAGTATCCATGTGTTATGCACACACACACACACACACGCACACATTTATCCCTAACTATTGTATGGTACGGCTCCTCAGTGGCTCAGAGGGTAAAGCACCTGCCTGCAATGTGGGAGACCTGGGTTCGATCCCTGGGTCGGGAAGTTCCCCTGGAGAAGGAAATGGCAACCCACTCAGTATTCTTGCCTGGAGAATCCCATGGATGGAAGAGCCTGGTGGGCTACAGTCCATGGGGTCACAAAGAGTTGGACATGACTGAGTGAGCTCACTTCACTTCACTTCATTGTATGTTATTACAGTGGTGTTAAATTTCAGTGTTCAATTGTTCACTAGTGAGCACATATATCTTTGCATTCTGAAAACTTGCTGAACTCACTCATCTGAAAATTTTTTTTGGTATAAATTCTTTAAGATGTTCTGCATCTTCTACAACCAAGTCATTGTCAAACAAAGACCATTTTTCCTATTTTCCACATGGTTTAACCTTCCCACAAACACGTTGAATGAAGTGACCAGGTTCCCAACCACAGGGGAAGATTTTTATCTTTTACTGTTGAAATTAGTGTTAGCCATTGGGATATTTACTGCTATACATTTCCCTTGAATTAGTACTCTAACTTCATCCCACAAGAGTTTTGTTATGTTCTGTTTTGATGTTCATTCAGTTCAAATTCTTTTCTAATTCCTCCTGTAAATACTTTCTGACACACATACTATGTAGAAATATGTTGCTAATTTTGAAATATTTCAGGAAGTTCTGAAATATTTCCCTCAACATTTTGTGTTTAACTTTGCTGTAGTTGGAAGAAATGCTATGCTTTGTTACGATCCTATGAAATTTGATGAGGCTTCTTTTATGATCTAGAACATGGTCTGGATGAAATATTCCATGTTCACTTGAGAAAAATGTTATTCTGATCTTAGGTGTCTTCCTATGATTGTTAGGTCAAGCTTGGTACGTGCACGTGAAGTTGCTCAGTCACGTCCGACTCTGTGATCCCATGGACTGTAGACCGCCAGGTCCCTCTGTCCATGGGATTCTCCAGGCAAGGATACTGGAGTGGGTAGCTGTGTCCTTCTGCAGGGGATCTTTCCCACCAGGGATCGAACCTGTGTCTCCCGTGGCTCCTGCATCACAGGAGGATTCTTTACTGCTAGTCTACCAGGGAAGCCCTAAACTATTCACATCTTTATCTAAATACCATGCCATTGACAGTTAGAATTTCAGTGTATGAATTTTGTGGGGTTCAGTTCGCTGTGAGCTTCAATTAAAAGGCAAGAATATCTGAGTGGATTGAAAAATAAAATAGCATCCAACAAACACGTTGAATGAAAGTGACAAAGTTCCCAACCACAGGGGAAGACTTCTCTTTTGCTGTTAAAATCAGTGTTAATGGTGTGCCTAAAGGCTGTCCAAATCTTTATCCAAATACCATAACATTAACAGAATTTCAGCGTGTGAATTTTGTGGAGTTCAGTTCGCTGTGAGCTTCAATTAAAAGGCAAGGATATCTGAGTGGATTGAAAAACAAAATAGCATCCAGTAGTATGCTGCTCACAAGTGACGTATGCACGCGAGGAGGCAGAAAGGCTGAAGGTGAGGTGATGGGAGGAAATGCATCCTATGCTCCAGGGCAAGCTCAAAGGGCTGACGCGGGGTGCTTTACACTTTGGAGAGAACACAGCCAAATCTGTTGGGCCCTGCACAGATAATAGCTCAGAGTCATTCCCGGTTCCGACATCAGATGTCTACATTATTTACGACGATATCATATCTTTGCGAAGCTGACCTTTCCGCAGTTGCTGAGGTAAAATGCAAGCACTGTGCAGAGATCCTGTGGCCCTGGCAATGCGGGCTGACGTCCTGATGCCAGGCGCCGAGGGGCTGCACCCTGACCGGCGGGTGCCAAGCACTGTGCAGAGATCCTGTGGTCCTCGCAACGCGGGGTGATGTCCTGACGCCAGGCGCCGAGGGGCTGCACCCTGACTGGCGGGTGCCAAGCACTGTGCAGAGACTGTCTCTTATACACATCTTCTTGGGCCCCTCAGAGCTGGTGGCAAGTGACAGAAGGGGCCCAGGACAGAAGGCCCAGCATCTATGCCGCCTTCTCGGGAGGGACAGCCCGGCAGGGGCCAAGCCCACTCGGCAGGAGTGAACCCCGGGGTCCAGCCACACCCACCGTGAGACCCTGCAGCAGTGTGAATTTCNCATTGGGTGGCCAAATATTGGAGTTTCAGCTTCAGCATCAGTCCTGCCAATGAATACCCAGGATTGATCTCCTTTAGGAGGGACTGGTTGGATCTCCTTGCAGTCCAAGGGGCTCTCAAGAGTCTTCTCCAACACCAGAGTTCAAAAGCATCCATTCTTTGGTGCTCAGCTTTCTTTATAGTAAGCCACTGATATGAGTATAGGGTTTCTAGAAGGTCTATGGGGAGGGAGGGGAGGGGCTCAGTGATATTGTCAAATTTACATCAAATGAAAATGAGAAACAAACAGATATTAATGAGATAAAGAAGAAAACCCCCAAGTAGCCAATTTCTAACCTTTCTATTCTTACTTATGGGGTGGCTCAGTGGTAAAGTAGCCACCTGCTATGGAGGAGTTACAGAAGACTCGGGTTTGATCCCTAAGTCAGGAAGATCCCCTACAGGAGGGACTGGTGACCCACTCCAGTATTCTGGCCTGGAGAATCCCAAGGACAGAGGAGCCAGACAGGCTACAGTCAAGGAGGCTGCAAAGAGTCAGATACTACTGAAGCCACAGAGCACACATATATTCTTTTTTATAATTTAAAAGTGATCAACTGATAAAATCTGGCATTTTCATTCTTACTAAGTTATATTTTATTCCCAGAAAGATACATGCCTCCTAATTCTCTTTTCTCTTGTCTTGCTCTCAAAAATCCCCTGGTTATCCCAAGAAACAGGTTTATATGTCAGTGCCTGACAAACCAAGGTAGAAGGAATAATTCGGTAACTACATGTAAGGCAAAAATGCGAGAGGTTTCCGTCTCCTCCCTACGGATTCGAGAGGAAGATTTTGTGTTGACCGGAGAAGTTGTCATCTGTAATTGAAAATTTGTAATTTTCTCCATAAGACCTAAAAGGAAGTTAAACATTTAACTTTATGATATCNGGTTTATATGTCAGTGCCTGACAAACCAAGGTAGAAAGAATAATTCGGTAACTACATGTAAGGCAAAAATGCGAGAGGTTTCCATCTCCTCCCTACGGATTCGAGAGGAAGATTTTGTGTTGACCGGAGAAGTTGTCATCTATAATTGAAAATTTATAATTTTCTCCATAAGACCTAAAAGGAAGTTAAACATTTAACTTTATGATATCTTCATATTTATGAGTCTTCTACAGGAAGGGCAGGAAGGAAATGGTACAGATACAACGTTGTTGTCAGATTTGCAGCAAAATAAACGACATCCATATACAACAAGGAAACTCCCACAGGACTGATGAAATTTGGAGACTGGAGGAAGAGAAATGTTTAGAGATGCACTTCTACAGGATAAATTTCATTTTGCAAATTCTTAAACTGAATTCTAGCTATGACAACCCTAGACAGTGTATTAAAAAGCAGAGATATCACATTGCCAACAAGGGTCCATATAGTCAAAGCTATGGTTTTCCCATAGCTGACCCATTGGAAACTCATACAAGTGACTCATTGGAAAAGACCCTGATGCTGGGAAAGATTGAAGGCAGGAAGAAAGGGGACAACAAAGGCTGAGATGGTTGGTTGGCATCACCAACTTGATGGACGTGAATTTGTGTGAGCTTCGGGATTTGGTGATGGACAGGGCGTGCTGCAGTCCATGGGGTCATAAAGAGTCAGCCATGACTGAGTGGCTGAACTGAACTGATGATTTTTCCAGTNTAAAGCTCAACATTCAGAAAACTAAGATCATGGCATCCAGTCCCATCACTTCATGGCAGGTATTGGGGAAACAGTGGAAACAGTGGCTCACTTTATTTTGGGGGGCTCCAAAATCACTGCAGTTGGTGATTGTAGCCATGAAATTAAAAGATGTTTACTCCTTGTAAGGAAAGTTATGACCAACCTAGACTGACTATTAAAAAGCAGAGACATTACTTTGTCAACAAAGGTCCATCTAGTCAAGGCTATGGTTTTACCTGTGGTCATGTATGAATGTGAGAGTTGGACTACAAAGAAAGCTGAGTGCCGAAGAATTGATGCTTTTGAACTGTGGTGTTGGAAAAGACTCTTGAGAGTCCCTTGTACTGCAAGGAGATCCAACCAGTCCATCCTAAAGAAGATCAGTCCTGGGTGTTCATTGGTAGGACTGATGTTGAAGCTGAAGCTCCAATACTTTGGCTACCTGACGTGAACAGCTGACTCATTTGAAAAGACCCTGATGCTGGGAGGGATTGGGGGCAGGAGGAGAAGGGGACAATAGAGGATGAGATGGCTGGATGGCATCACTGACTCGATGGACATGAGTTTGGGTGGACTCTGGGAGTTGGTGATGGACAGGGAGCCCTGGCTTGCTGTGGTTCATGGGGTCACAAAGAGTCAGACACGATTGAGTGACCCAGAACTGATGCTGGGTGTTTGTTGCAGCACTCAGGCTTTCTCTAGGTGTGGAGCACAGGCTCTTGAGCACGCCTGCCTAGTAGCTTAGGCACACAAGCTTAGTTGCCCTGTGGCATGTGGGGATCTTAGTTCCCCAACTGGGTATCAAACTCAAGTCCCCTGCATTGGAAGGTGGATTCTTAACCACTGGACCACCAGGGAAGTTGCCTTATATATTTATTTTGTGTTAATCAGTTCCAGTCGTTATTCTTTCTGACACAGATTGTCCCATTTCAGGCCACGGCAACCTCACAAACTGAGTTTTTGACATGGCCCCATTAGTCTTTAATGATGTCCTTTCTTCTGGCATGAGAAGCCCCAGGATCAACTCAAACATTTCCTGCTTCAAATTTGAACTCAGCCATTTCTCTACAAAGCCCTGTTTGTTTCAGCAGGAAACGGCATGTTCATTGTATCGAGCTGTTATGCTTCTGTTAATTTATTTAGGAAATACATATTTTTCAAAGAGATAAAGCCTAAAATATTCACAGTGATTTTTCTGCTTCAAATTTAACATCATTGGGGTTTTTCTTAACTTCTTCGATTTTATATTCATGTGTCTTTGCTGTCATACTATAAATCTTCATTCCTAAGAACAATTTTTATTGCTGCAATGACTCATTAAAATATGATACACATATAATAATTTAAAAATTGCAATGCCAATATTGTTATTAACAAGACTATTGAATGAAGTTTACATTTTCCTTGCAGTTTGATTTTTTGACCTTAGAATATATCCCAATAATGATGTACAGTTCAAATGTTACATTCAAAAGTGACTTGAAGCAGCTCTAATATTTTTGTGATATGACATCAAGTTGACATGAAATTTAGTACTAGTTTTTATTTGTTTTCAATTTTTAGGGAATGCTCCTTCCCAATGCCCCTCCTTTTAATTTTCTTTTTTGAATTTGTAAAATAATTCCTGATTCCAACCTCAAAGCTTTCTAGCAAGATATATTCAGAGAAGCCTCATTTCCTTTCCTGTTTCTGACTCTCATTCCCCCTTCTTCCCAATATTTCTCCCATTATTCGTCCTTCTGGCTTTGAAAAAGCAAGAAAATATGAGCAGCGTTTGTGTGTGTGTGTATTTCCTCCCCACCTTCACTCAAAAGGTGATATACTAGGACTTCCTTGGTGGTCCAGTGGTTAAGAATCCATCTTGCAAGGCAGAAGATGAGGGCTCCTTTCCTGGTCGGGGAACTAAGATTCCACCTGCTGAATCTGAGCATCATAACTACGGAGCCCACGTGCCACAACAGAAGATACTGCATGAGGCAACGAAGATCCTGCGTGCCACAGCTAAGCCCCAACACAGCCAAATAAATAAATAGATATTGTTTAATGTGCTATACTAGATATACCATTTTTCAGGTGATATTTTCATTTCTTTAGCCAATGTATCCTGGATAGCCCTCCATATATACACGTATATTGAGATGTTGCCTCCTCATTTTCATGATATGTTGTGCTCCATTGTCTGGGTTTTTCATAATTTAGTCAAACATTTCCTTATTGATGGGTATTGAGTTGTTTCCAGTCTTTTACATTCTAAAAAATATTGCAATGAATAACATAAACATGTCATTTTGTTTGTTTGCAAATATATCACCAGAATTCCTGGAATATATTTTTCTAGGAATATATAAGTATATATATGCAATAAATATACTTTATAAATAAATTTATAATTTATTTATATTTATTTTATATTTGTATTAAGTTATATATTTATATAATAAAATATTTATAAACATATATTTCTAGGAATTCCTAGAAATAGAATTGCTGCATCAGGGGATAAATGCATATGGAATTTTGCTAGATACTGTCAAATGGTTCTCCACCTACCGAGAAAGTAAGAGAATTCCAATTTTCCCCACACATTTGCTTATGGTGTGTGCTGTCAAAGTTTTCACTTTTTGTCAGTTCGATAGGTGAGAAATGTTATCACAGTGTGGTTTTCTCATTTTATGAGTAAGGCTGAGCATTTTTCACATCTTTAAAGACCATTCACTTTTCATTTTCTATGAGCTGTTTGAAGCTTTTATCCATTAAAGTAAAAATTACTGGAAGCTCCCTGGCAGTTCAGTGGTTAACTGAACTTTAGCTCAGCCCTTTAATTGCCATGGCCTGGGTTCAATCCCTGGATGGCAAATGGAACTCCCACAACCTGCGCAGCATGGTCAAAATAAACATAAAAAAATAAGATAAAAATCACTCCTTTTCTTCTCAACTTTTGGAATTGCTCTCTATAAATTTTTTTATCTGTGATATAGGTTGCAATTATTTGTTTTTTGGATTTGCTTATACTATTTTCATATTTTTAAAAGTTTTTGCTTTGTTTTTGGTAGTTGAATTCACACTTTTTTTTTTTCTATTGCTTCTGGATTCCAAGTCATAATTAATTTTTCTCCCCTTTACATTACAAAGGAGTTCACCCACTTCTTTTCTTGCATTTACATAATTTAATTTATAACTTAGATCTTTGGTTCACCTGGAAATTATCTTGACATACTACATGAGTGACGGAATATTTTCCTAGTGTCTGTGATTGATTATGTTTTCAACTCAGTTGAAATGATAGATGTTCTGATTCATTGGATATTCATCATTAACGTAAGATAACATTTTTTTTCAAATTTTCAACACCTTGTCATTGATAGGTGAAAATTCAGGAATATTCTGAAAGTTACAAGTCAACATCATGGGGGACAGTTGTTAGCTTCTTTCCATCCTGTCATTTTAGAGCTTTTTAACTGTACTAGCTATATTTCTGTCTCAATACCAGTGTAGTGAATAATGTTATACAGGAAGCCAGGAAGAGAAAACTATTCTTTTCAGCCAAGCTGCTGAGACCATCTGCTTCCCCTCGATTTTGGATGCAGTATCATATACCAGATACAGCTGGGGATAGAAGAATCTAATATTTGCTATTGACAAACACAGTGGCTCACACATGTCACAAAACATTGCCCCTAAAGGACTTCCTTGGTGGTCCAGGGTTTAACATTCTGTGTTTCAAATGCAGGGGGCACAGGTTCAATCTCTGCTCGGGAAAATAAGATTCCTCATGACACACAGCATGGCCAAAAATCATAGTAATAATTGCCCCTGAGAACATTTTCTGTCTTGTAATCCCATCGGAGGAATTGCTCTAAGTTACTTTTACTAATGCTGAAGTTGACACTTTAGATACATTAACTCAGAATAATCATGCAATGGATATTTCTAAACTTGGTTCAATGATTTTTAAAGAATTTATAATGATGATAGCATAATAAAATGAAACTCAATTTGTGAAAATTTCCTAAGTATTTTGAAAGGTGATTTATGCATTTAACTCAAACAGAAATGGAATTGTCAGCAAATTTTTATCAACAGATGAGACTTTTCTTCTGCACTTTTTTGTCATAAAATCTGTGATTCTTCACCTCTTGAAGATAACTGAAGTTATCAACAGATTGCAGAGCGTGAACTTCTGTGTTGTTTTTTCAGTAATGGTGAAAGACCCCACATTTGCCAAATGCTTTCAGTGGCCTCAGTAAGGTGGCTGAACCACAGCCATAGATTCCAAGGAAGTTCATGTGTCTAAGAAAAAATCCAAATGTCAGCCTTAGGGACTTCCCTGATGGTGCAGTAGTTAAGACTCTGCCTTTCCACTGCAGGGGTGCAGATCTGATCCCTAGTCAGGGATCTCCTGTATGCCATGAGGCATGGCCCCCCCCCCAAAAAAAGTCTTGGCCTGATTCATGCTATCCTCTATTCAACCAAATCAGCTATGGAATTAAAGTTAAGTAATGTATTTATTACCAGTAAAGCGATTGATGGTGAAGGAGCAGAGTGAAAGAGCCAGCTTAAAACTCAGCATTCAAAAAATGAAGATCATGACATCTGGCCCCATTACTTCCTGGCAAACAGAAGGGGATAAGGTGGAAATAGTGGCAGATTTCTTCTTCTTGGGCTCTAAAATCACTATAGATAGTGACTGCAGCCATGAAATCAGAAGTTTGCTTCTTGGCAGGAAAGCTATGATAAACCTAGACAGTGTGTTGAAAAGCAGAGACACTATTCTGCCAACAAAGGTCTGTATAGTCAAAGGCTATGGTCCTCTCCAGTTGCTCAGATGGTAAAGCATCTGCCCGCAATTCAGGAGACCTGGGTTCCATCCTGTGTGGGGAAGATCCAGCCCTCCAGACAGACAGGGTGCTACAGTCCATGGGGTAGCAAAAAGTCGGACATGACTGAGTGACTGAAAAACAACAAAAGTGATTGCTAGCTAAAAATGACATTAGTGAGTGGGTAGAAAGATCGCCCCACAAAAAAATATCACAAGGAAGGCAATAATAAACAACAGAAATAATTGGAAACAAATATTTAGAGAGAATCAATAAAACCAAAAATTAGTTCTTTAAAAAATGTATAACATTGACAAACTTCTCTGATTTGGAAAAAAGAGAGAGAGAGAGAGAGAGAGAGAGAATTCACAACTAACCAATATCTGGAATCAAAAGGAAAAGATACAGTAGGAATTTCCTGGCAGTCCAGCAGTTAGGACTCCATGTTCTTTTCTGCCAAGGGCCTGAGCTTAATTCCTCGTCTGTGATCCCACAAGCTGCAGGCCACACTGACCCCAAAAGGGTACACTATCAGTGTCATAGACATTAAACAGAAAATGAGATATGATAAACAAAAGTATGGCAATAAATTTGAATATTTACACAAAATGGACAAATTCTTAATAGAAGAATAGCAAAATTGACTTAAAGGGACCAAACACTCAGTTATAAAATAAATGGGTCTTCCCTGGTGACTTATATGGTTAAGAATCTGCCTGCAATGCAGGAGACCTGGGTTCCATCCCTGGGTTGGGAAGATCCCATGGAGGAGAGCATGGCAACCCATTTCAGTATTCTTGCCTGGAGATCCCCATGGACAGAGGATCCTAGTGGGCTACAGTCCATGGGGTTGTAAAGAGTCAGACACGATTGAGTGACTAAGCACATAAAATAAATAAGTCACAGGATTGTAATGTAGAGCACAGGAGATATGCGCGCTCAGTCTTTCAGTCATATCAGCCTCTTTGTGACCCCCTGGACTATACTCTGTCCATGGAATTTTCCAGGAAAGAATACTGGAATGAGTTGCTTTTCCTCCTCCAAGGGAGCTTCCCGAGCTAGGGATTAAACCCACGTCCAATGCATCTCTTTCATTGGCAGAAGGATCTTTTACTGAGCCTCCTGGGAAGCCCACAGGGGATATAGTCAACATTGTATTTGCTATAGAGGATATAATATATAAAAATACAAATCAGTATGCTGCGAACCTGAAATTAACATAATATTGTAAGTCAACTATATTTCAATAGATTTTTTTTTTTTTAAAGAAGAGGAAATACAGCACCTGAAAGTTTCTACAACCATTTAAGAAATTGAATTGGGGGTAAAATTTTTTTCCATTAAAAATTCCAGACTCATAGTTCTAATGAAGTGGATGAACCTAGAGCCTATTATGCAGAGTGAAGAAAGTCAGAAAGAGAAAGACAAATGTCATATATTAACACATATATATGGAATCTAGAAAGACAGTAACAATGACCCTACTTGCAGGGCAGCAAAGGAGGTACAGACATAGAGAACAGACTTTTGGACACAATGAGGAAAGAAGAGAGTGGGACAACTTGAAAGAATAGCACTGAAACATATACCTTACCATATGTAAAATAGATAACCCACTAAGGAGCTTGATATATGATGCAGGGAACCCAAAGCTGGTGCTCTGTGACAACCCAGAGGCATGCAAGGAGGAAGGAGGTGAGAGGGAGGCTCAAGGTGGGGCACATATGTATACCCATGGCCGATTCATGTTGATGTATTGCAGAAACCATCCCAATACTGTAAAGTAATTATCCTCCAATTAAAATAGTTTTGAAAAGGAAAAAAAAATCCTGACTCAGATGGCTTTCCTGCTGACTCTCACCAAACTCTTATACAAGACATTGTTCTAATCTCACACACATTCTTTCAAAGAAAAGAGAATTTGCCAACCCTTAAAGCTCAACATTCAGAAAACGAAGATCATGGCATCCGGTCCCATCACTTCATGGGAAATAGATGGGGAAACAGTGTCAGACTTTATATTTTTGGGCTCCAAAATCGCTGCAAATGGTGACTGCAGCCATGAAATTAGAAGACACTCCTTGGAAGAAAAGTTATGACCAACCTAGATAGTATATTCAAGAGCAGAGACATTACTTTGCCGACTAAGGTCCATCTAGTCAAGGCTATGGTTTTTCCTGTGGTCATGTATGGATGTGAGAGTTGAACTCTGAAGAAAGCTGAGCACCGAAGAATTGATGNCAGAGACATTACTTTGCCGACTAAGGTCCATCTAGTCAAGGCTATGGTTTTTCCTGTGGTCATGTATGGATGTGAGAGTTGAACTCTGAAGAAAGCTGAGCACCGAAGAATTGATGCTTTTGAACTGTGGTGTTAGAGAAGACTCTTGAGAGTCCGTTGGACTGCAAGGAGATCCAAACAGTCCATTCTGAAGGAAATCAACCTCGGGATTTCTTTGGAAGGAATGATGCTAAAGCTGAAACTCCAGTACTTTGGCCACCTCATGCGAAGAGTTGACTCATTGGAAATGACTCTGATGCTGGGAGGTATTGGGGGCAGGAGGAGAAGTGGACAACTGAGGATGAGATGGCTGGATGGCATCATGGACTCAATGGACGTGAGTCTGAGTGAACTCTGAGAGATGGTGATGAACAGGGAGGCCTGGCGTGCTGCAATTCATGGGGTCACAAAGAGTCAGACATGACTGAGCGACTGAACTGAACTGAACTGAACTGATTCTGTGAGGCTAGCATAACTTCAATACTAAACCCAAAGTAGACAGACAAAAAAGAAAGAAAATAAACCAGTCAATCCATTCCTGAACCTGGAGACAAAAATTCTATTAAAAATCATTAACAAACCAAATCAAGCATTCTATTTAAAATGGATAAAAAAACCAAGTTGAGTTTATTTTTTTATACCAGGAATGTCAGTTTTGTTTATCCTTTAAAAAATTAATGAATGCATTCACAACATCAGAAAGTAAAGGAGAAACAAAATATTGGTTCAATAAATGCAAAAAAGCATTTGATAAAACTGAATACATATTAATGACAAAATTCAGCAAACTAAAAACCTACAGAAAATGCATAAATAGTGAAATGGTGAAAAGTCTTAGTTTGCTATAAGGGACAAGACAAAGATCCCTGCTCTAATCATTACTACTCAACATTGTAATGGAGTCCAGAAATACTCAGTAAGGCAATAAAAAGAAAAATACAGCGAATTAGGAAAATGTAAATAGGAAACAGAGGAAGAAGAACTCTGTGGTATTGGATTGAGAGTCTACAGGTGAATTCATATGAAAATAACATAAATGCTAATTGTATCATATGTGTTTGTGTATCAATATTTATTTTTGTTGTTGTTCAATCTCAGTCATGTCCAACTCTTTGCAACCTCATGGACTGCAGGACATCAGGCTTCCTTGTCCATCACCATCCCCCAGAGCTTGCTCAAAGTCATGTCCGTTGAGTTGGTGATGCCATCCAACAATTTCATCCTCTGTTGTTCCCATCTCTTTCTGCCCTCAATCTTTCCCAGCATCTGGGTCTTTTCAAATGAGTCGGCTCTTCGCATGAAGTGGCCAGAATACTGGGTTTTCAGCTTACGTTTCAGTCCTTCCAATGAATATTCAGGACTGATTTCCTTTAGGATTGTCTGGTTTGATCCAAGGACTCTCAAGAGTCTTCTCCAACACCACACTTTCAAAGCATCAGTTCTTTGGCACTCAGCCTTCTTTATGGTCCAGCTCTCACATCCATACATGACTACTGAAAAAAACATAGCTTTGACTAGATGCATCTTTGCTGGCACAGTAATGTCTCTGCTTTTGAATATGCTGTCCAGGTTGGTCTTAGCTTTTCTTTCAAGGAGCAAGCGTCTTTTAATTTCATGGCTGCAGTCACCATCTGCAGATATTTTGGAGCCCAAGAAAATAAAGTCTGTCATTATTGCCATTGTTTCCCCATCTATTTGCCATGAAGTGATGGAATCAGATGCCATGGTCTTAGTTTTTTGAATGTTGGGTTTTAAGCCAGGTTTTTCACTCTCCTCTTTCACTTTCATCAAGAGGCTTTTTAGCTCCTCTTCACTTTCTGCCATAAGGGTGGTGTCATCTGCATATCTGAGGTTACTGATATTTCTCCCAGCAATCTTGATTCCAGCTTGTACTTCATCTAGCCCAACATTTCACATGATGTACTATGCATATAAATTAAATAAGCAGAATGATAATATACTGCCTTGTCATACCCCTTTCCCAATTTCAAACCAGTGTGCCATTCCATGTCCAGTTATAACTGTTGCTTCTTGACCTGCATACAGGTTTTTCAGGAGGTAAGTAAGGTGGTCTGTTATTTCCATCTCTTTAAGAATTTTCCAGTTTGTTGTGATCCACACAGTCAAAAGTTTTAGTGTAGTCAGTGAAGCAGAAGTAAATGTTTTTCTGGAATTCTCTTGCTTTTCCTATGATTCAACAGATATTGGCAGTTTGATATATATATATAAATTTAAATATTTATATCAGACTTCTCTGGTGGCTCAGTGGTAAAGAATCTGCCTGCTAATGCAAGAGATGTGGGTTCAATCCTTGAGTCAGGAAGTTTTACTGGAGAAGGAAATGGCAACCTACTCCAGTATTCTTGCTTGGGAAATCCCATGGACAGAGGAGCCTGGTGGACTACAATTCATGGGGTCACAAAGAGTCATGACTTAGTGACTGAGTACACACACATACATTTATATGAATGTCAAATTGTAAAATAAAAAGAGTTCTGGTTATCTAGTCTTATGGTTTCCTTCAAGGAGGGCTTTAACCACACAGATTTGGGGGTTAATTTTTTTTTTCAGGTTTTGAAAGATTTTATTTTTAGAACAGCTTCACGTCACAGCAAAACTGAGCAAAAGTACAGGGATTTCTCACATAGCACCTGTCCTCACACATGCATAGCCTTTCCCCTTTATCAACGTCCCTTACCAGAGGGACACAGTTGTTAAAACCGATGAACCTACCCAGACACGCTAAGTCCATGGTTATATCATGGTTCACTCTTGGTATTGTACCTTCTGTGGGCTTGGGAAAATGTATAACGTATGTATTTGTTGTTGTTTAGTTGCTCAGTCATGTCCGACTCTTTGTAATCCCATAGGCTGTAGCCCACCAGGCTTCCCTGTCTGTGGGATCTCTCAGGCAAGAATACTGGAGTGGGTTATCATTTCCTTCTCCAAATGACACGTACCCACCATAATAATATCATACAGAGTAGTTTTGCTGCCTAAAAATCCTCTGAGCTCTCCCTAGTCATCTGTACCTCCTAAACACTGTCAATCACTGATCATTTTACTGTCTTTTCATAGTTTTGCATTTTAAAAGCATATTTGGGGATTAATATTTTTTTAGATTGCCTTTGTCTTTAAGATCTTTTTGTTGTTCAGTCGCTCAGTTGCATCAAACTCTTTGCAACCCCATGGACTGCAGCACGTCAGGCTTCCCTGTCCTTCACTGTCTCTAGCCAAAACAAATCACTATGTGTAAAATTCAAGAGTAATAAAAATAAATGTCTGTCTTAAAAGTGATAATGAAATCAGAATCTTCTAGTGTTGAAAGAGACTTTAAAGTTTGTCTCGTTGAGAGGGAAATCTTTTCTGTTTGTAAGTGCCGCTGGGGTGGCAGGCTTGGAAGACCTGCTTCCTCCACACTGGAAATAACATAAGGGCATGATGTCAAACAAAGAGGAATGACCCACTTCAGGTGACTGATCTAGGCTGATTCAACGTAATTGCATGTTTACTGAATGGTATCCTAGCACCAGCTAGTGGCAAGAATTAATGAAGACATTAATTGCCAGGGAAAATAGAAAGACATTTTTCAAAAGGAAATCTAACAGTTTCTCAATCATTTTTAGGTGCCTTTCATAGTACATAGAAAGGAAAAAAGTGGAAACAGTGACAGATTTTATCTTCTTGGGCTCCAAAATAACTGCAGATGGTGACTGCAGCCATGAAATTCAAAGATGCTTGCTCCTTGGAAGGAAAGCTATGACAAGTCTAGACAGCACATTAAAAAGCAGAGACATCTCTTGCTGATAAAGGTCCATATAGTCAAATCTTTGGCTTTTCCAAGAGTTATGTACAGATGCGAGAGTTGGACCATAAAGAATTGATGCTTTGAAAGTGTGGTGCTGGAGAAGACTCTTGAGAGTCCCTTGGACAACAGGAAGATCAAACTAGTCAATCCTAAAGGAAATCAACCCTTAAGATTCATTGGTAGGACTGATGCTGAAACTTTAATACTTTGGCCACTGGCTGCAAAGAGCCGACTCATTGGAAAAGACCCTAATGCTGGGAATGATTGAGGACAGGAAGAGAAAGGGGTGACAGAAGATGAGATGGTTGGATAGCATCAATGGACATTCATTTGAGCAAACTCCAAGACATTTTGAAGGACAGGGAAGCCTAGCATGCTGCAGTCCATGGAGTCGCAATGAGTCAGACACAACCTAGCGAATGAACATAAGAAAACACAGTACATGATTTTTATCCTCTCAACTAAATAACACAAACATCTTTATTTTAAATGCTGAAGAGTGCTATTTAGCTAAAAATGGATGAGCAACTTACATAGTAGGGTTGTCAGAATTCCTGGAGCAAAGCCAGGATAGTAGTGGCTAAGGAAGGCAATGAAAAACCTTTGTATTTGGGAAAAAAAAAAAAAAAAAAACTACCCTTGAACAAGTACAGCTGCAGGGAGCATGTAAGTACATACCAGTGTCTTGGTATCTCACCCTGAAGGATATTCTAGCTGTCCTTGAGAGCAATTACTAACCATTGGAACCCAGACCATGTATCACATCCAACACCCTGTGATGGAAAACCTAGAATTTCAAATGGACTCACCAATCACATTCTGAGCCAGCTCTGACATTGTCTTGCAGGGTCTAAATAGACAGAGATTAAGGACTTCAATGGCAAAGTTAACATTGGTAACTAGCCTTCTTGGCCACTGTCATGATGCTTACTTCTGTGACTCAGTCGTGTCCAACTCTTTGTGATCCCATGAACTATAGCCCGCTAGGCTTCTCTGTCCATGGAATTTTTCAAGCAAGAATACTGGAGCGGGTTGCCATTCCCTGATCCAGGGCATCTTCCGGACCCAGGGATCGAACCTGCATCTTCTATGTCTTCTGCATCGGCAGGCAGGTTCTTTACCACTCTAGTCCCACATGCGAAGCCTGTTTACACACCCAGAAAATTTGTGGAGTCCAGATACACGTAGTATTAGTTCATGATGGTCATGAAGAAGAATCAAACTGGATGCAGTGCTCATACAGTTGGACAACTGAGTAACTAACACTTTCAGTTTCACTAATGTACATCCTCTGTGACTATAAAGGAAAGGACTAGAAAACACACTTTTGTTATCCAAGGGAGGTTCCTGTCAGACTAAAATCCCAGAAATAAAAGAAAGTTACAACACAGTTCAAAAGATTCTTACTGAAGAATAAAATTTACTGGTAAAGGCTTTTGTTCTGTAGCGGTCCTAGGAGCTAACACATATTTCAAAAAAGATACACAAACCTCCTGTGTAATTTGTTTATACCAAGAAATTATACGTGTGTGTGTGTGTGTATTAGTCACTCAGTCACATCTGATTCTTTGATTCCATAGAATTCTTGCCTGGAGAATCCCCACGGACAGAGGAGTCACAAAGAGTCAGATATGACTGAGCGACTAAGCACACACACACACAGGGACTACAGCCCGCCGAGCTCCTCTGTCCAAGGAAATCTCCAGTCATGAGTACTGGAGTAGGTAGCCATTCCCTTCACCAGGGGATCTTCCCCACCCAGGGATTCTGCCTGGGTCTCCCACATTGTAGGCAGATTGTTTATTGTCTGAGCCACCAGGGAAGCCCCATGTGTGGGGCTTCTTCTGCCGATGCAGAAGACATGGAAGATGCAGGTTCGATCCCTGGGTCTGGAATATATATATAAATAAATATATATATAAATATATATATATTTATAAAATCCAAACACACAATGGAGTTCCTATGGGTGTGCTTTTGCCTTCTGAAAGATAACTGGCTCAAAGTATATAACAATATTGAAAGGTTGTTGCTGAGCCGGGAAAGATGCCAGGATTCTTGGCCTCTGCTGCTGCTGCTAAGTCGCTTCAGTCGTGTCTGACTCTGTACGACCTTATAGACGGCAGCCCACCAGGCTCCCCCGTCCCTGGGATTCTCCAGGCAAGAACAATGGAGTGGGTTGCCATGTCCTTCTCCAATGCATGAAAGTGAAAGTGAAGTCACTCAGTCGTGTCCGACCCTCAGCGATCCCGTGGACTGCAGCCTTCCAGGCTCCGCCATCCCTGGGATTCTCCAGGCAAGCACACTGGAGTGGGGTGCCATTTCCTTCTCCAATGCATGAAAGTGAAAAGTGAAAGTGAAGTCGTTCAGTCGTGTCCGACTCTTAGCGACCCCATGGACTGCAGCCCACCAGGCTCCTCCATCCATGGCCTGTAGAAGAGAGGAATTCAATCCAGGGCTAGTGATGAGGCTTGATCACTCAGAGCTTTTGTTTAATAAAGTTTTGATCAAAGTATAAAATAGATAGATAAAGCTTCTGACATAGACATCAGAAGGGGGCAGAAAGAGTGCCCCCCTGCTAGTCTTTAGCTGGATGCTTTATGTTTGTTAGAAACCTATTAATCAGATAAGAGAGATACCTCAAGGCTGAGGGAGTTTCACCCGGCCCCTCTCCCACAACACGCATTTTTGTGGTAGGATGGCATGAGGTGTGTCCTACCCTAGCCACAAAACAACTGATATGAATACTGGTTTGTTGAGTTATTATCAGCCCAAGGTTTGAGAAAAGAAAAAAAGTTAGTCTTATGTGGAACCATTTTGAAGAAAGGCAAATTCTAAAGCAAATACATAGTTTCATTAACATAACTTAAGAAAAACATTTCCATGAGAAAAACGCATTGGTTGGCTCAAGGTTTGAGAAAAGTTAAGCTCAGGTGGAACAAGGTATAATCGTGGCAACACAGAATTTTAAGAGAAACCTTCTTTTAATTTTGTATATAGAAGGAAAAAATTCTGACACTTGTGGTGTATTTCCTCCTGCCACTTAAGGGAGAGATAAAAAATGTCTGACACTTGTAGCCTATTTCCTCTGTTTGGAAACCCCTGGTCTTCCTGCCTGTTTTACCTTCTCAATATTTTTTTATTGCTGTATAATTGCTATACAATGTTGTTCATTTCTGCTATACAGCCATGTGAATCAGCTATATGTGTACATATATCCCCTCCCACTTGAGCCTCCCTCCCACCCATCTCAGTTTAGTTCAGTTCAGCTCAGTCGCTCAGTCATGTCCGACTCTTTGCAACCCCATGAATTGCAGCACGCCAGGCCTCCCTGTTCATCACCAACTCCCAGAGTTCACTCAAACTCACGTCCATCGAGTCAGTGATGCCATCCAGCCATCTCATCCTCAGTAGTCCCCTTCTCCTCCTGTCCCCAATCCCTCCCAGCATCAGAGTCTTTTCCAATGAGTCAACTCTTCGCATGAGGTGGCCACAGTAGTGGAGTTTCAGCTTTAGCATCATTCCTTCCAAAGAAATCCCAAGGTTGATTTCCTTCAGAATGGACTGGTTGGATCTCCTTGCAGTTTAAGGGACTCTCATGAGTCTTCTCCAACACCACAGTTCAAAAGCATCAATTCTTTGGCGCTCAGCCTTCTTCACAGTCCAACTCTCACATCCATACATGACCACTGGAAAAACCACAGCCTTGACTAGATGGATCTTTCCTGCTAGCTCTCTATTTTAAACATGGTAGTGTTTATGTATCAATCCTACTCTCCTAATTCTTCACACCCTCCCTTCCGTTCCTGTGTCCACAGGTCCATTCTCTACATCTGTGTCTATTCTTGCCCTGCAAACAGGCTTGTCTGAACCATCTTTCTAGATTCCATACATATGTGTTAATATATGATAAGTTGTTTTCCTCTTTCTGACTTACTTCACTCTGTGTGACAGACTGTAGGTTCATCCATTTCAGTACAAATGACCCAGTTCCTTTCCTTTTTGTGCCTGAGTAATATTCCATGGTAGATATGTACCACATCTTTATCCATTCCTCTGTTGATGAACATCTAGGTTGCTTCCACGTCCTGATTATTATAAACTGTGCTGCAATGAACATTATATATATATAGCTGATTCAGTTCATTGTACAGCTGAAAAGAACACAACATTGTAAAGCAACTATACTCCAATTAAAAAATAATAAAGAAATAAAACCACTATATGGTGAATGCTGACCTTTCAGAGATAAAACCCTCAGAACCTGTCCTTACTGGCTTCACAGTTTAGCAGCAAGAAAGACACATCAACTGACAAACAATACACAGTGAAGGGAAACGTTCTTTAATTTCTAAATCACGCTAGCACCAGAATAAGAGATTTACATGGATGACCATTTAATTCTTGCACAAAAATGGCGTGAATACCACCTTCATTTTACACGTGCAGAACAAAAAGAGGCTCCAGAAGGATGACTGATTTGCCACAGGTGATAAAGTTAGAAGTGGTAGAGATAAGATAGGATGTCATCAGACTCCAGAGTCTGTTCTAATACATCTCTAACAGGCAACTTAAAAATTTTTTTTGGACCAGCGGCATGCAAGCATCTTAGTTCCCCAACCAGGGATTGAACCTGGGCCCTCAGCAATAAGAGTTCTGAGTCCTAACCACTGGACTGCCAGGGAATTCCCTCTAACAGGAATTTTTAAAAAAAATTTAAAAACTTTTCTCATCCTCTAACCCCAAATAGATTTATGTATTATTCCCCATTGACATATATTAGCCTGGAATCATAAATAGCTATTTTATACTTTGGTTTATAATTCAAATACTTCCAACTAAGCACACACACAAGTTTACAATAATGGAGTTAGTTCATTTCTTTCCATTGGTCCCCCAAATTGATGAAACTATCAGTATTATAATATCACACTCACCATATTCTATTTCTGGAAAAGGACAAACACCATTCCACTGCAGCAACATGAAAGTTTAAATTCATTGTTTTGGAGAAAAATGAGACCAGAAGAACATGTCCCTCTATGACATCTGCAGAGTTCCTCAGCCTCAGCACTATGGGTGTTTGGGGCTGCATGCTTCCCAATCATAGGGGTCATCTTGTCATCATGGAATGTTTAGCATCACCTAGCCCTACACACTAGATGTCTGTTGGATATGGATGTGTGTATGTGCTCAGTTGAATCCTATTCTTGGCAACCCCATGGACTGTATCCCATCAGGCTCCTCTGTCCATAGAATTCTCCAGGCAAGAATACTGGAGTGGGTTGCCATTTCCTCCTCCAGGGGATCTTCNGTGTGTATGTGCTCAGTTGAATCCTATTCTTGGCAACCCCATGGACTGTATCCCATCAGGCTCCTCTGTCCATAGAATTCTCCAGGCAAGAATACTGGAGTGGGTTGCCATTTCCTCCTCCAGGGGATCTTCCCAACCCAGGGATTGAACCTGCATCTCTTATGTCTGCTGCATTGGCAGGTGGATTCTTTACCACCCAGTCTCCTGGAAAGCCCCACTAGATGCCTATATCACTCAACCAAGTTGTGACAACCAAAATGTCTCCCCACATTGTCAAACATGCCCGTTTGACTAAATCTCCCCCCAGTTGAAAACCACTGTTAATAATAATGACAACCTGAGAGCTTTCTATGTGCAGCATTGCTGCAGAAAGGAGACACCAAAGTCTTAAAGTAAGTAGTCGTTTACCGTGTCAGCTGATCTGTTTTGATTCCCTGGGTGGGACTAAACTGGACAAGTCTGGACAAAGGCTACCTCCTAGGACCAACAGGGGTGGTGTTTGGGTAATTTGAAAAGTGATTAAAAAGCCCGGAAGGTCACTCTGGTTCACTTGTTAAGACAGCTGCACCTGGTGGGTGGGAGCTCTCTGTGTGGTCCTGGCCCACTGCCAGCCCAGGTGACTACAGTCTCTGTCTTCTCAGTTTCCCTTCCAATTTCCGTTATGCACAGTGCCTTTCTTTACTTCTGTTCTACCCTGCATGACTAAATCATAATCATTCTCTAAGCTTCCAGTAATTAGTTAGAGGATATTAATCTGTGATTTGTTTGTACTATTTAAATCAGCAAAGCACTGGAGGATGAAAAGAGCAACTTGAGTTTCCCAGTTTGTCTCTGTGGGATGCAATGGTAGAAAGAAAAATCACCTTTAAGTAATCTTGCTAAACGAGAAGATTTAACCAAGTGTTCATAAATCTACACGGGGCTTCCCTAGGTAAAGACCCATCCTAAAGGGACTGAGACCAAGCCAATCACAATGTCTAGCACTAGCTGTTTATATGCATTTGAAGGACCTACTATCCTTATGTAACATCTTCACCCAGCTTGCCTCTGATCAGATGCCTTGCCCTTTCAGGAAACTGCACCATTCTCCAGACTTTTCTTAATCTTTGTTCCCAGGTAAACTGCCAGCCCTGTATTTTAGCCCCGGTAGAGGCCTGTCTCCATGCAGCAACAGGGAATGGGATAAACCATGGAGGACAAATGTGTCCTGGTTTGTCCAGGACTTGCTGGACTTTGGAACAGAAAATCTGGGTCCCAAGAAATCCTTCAGTTCCAGGCAAACTGGGTTGACTGGTTACGTTAATTCTTTGAAGGCAACCTCTGTATCTCATCTCCAGTGACCTTAACCCTCTCTTCAAGCACCTCCCACCATTAGGTCAGGAAGTGATATTGCATGTTTTGTTGTTTTTGTTGTTGTTCAGTCGCTCAGTCGTGTCTGGCTGTTTGCGACCCCATGGACTACAGCTCACCAGGCTTCCCTGTCACTCACAATCATGTCCGTTCAGTCGATGATGCCATCCAACCATCTTATCCTCTGTCGCCCCCTTCTTCTCCTGTCCTCAATCATTCCTAGCATCAGGATCTTTTCTATTGAGTTTGCTCTTCGCATCAGGTGGCCCAAGTATTGGATCTTCAGCTTCAGCATCTGTCCTTCCAATGAATATGCATCTTTTAAATACCTGAGTGAGAGAAAAGGGAAATTAGCTGCAACTCTCTGGCTGGCCACGAGGGGGCGTATCATTCCGCGTAAACAATGCTGCACTTAAGGGAAGTAATGTTCCAGGTTAGGAGGATCAAGTTAAAATGGCTCCGTCAGTGAGTGCCCTAGGGGTAGAAATTTTTAAAAAGTCAAGTCAATATCATTTCTGCCTCTTAAAATAACAAAACAAAAACCAGTGCTCATGAAATTGATGCTCCAGGGGACTTCCTTGGTGGTCCTGTGGTTAAGAACTGGGCTTGCAATGTAGGGGACGTGGGTTCCATCCCTTGTCAAGGAACTAAGATCCCACACGCTGTAGAACAACTAAGCCACAGGTGTCACAACTACTGAGCTGGGGCACCACAGCTAGAGAGTCCGAACGACACAAGGAAAGATCCACATGGCACAGTAAAGATTCCATGTGCCGCTAAGAAGACCTATGGTAGCCAAGTAAATAATTTTTTAAAAAGAAAAAAACATGGAGAGAACAAGATGGAGAAGGAGTAGGTGGACATGGAGTACATCTCTTTCCAGGGATACATCAGGAATACACCTTTAGACACAGAAGTGCACACGGAACACCAGGTGAGAGCAGACAGGAGTACCTGACCAGCAGAAAAGAATATATAGAACCATGCAAAACTAGATAGGACAAGGAAATAGGGGGGACAAGCAGGAGGGTTAGTGAGACTGGACCTGCCCTTGGTAGGTGAGGGAACTGAAGCAAGGTCTGATCCCCACATGAGGGCAATTGTCTGAGTCAGGGGAGAACCATTTAAAGCTGAGAGTGCAACAGCTGATCTGTGGCAGCCTAAATGGAATGAGAATCAGACAGTCCTTGTCGCAGCTATACAAACCTCAGACCAGGACGCAGGTCCCCTGGAAGGCACAACAGCTGGGACCTGGAGTTTAGGGATTGTGGAGCAATCCCACGGTGCGGGCTGCTGTTGACTTGGGAGAGATGGATCGAGGGGATGATCGAGGGGATGTGAGGGAGGAGACTGTAGTGGGAAATGCCTGTGGAGGAAGGCTGGGCAGCCATGGAAGCAAAGCAATACTGCTGAGTCACACAAAGCGGGTGGAGCCATCACCATAGCGTTTCTCTCCTCACACACCAGCTGAACAATAGAGAGGCTGGCCCATCAAACTCCTGGCACAGAACTACAGAGAGGACCCCACCCAGGGTGCCCCTTTAAGTGTCTGATGTGCAGAAAAACAGAGAAGGACCCCAGGCAAGGGAGCCCTCTAAGTGCGTGAATGGGTGGAACTACAGAGAAAGACTGGCCACAGAGGCCTTCTGATCACCAGCTACAAGAGGCTCAGACAAGACTCTGATAGTGCCATCACTCCTGCAGCAGAGGCAGTCTGTGTCCCTGCACATGGGGCGCCACCAGGGGCCCCACAAGCCAAGCAGCTGTGCCACCTTCATGCTCAACTGTCACTGGGGCAGAGCTGCCACAGGCAAATAAAGTTTTGCGTCTATGTGCGCAGGGTCGCTTCGGTCGTGTTCCACTCTTTGCGACCCTGTAGACTGTGGCCTGCCAGGCTTCTCTGTCAGGAAGGGAGGTTTTCCAGGCAAGAGTACTGGAGCTTATTGGCCAATACTGGTTGCCGTACCCTTCTAGAGCACTCTATTTCCTGCTGCCCTAGCCACCAACTCCCCTGAGTACCTGGTTCTGCCCAAACCCCTGTGACCCAAGCACCTGGCCCTCACAGGGGCAAACCCAGGTCCTCCAGGGCAGCCTCAGGAGAAAACCCCAGCGGACGACCCACATGCAGAGGTGGAAATAAAACCACAACTGAAACCCAGGGACAGAGTGGCTAATGAAGAAGATCCAAAACCTTCCCACCAGCTGTACAAGCTGCAGATTAAATCCACATGATCAACTAGGCAGACTCTGTCTAGGGAATATATAAAAGGCATTGAGAGCTCCCACAAAAGGAAACGCACTAGTTCTGACAGCTGTGGACAGTGGAGGCAGGAACACAAAGGAGTAGGACCGGATTAGAATCCGAGCTGCCCCCACAGCAGGTCCAGAGATCACACAGTGTTGGAGGCATGCTAAGGAGGTGAGGCAGACTGTGACTCCCAGCGAGGGAAAGGACTCTTGACAGCAGTGACTCAAGAAAGACATTTATTATTCTTATGTTTTGACTTGCTCTGTAAAATTTTTTGGATTCTTTTCCTCCTCTTTGTCCCCCCTCTGTTGTAGTTGTCGATTTTATTGGCACTATGAAATCTAATTAAGCTTTTGAGCTTTGCTTTTTGGTTTTTTCTCAGTCACATTTGTTGTTGTCATAAATCTCTGCCTCTTCGTTGGGCTTTTGCCGTTCTGTGGAGTTTTCCTTTTTCTCTCTCTCTCTCTTTTTTTAATTTTAATTTTTTAAACCTATTGTTATTTTTTCTACATTTATTCCTTTGCTCGCTTTTCCTATTGTTCTTTTCCTCTTGCAGTTAATCTCTAATGTATATAAATCTTCTTTATCTACCTCTGTTTAACTTTGCATATCTATCCTTTCCTTCCTCTCAGCATATTTGTTAGTTTTATTTTCATTGCTTTACTCCCTGATTGGCATCTTGCTATAGTTTTGTTTTCCAGTTTGTGTTTTAGTTAGTTTTGTTCTGGTAGATATACTTTTTGGTTTCCTTGTTGACTGGGTCAATATATTGTACTTTATTTTTGTTGGACTGTTTTGATTTTGCTTATGGGTGTATATGTATACATGTATATTCAGTCACACTTTTTATTGTTGTTATGGACCTCTGCCTTTACATTGCACTTTTGCAGTTCTGTGGCGTTTTCCATCCCCCCCCCCTTTTTTCCTTCTTCTTTTATCTTTTTAATAATTTTAATTTTTAATTTTCTTGAACCTATTATATTTTTTNATTGTTGTTATGGACCTCTGCCTTTACATTGCACTTTTGCAGTTCTGTGGCGTTTTCCATCCCCCCCCCCTTTTTTCCTTCTTCTTTTATCTTTTTAATAATTTTAATTTTTAATTTTCTTGAACCTATTATATTTTTTCCACATTTATCCTTTATTTGCCTTTCCTACTATTCTTTTCCTCTTGCAGTTAATCTTTAATGTACATAAATCTTCTTCATCTACCACTGTTTAAGCTTTACATATCTATTTCTTTTCTTTCTTTCCTTTCCTCTCAACATATTTGTTAGTTTTGTTTTCATTGCTTTCTTCACCACTTGCCACCTTGCTTTAGTTTTGTTTTCCAGTTTGTCCTTTAGTTTTTTTCTTAACTGGTAAATATAATTTTTGATTTCCTTTGTTTGCCAGGTCAATCTACTATACTTTATTTTTGGTGGACTGTTTTGACTGTGATCATGGATGTATATGTATATGTGTATATTCCATTATTTTAATTATTATGTGCTTGATTTTGTAACTGCCATTTGTCTGGGGTTCCTCTTTGGTTTCTCCCTTTTGGATATTTGTCTTAATCTCACTTAATGCCATAACACACCATGTGTGGAGTCTTCGTTCCTGACCAGAGATCAAGCCATGAGCCTTTGAAGTGGGAGCACTGACTACAGGACCCTAGACTACCAGAGAACTAATCCTAGGGAGTATTAAATAATGAGAACTCACACAAAGGAAACCACTTGAATATAAGACCCAGCATCACCCAACCACCAGGAGCACCTTGTGCAGCACACCTCATCTAAAGAAAAAACAAAGCAAAAATAAAAACTCAATCATCAGCAGACAAGATTACCATCTCACTCAACCTTGCCCATCAGAGGAAAAACAACCAACAAAAGCTCAGCACAAATCTCACCCTACAGGCAGCTTACACAAACCACTGGACCAACCTCAGGAGGGCAGAAACAGAAAGGAAGAAAGAATTCAACCCTGAAGCCTGGTAAAAGGAGACCTCAAACACCATAAGTTAAAAAAAATAATGAAAAGGCAGAGAAATACTACACGAATGAAAGAACAAACTAGAAACACAGAAGTCCAAATAAATGGAGAGGAAATTGGCAAACTACCTGAAAAAGAATTCAGAATAATGATAGTAAAGATGATCAAAAAACTTGAAAACAAAATGTAGAAAATGTAAATCAATTAACAAAGATCTAGAAGAATTAAAGAATAAATGCACAGAGACAAACAACACAATTACTGAAATTAAAAATACTCTAGAAGGAATCAATAACAGAATATCTGAANTAGTCTTTGAGTGCCTGACGCGAGTCATCCTTCTCCATCTATGAGATGGACAAAGGAATTGGGTACTGGTTAATCAATCTGTCTTAGCAAAGTGCTGCAAAGTTTCCACAGGACACTGCACATGAAATAAAAGTAACCACCACCTTCACTGTCACCAATTTTTACATGCTTACAATATGCCAGGCACAGGCTAATATGTTAAATGCATTATCTCACTAAATGCTTAATATGACTTGGTGATGTAGACATTATTTCCATAATAATGAAAACACTTTACCAGGAAATTATCATTTAATTCTCATTGCAGCCCTTTGGGATAGGTTATTAATGAGCCTCATTTAACAGAATTGGAATCAGGCTCAGAGAGGTGAAGCAACTTGCTCAACAGCACACAGCCATTAACTCATGGAAATGGAGCTCAACCCTCCTCTGCTTGGTACCATTGCCAATGCCTGGATGATACACAATCTCATTCTACAGATGAGAAAACTAAGGTTTAGAGAAAGGCTGAGGGACTTGTTCAAAGGCACTAAGTCTTGAACCCACATCAGTCTGATTCCAAAGCCAGTGTTCATGATGTGAGTGCTCACACAGGAAAGGAGCTTCTTGGAGCTGATGCTTCATCACTGTCATCTGTCCTTAATGCCGATAAGCCAGGCAAAGAGGCTGGGGCCATAAGGGCCAAAACTGTCGCCGTGTGCCTTCAGAGCCACCCTTTAGGGCCCCGAGGCAAGTTGAAGCAGCAGCAGCTGCCAATTCATCATGAACAAGCAGAGGCGGGTGTGATGCATGTGAGCGTGCTTGGTGAACTGTAATTATGGTAATAACAATAACCAATAAGTCATAGCCGGCATCCTAGTAGGCTGAAGGCGATGATGAACCTCTTTCGTGCCTCATTCATTCTCGGGAAGTAATTTGCTTACTCAGAGGGATCCATGCTTGGGAAGGGAGCTTCAGCTCTAGCCTGCATGGTCTCCGAAGCTTTTAGAGGGTCAGACGTCCAGTGCCTGGGGCTTTCCGCCGGAAGGAGGACAACTTGGGTTTAAGTCCTGACTCTCTGAGCCAATTACATTGGTTGCCTGTCAGCTCGAAACTGCAGAGGGATCCTTTTTGCTCCATGGATAGAAATCAGAATCCCAGAGGTAGCTTCCAAGGTCCCAACAGACTCATACCTCTCCCCATCCCATTCTGGCAGCATTTTGGTCTGTTCTGAGCATGTTTGCACATGCATGCCTGTCATGTTCACTCCCCTTGCCTGCTCTCCCTGCTCCCCTCGTAACTTTGGTCATCCAAAATCTCAGCTTGAAGTTTCCTCCTTGGAGGGAGCTTCTCTGATCCCCATCCCAGACGAGATCAGATGCTCCTATTACTTCCTCTTACAGGTCTGAGATTTCTTTCATAACACTTCCTGCAATAATGAGTACAGTTGGTCCATTCATATTCATAAATACACACTAAAAGAATGAATGAATAACCTTTGGGTTGCTGGGAAGAAGGGCAGTGGAGTAGTTAAAGGAATAGTTTTTGGAATAAGAAAGTTGCAGATTTGAGTTGTCACCTTACCATTCATTAGCTGGGTGGCCTGAAACAAGTTCCTTACCCTCTCTGAACCTCATTTCCTTATTTGTAAAATATAGACAACAGTACCTACCTTGTGGGGTTGTTGGAAGGACTCAGGGAGGTGATATATATGAACAAAGTATGCAGTTCAGCAATTGTCACAGAGAAAACGCTCAACCATGGGGCCCTGCTGGCCTGAACGATATCACTCTGATGCTGACATCCTTTATTTGACCAGGTATCAAGAGAATATACCTGGGTGCCAGTCTCTGCATCTCGTTTTCTATGGTGATTGCTCTCCGGGCATCTTCCCGAACCATCTCTAGGAGCTTCTGCAGACCTGATGGGAACACAAGAAGTCACTGCCTGCAGGGTGCCTGTGAAACAGGACTGTGCAGGTCAGGGCCCAGCCCCCAGCCTGATATCATCTTTGCTTTGGAGCACTGACCCCTGGTAGCTGAGCTGGCAAAGAATCAGCCTGCAATGCAGGAGAGCCTGGTTTGATTCCTGGGTCGGGAAGATTCTCTGGAGAAGGGATAGGCTGCCCACTCCAGTATTCTTGGGCTTCCCTTGTGGCTCAGCTGGTGAAGACTCTGCCTGCAATAGGGTGACCTGGGTTCAGTCCCTGGGTTGGGAAGATCCCCTGGAGAATGGAAAGGCTCCCTACTCCAGTATTCTGGCCTGAAGAATTCCATGGACTGTATAGTCCATGGGGTTGCAAAGAGTCAGACACAAATGAGCGCCTTTCACTTCACTTCACAGCATTGGGGGGCTGGAGAAGGACAACACCAGGGTCTCGAAGTCTGACAGGTTGTAAATATGACTCCTCTGCCTCCTACCAGTGACCAGCTGTCTCCTTTGGAATGCCACCTAGAGTCCTTCCTGTGGCCTGTGAGGCCTCGTGGGTCTGAACTGCTCTTTGTCCCTCTTGTCTCATGCCATTCTCCGCATCCTCTGCCCCCTGGAACTCCACTGCAGTCTGAGAGCACTGCTTCTACTTCCAAGAAGAAATCAAGAAGTCACCTTGTGGGGGAAAACCTCTTACTGCATAGGCTTGAGGTTCCAAAATGGTGACCCATAGGCTGATTGGATCGGATTGGACTGGGATGCCCAAACTT
Source organism: Neotragus pygmaeus (assembly GCA_006410875.1). Classification (NCBI taxonomy): domain Eukaryota; kingdom Metazoa; phylum Chordata; class Mammalia; order Artiodactyla; family Bovidae; genus Neotragus; species Neotragus pygmaeus. Next base: position 709,862 of record SJYV01004439.1, on the reverse strand, counting down.
GTTAAAACTGACGGATTTCCCATAAAAACACCCAGGCCTCCAGCTTCCCTGTAAAGACTCTGAGGTGCGGCTCATCACTGTTGTGTGCTGATGGGGTCTTCAGCCTTTTAGGGCATTCTCCAGCTCACCATAGCTCTCCCCACTCATCATCACACTAGTTGACTTGTATTTCCATACTTGGTACTGTTGCTTTTTATATAATGTAGAGATATTTCTCTGTGACTGACTATCGTGTGTTGACTTGAGTTCTCTCAAAAGATAATGTTCAAGCGCTAATCCTCAGTACCTCAGAATATAAAATTATTCATGTTTTTATTTGGAAATATGGTGGCTGCAGGTATAGTAACGATGAGGATACACTGGAATGTGTGCGTGTGTGCGTGCTAAGTCTCTTCAGTCATGCCCGACTCTTTGCAACCTCATGGGCTATAGCTAGGCAGGTTCCTGTGTCCATGGGATTCTTCAGGCAAGAATACTGGAGTGGGTTGCCATGCTCTCCTCCAGGGGATCTTCCTGACCCAGAGATCAAACCCGTGTCTCTTATATCTCTTGCATGGGCAGGTGGGTTCGTCACCACTAGAACCACCTGGGAAGCTCCACATTGGAGTAGAGTGGGCCCTTAATCCAATATGATTGCTTTCTTTGTAATAAGTGAAGAAGATGGCCATGTGAGGACAGAGGCAGACTGGATTGCTGCTGCACGTACAAGCCAAACTGTCAAGGATGCCAACAACCGCGAAAAGCTAAAAAAGGCAGGGAAGGGTTATTCCACACAGATTTCAGAAGAAACAGTGCCCTGCTGACACCTTGGAGTCTAACCTCCAGAATTGGGAAACAAAAAATTAATGCTGTTTTCACCCAGGACATGGTGTTTTGTTAAGCCAGTTCCAAGAATCTAGTACATGGACACTCTTAAAAGCTGGAAAATAACATATACCTGGAGTAAGCTACATGCTTCAGGGTGAGGAGGGCAGTAGAAGCTCTAAGTGCTTTATATGGATGCAGACGGGCAAGGTAAGTAGCTGGCACTGTGCTTGTCATCCAGGCACTGTCAATATTTGCAGAATAAATAAGTAAATGACTATGAGAAAAAAAAACAGGAAGGGTTTGGAAAGCTCTGAGCTAGATCTGGAATATTAATGAAGGAACACGATGCCAATGTAGACACTTTCCTTCAGTAGGTGTCTGTAGTCGCCTCAGGGTTAAGTCTCAAAAGCCATACCTGGACGGGTGAAGCCAGCGCTTCCCACGTCTGTTCATGTCCAGCCTGGTTTGTGAACGCAATCACTGGGTGCTGGAAAGAGGGTGTTCCCCTCAGAGACCTCCCCTCAGCCATCCAGGCTGTGATAATTATCAATGTTTAGCCATTTTCTACCCCACCTTCCACATTCTCAAGCAGTTCACCTTCCTAGCAACCTGTGGGCAGGGTTCCATCTGACCTGACTCTGACTTTCATTTTTGTCCTGTCATGCCCACCTCCTCTCCTGCTATGCATCCCAGCATCCTTGTGGTGTGTCCAGAAGCCTGTTAGTGAGGGAGCTCTGGCTTTCTCCCCTTCTCTGCTCCATTTCTGCCCCTACTTGTAAGCAAATCAGCCTAGTGGGTGGATCCCAAAGAATGCCCAAAGCAACCTGGCGCACTGGGCAGCTCACCCAAAGAATCCCCTCTACAGCTCCATATGCCACTTAAGGCACTGAAGTTTGTTTGTTTGTTTTTTCCTGCTAGCCAGTAATGCCTCTGGGCAGGAATGGTGCCTGCCAACATCGAGGTCCATCCATCCCAAAGCTGAGGCTGGATGTGTATGAACTGGCACAAACCCTTGGGCTGTGAGGCCCGCATTTACCCATAGAGGCTAACTGAAAGGAGAGACTTGTTTGCAAAAGGTACAGATGTCATGAGATAGTTTCCCTGAGGAAGACAGCCCTGTGATGGATGCCCACACTTGGAAGAACCTGCCTAGTTCTTAGTCCCCAGGGCTATGGACATGCCATTATCCAATGCTCAGAGACAACAGCATCCTCTGGTTCTGGATGACAAGCCACACCCCTAAAGAAAAAATTCGAATTCCTTCCTCCATTGCCCATCCCCAGCCAGTCTAAGAACCTTACTTGAGAGCAACTATACCCTCTCTTTGGGGGAAAAGAGAGGGAGTCCTTTTGTTGTATGGGGTTGGTTCAAGGGGTTGGGGGGACAGTAGAAGCCACAGGACCCTTCTTTTTGAGTTACTTCTTAAGTGAGTTTTTCCTCTAACAGTTCCAAGACCAGCAGCTTCAAGACTGGCAAGAGAAACGGCCCGGGCTTTAATTTCTCTGGAATCCCCTGATCACTGACTTGGGAGGAGACCAGTCCACACAGAGGCCACGGCCTGCTGTCCCCAGTGATTTGTGTTTACAAAGACTTCATTATGCAGCCAGCCCTGGAAATTAAACCTTGGTCAGATGGTGCATCTCTCAGAATAGGATTCATGAATTCAGAATCAATTTGAGGAGGTTTTAGAAGGCAATGAAAGGCTGGGAAATTAATCTACTTTTGTGAAGGTTCTGACAAACGCAGTAGAGGTTAAGGGATGAATAGAGGAGAAGGGTGAGGAGCTGGAGGGAGAAGAACTCTCTCCCTGGATGTCGGTCTCTGGTGGGAATGCATCTCCCAGCCATTGCTGTGCACCTGCCGTGTGCCAGGCTGAAGGCAAGACATTGTTCCATGCCTNCAAGGGAGAAGCAACAAGTAACATACAAGGGAAACCCCATATACTTAACAGCTGATCTTTCAGCAGAAACAGCAGGATATATTTAAAGTACTGAAAGAGAAAAATATACAACCAAGATTACTGTACCCTTCAAGGATCTCATTTAAACCTGATGGAGAAATGAAAAGCTTTTCGGACAAGCAAAAGTTAACAGAATTCAGTACCACCAAACCAGCTTTATAACAACTGTTAAATGGGCTTATATAGCCAAGAAATACAAGAGAAGAAAAAAGATCTACAAAATCAATCCCAAACAATTAAGAAAATGGAAATAGGAACATATATATCAATAATTACTTTAAATGTTAATGGATTAAATGCTCCACCCAAAAGACACAGACTGACTGAATGGACACAAAAAGGAGACACAAACATATGCTGTCTACAGGAAACCCGCTTCAGACCTAAAGACACAGATAGACTGAGAGTGAGAAGATGAAAAAATATATTCTGTGCAAATGGGAAGCAAAAGAAAGCTAGAGTAGCAAGCCTCATATCAGACAAAATAGACCTTAAAATAAAGAAGATTGCAAGATATAAGGAAGGACACTACATAATGATCAAGGGATCAATCCAAGAAGAAGACATAACAATTGTAAATATCTATGTGCCCAACATAGAAGCACTTTAATACAGAAGACAAACACTAACAGGCATAAAAGGAGAAATTGACGGTAGCACAATAATACTAGGAGACTGTCACACCCCACTCACACCAATGGACAGATCATCAAGNCATAACAATTGTAAATATCTATGTGCCCAACATAGAAGCACTTTAATACAGAAGACAAACACTAACAGGCATAAAAGGAGAAATTGACGGTAGCACAATAATACTAGGAGACTGTCACACCCCACTCACACCAATGGACAGATCATCAAGACAGAAAATTAATAAGGAAACACAAGTCTTAAAGGATACATTAGATGAGATGGATCTCATTGATATCTTCAGGACATTCCACCCAAATGCTGAAGAATACACCCTCTTCTTAAGTGCATATGGAACATTCTCCAGGATAGACCACATCTTGGGTCACAAATCAAAACTCAGTAAATTTAAGAAAATTTAAATCATTTCAAGCCTCTTCTCTGATCACAATGCTGTGAGACTTGATATCAATTACAAGAAGAAGCTGTAAGAAACACAAACACATGAAGATTAAACAACACGTTTCTAAATAACCAAGAGGTTACTGAAGAAATCAAAAGGGAAAGCAAAATATTTCTAGAAACAAATGACAATTAAAACACAACAACTCAAAACCTATGGGATGCAGCAAAAGCAGTCCTAAGACAGAAGTTTATAGCAATACAATCCTACCTCAAAAAACAAGAAAAACATCGAATAGACAACCTAAATTTATACCTAAAACAACTGGAAAAAGAAGAACAAAAACCCCCAAAATTAGTAGAAGGAAAGAAATCATAAAGAGCCATACAGAAATAAATGAAAAGGAAATGAAAGAAACAACAGGAAAGATTAAGAAAACTAAAAGCTGGTTCTTTGAGAAGATAAACAAAATTGACAAACCTTTAGCGAGCTCATCAAGAAAAAAAAGAGAGAATAATCAAATGAACAACATTAGAAATGAAAAAGATGAGGTTACAACAGACAATGAAGAAATACAAAGGATTATAAGAGACTGTTATGAACAACTCTATGGCAATAAAATGGATAATCTGGAAGAAATGGACAGATACTTAGAAAAGTTCAATCTTCCAAGACTGAACCAGGAAAAAATATGTTATGAACTACCCAATTACAAGCACTGAAATTGAAGCTGTGATCAAAAATCTCCCCCAAAACAAAAGCCCAGGTCCAGATGGCTTCACAGGAGAATGCTATTAAACATTTAGAGAAGAGCTAATACCTATCCTTCTAAACTCCTGCAAAAAATTGCAGAGGAAGGAACGCTTTCAAACTCTTTCTATGAGGCCACCATCACCCCGACCAGACAAAGACAACACAAAAAAAGAAAACTACAAGCCAATATCACTGATGAACACAGATGCAAAATCCTGAACAAAATTTTAGCAAACAGAATTCAGCAACACATCAAAAAGCTCATGTACCAGGATCAAGATGTGTTTATTCCAGGGATGCAAGGATTCTTTAATATACACAAATCAATAATGTAATACACCATATTAACAAATTGAAATATAAAAACCATATGATAATCTCAATAGATGCAGAAAAAGCCTTTGACAAAATTCAGCACATGTTTATGATTAAAACTCTTCAAAAAAAGGGCATAGAAGGAACCTACCTCCACATAGCAAAGGCTGTATATGATAAGCCCACAGCAAACATTATTCTCAGTGGTGAAAAACTTCAAGCATTCCCCGTAAGATCAGGAACAACACAAGGGTGTCTACTTTCACCACTATTATTCAACATAGTTCTGGAAGTCCTAGGTACAGAAATCAGAGAAGTAAAAGAAATAAAAGAATCCAGATCCAGAAGTAAAGCTCTCACTGTTTGCAGATGACATGATAGTGTACAGAGAAAACCCTAAAGATATTATCAGAAAATTACTAAAGATAATCAGTGAATTTAACAAAGTTGCAGGATACAAAATCAATATACAGAAATCACTTCCATCTCTATATACTAACAAAGAAAAATCAGAAACAGAAATTAAGGAATTAATCTCATTCACCATTGCAACAAAAATAATTAAATATCTAGGAATAAGCTTACCTAAGGAGACAAAAGAACTGTACACAGAAAATTATAAGACACTAATAAAAGAAATCAAAGATAATGTAAACAGATGGAGAGATATTCCATGTTCCTGGGTAGGAAGAATCAATATTGTGAAAATGACTGTACTACCNGTAACAGAAATATATGTATGCATACGTACTCTGTGTGTGTAGCGGGGAGGGGAGTGGGCATGGGAAGAAGCATTTATTACCCCAATTTCCCAACATCCTTTGCAGCTAAAGGACTAAATGCTGTGACTAAGTCCTGTGGCTAAATTCTAGGCCCTGAGATTTTAGGAGAAATGTTATATGAAGCTTCTGAGAAGACTGCTTAAACTCGGTTGGAAGTAAGCACTTTTCTACTTCACCTACTTTCTGCTTTCGTCCAAGGATGTGACTCTGATGACTGGCATTCCAGCAGCCATTTTGGACCATGAAGTGATCCATGGTGAAGAAGAAAGACAGAAGGAAGTAGGATCCCTAATGATATTTTGGAACCACCCTATCTCTAATCTGGGCTTCCCTGGTGGCTCAGCTAGTAAAGAATCTGCCTGCAGTACAGGAGACCTGGGTTTAATCCCTGGGCTGAGAAGATCCCCTGGAGAGGGAATGGCTCAGTGTTCTGGCATGCAGAATTCCAGGGACTGCATAGTCCATGGGTTGCAGAGAGTGGCACACAACCGAGCAACTTTCACTATCTCTAACCTGAAAAAAAAAAAAAGTTAATAAATTTTTATCTTTTTTAAACTAGTATTTTTCAGGTCTCCATACCTAGCCAAAAGAAGTTCCTACCTGAAACAGGGAGATGTCGTTGTATTAAATGAAAATTAAGTACCTAATGGGACTTCCTAGGTGGCTCAGTGGTAAAGAATCCACCTGCCAATGTAGAAGACACAGGAGTTGGGGGTTCAATCCCCAGGTTGGGAAGATGCCTTGAAGAAGAGAATGGCTACATACTCCAGTATTCTTGCCTGGAGAACCCCGTGGACAGAGGAGCCTGGTGGGCTACAGTCCATGGGGTTGTATAGAGTCAGACACCACTGAGCATGCATTCACTTAACAACTTAATACAAGCAAGGAAAAATAGGAAGAATTGAGAGGAACGTCAGGGAAAACTTTGCAGTGAAGAGCATACGTCCCACTTAAGAAGGGCAGCTCCAGTTGAATATTTTCATACAGGTTGCTGGCCAACTGTTGCCACAAACACTAACGTTTTTTTAAAGCCAGGATTTCGATGTCCAAACTCTCAAGCTTAAAAAGTCACTCCTTTTTTTTTAAAACAACAACAACAACAAAGACTTCTGTGCTAAATAACACACGGATGACAGGAACTAGCTTCTGTGCCCTAGCTTTCTCTCTCTAAACTAAGACAAAAGCTAGGAGTAAAGAGGGCAGGGTCCAAGAGTTTGGGGAGGTGCCACTGGCTGCAGTTAGACTTGGAGGAGGGAGGCCACTGGGAAAGGGTCAGAGGTGTCTTAGAAAGGGGGTCACAGTGTGATACAACTTCCTATATCAAATATCCAGAAAAGGCACATTTCCAGAGACAAGAAGTAAGTTTGTGATGGGAAAGGAGAAGGGCTGTCAATGGACATGAGCTTTCCTTTGGGGTTGATTGACATGTTCTACAATTAGATGGTGGCAATGGTTACACAACTCTATAAATTTACAAAGAATCGTTGAATTATACACTTAAAACAAGTGAATTTTATGGTATGAAAGTTATAGCTCATTAAAGTTTAAAAAAGCAGATACTGAATTTCAAAAATATAGTATGAAAACATAAAATACCTTATCAATATTTTAATATGATTATATGTTAAAATGACAATATTTTATAAATTGGGCTAAGTAAAATACAGTATTAAAATTTTTAAAAAGAGCAATTGATGACCACGGGCTGTATCCCAAGTGGAAATGGTCCAGAGTAACCCAGGTTAGAGTTTATTTCTGATGTCCATTGGGGGAAAGCTGCAGGGCTAGAGGACCTGTGTGTCTTCTTTAACTGAGTGGGGTAAAGGTGAAGCGTGAGGGGCTCTTGATGCCTGGCTTCTCAGTGCAGACTGGTCAGATCTAAGGCAGGACTTACTGATATGGAGAGGCTCTTCTTCAGGCTTGGTTGAAGACGATTCATTGTCCTCGATGTCCTTGCTACCTGTCGCCTGGGTGATCACACTTGGAGGTTCATCTGAGCCCGGGTTCACGGAGACCATGCTGCTCTGGGGGGATGACCCTCCACTCGTCCGAGACAGACTGAGGGTGGAGCCTCGCCGGCTTGGTTTGCGGGTGGTGGGGCGTGCTACAGGGATTTTGAATTTCTTGGTCTGAAGAAAAGAAATAAGGGGANGGGTGATCACACTTGGAGGTTCATCTGAGCCCGGGTTCACGGAGACCATGCTGCTCTGGGGGGATGACCCTCCACTCGTCCGAGACAGACTGAGGGTGGAGCCTCGCCGGCTTGGTTTGCGGGTGGTGGGGCGTGCTACAGGGATTTTGAATTTCTTGGTCTGAAGAAAAGAAATAAGGGGAATTTTAGAAAGAAGGAAGGAAGGAGGGGAGGGGGGAGGGAAGGAAGAAAAAAGGCAAAGCCCTGGCTCTGAATGTAAATTCTTTTTGACTCTTTCCAAACACCACGAGATATATTTTGGGTCTGGGGAAACCTGCCACATGGTGACGTCATTTATACATGTGTATTACCAAAAGCAAGTTTGATGGGACTTACTCTATTCAGTGAGTGCCAGGATCGCCCAGTAGTCACCACAGGAAGATGAACATGTAATCCAATGACGTGGCCATGAACCAGAACACATTTTGACTTTCCTTTTGTAACAACCATCAGAGTTGATTTTTAAACTAGGGGAGGATGGGTCTAATTTCTTTTAGCTGCATCTTGTTTTTCCTCCCCCAATTCTAGGAATCAACTTTATGTTCACCGTATGACACCTGGGCCTCAAAGAATAAAGATGTATATTCACTTGGGTTTTTTGAAGAATACAAAATGGAGAAAGCTCTAGCCTTTACCTCAGGAGGAGGAGTTGGGGAGGCAGATTTGACTGATGAGGAGAAGGGGAGGAGCCATGATGGAGGTGGGCGGGAAGACCAAGATGACAAGTCTTAGGAGGTAAAAGGCGGAAAGTAGGGAAAGTCCTGTGAGAGGAATGTGAATTTTTGAAAGGAGTCGGAGCGGGCAAGTTAAAGGTATGTGTGCATGTGTGTGTGCATGTGTGTGTGCACGCATGTACCCTCTTGCATGACTGGCTGTGACTTTAGAATGTACTTTGTGTGGTTATATCCTCATTTAATTCATGATTCAAGTCTCGGGTTTCCTAACCTGTCCCAATTTACTCAGCTACTCCGGGTAAGAGCTCAATGTAGGTCTGGGCTACAGTTTACACTCCATTAAAATAGAAACAATTTCATTTGAGAACATTTGAAATGAAAGCCCTTGGAGGGCAGTCTGAGATTTTCTTTGGCTGAAACTCATAGCTTGAGATGCCCTAGGGAAGAAGATAAGGAGAGGCACACTTGAAGACACACAATGTCCGATCAATGTCTAACAGGGTGGAGAGGGTGGCTTTCAGCAGACCTCATCTCAGGGAGTCCACAGTGTGTAATCAGAAGTTATTTTTTAACTGGCTACTAAGAGAGTCAAGTTGGCTTAAAGCTCAACATTCAGAAAACTAAATGGCATCTGGTCCCATTACTTCATGGGAAATAGATGCAGGAAGAGTCCAACAGTGTTGGACTTTTCTGGGGGGCTCCAAAATCACTGTAGATGGTGAGTGCAGCCATGAAATTAAAAGATGCTTACTCCTTGGAANAAAGACCTCAAATAGCCAAGGCAGTCTTGGGAAAGAAGAATGGAGCTGGAGGAATCAACCTTCCTGACTTCAGATTATACTACAAAGCTACAGTCATCAAGACAGTATGGTACTGACACAAAAACAGAAATATAGACCAATGGAACAAGATAGAAAGCCCAGAAATAAATCCACGCACCTATAAGGTACCTTATTTTTGGCAAAGGAGGCAAGAATATACAATGGGGCAAAACAGCCTCTTTAATAAATGGTGCTGGGAAAACTGGACAGATACATGTAAAAGAAGGAAATGAGAACACATCCTAACTCCATACACAAAGATAAACTCAAAATGGATCAAAGACCTAAATGTAAGACCAAAAACGATAAAACTCTTAGAGGAAAACATAGACAGAACCCTTGATGATATAAATCAAGATCCTCGATGACCCACCTCATAGAATAATGGAAATAAAAGCAAAAGTAAACAAGTGGGACCTGATTAAACGTAAAAGCTTTTGCACAGCAAAGGACACTATAAGCAAGGTAAAAAGACAACCCTCAGAATGGGAGAAAATAATAGCAAATGAAACAACTGATGAAGGATTAATTTCCAAAATACACAAGCAGCTTATACAACACAATACCAGAAAAAAAACCAACCCAATCAAAAAGTGGGAAAAAAACCTAAACAGACATTTCTTCAAAGGAGACATACATATGGCTAATAAACACATGAAAAGATGCTCAACATCACTCATTATTAGAGAAATGCAAATCAAAATATCAGATATCACTGCACACCAGTCAGAATGGCCTTCATCAAAAAGTCTACAAACAATAAACACTGAAGAGGGTGTAGAGAAAAGGGAATGTTCTTGCACTGTTGGTGGGAATGTAAACTGGTACAGCCACTATGGAAGATGGTATGGAGATTCCTTAAAAAACTAGGAATAAAACCACCATATGACCCAGCAATCCCACTCCTAGGCATTTACCCTGAGGAAAGCAAAACTGGAAAAGACACATGTATCCCATTATTCACTGCAGCACTATTTACAATAACTAGAATATGAATCAAAAATACCTAGATGTCCATTGACAGAGGCATGGATAAAGAAGTTGTGGTACATATACACAATGGAATATTACTCAGCCATGAAAAGGAATGCATTTGAGTCAGTTCTGATGAGGTGGATGAACCCAAAACCTATTACACAGAGTGAACTAAGTCAGAAAGAGAAAGATAAATATTGTAGTCTAATGCATATATACAGAATCTAGAAAAATGGTACTGAAGAATTTATTTACAGGGCAGCGATAGAGAAACAGACATAGAGAATAAACTTATGAACATGGGGAGAGGGGAGGAGAGGGTGAAATGTATGGAAAGAGTAACATGGAAACTTATGTTGCCATATATAAAATAGATAGCCAATGGGAATTTGCTGTATGGCTCAGGAAACTCAAACAGGGGTTCTGTATCAACCTAAAGGGATGGGATGTGGAGGGAGATGGGAAGAAGTTTCAAAAGGGAGGGCATATATGTATACCTATGGCTGCTTCATGTTGAGGTTTGATAGAAAACAACAAAATTCTGTAAAGCAATTATCCTTCAATGAAAAAATAATTTAAAAAAGAAAAAAAGAAATTGCCCCTCTAATCTGAGTACCACCAGGTCCCTGAAGCCTTGAATACATTATTCTTGGTCCTCACAAAGATCTTGCCAACTGGGAACTGTGGTTAAGTAGCTTAAAGTCACAAAATTGGGTGAAACCTCACAAAAACCACCATCTTTCCACTATATCACATCACCCTTTTAGTTTAGAGAGCCATGAAATGGGAACATTTAAAACTGATCCCTTGGGGCTTCCCAGGTTGCTCGGTGGTAAAGAATCTGCCTGTCAATGTGGGAGACACAGGTTCGATCCCTGGTCTGGAAAGATTCCACATGCCATGGAGCAACTAAATCCAAGTGCCACAACTATTGAGCCTGGCTGTGCTCTAGAACCTGGGGAGCTGCAACTACTGAGCCCACACACCGCAGCCACGGAAGTCTGCGTGTGCTAGAGCCCATGCTTCACAACAAGAGAAGCCACCGAAATGAGAAGCCTTTGCACTGCGACGAAGAGCAGTCCCACTCGCCACAACTAGAGAAAAGCCTGTGCAGCAACGAAGACCCAGCGTATCCCAAAATAAAAATAAATGCATTAAAAAAACAAAACCAAAACTGTTCCCTTGACTTAAGACAGGGAGGGGGCTGTGCTGCGGATGATGCCTGAAGGAAATCTTTGTCCATGCCCCCCATGTGGAGTCGAGTGGAGGGGTGTTGGGCATCACTTCCCAGTGTGCACACCAACAAGAGGCTGGGTAAGAAATAGGAGCACCCCGGCCCCAGAGTGATGGGGAGGCAGGGATCCCCAGTGTTTGTCCCTTTCCTTTTTCAGGACAGCTGAGAGCAGAGGTGATTATCAGTGCTGCACCATGTTTGGGAACTCAGAGAGCAAAGCAAATGTGACTTAGGCACAGAGTCTGGGGCTGTTCAGCCTGAGAGCTAACCAAGGAGTCCATAATGGAAACCTAGGGAGGAGGGCCAGGTGGGCAGGCTTGGTGCTTCAGGCACCCAGCCACCTGTGACTGCCGCTTGCCAAAAGGAGCTGGCAAAGCCAAGGCAAACTAAATTCAGAACTGAAATACCAAGCATACTCCTAGGGGAGGAAAAATATATATCTGATGGTCGATGTTAAATCAAAGACAAAGTAAGAGCATGGCAATTCTACTAATAGGCAAGTTAAATATCTTAACCCTGGGTTGGTAGGGAGGTGGGGTGTGGGCTTCTCTTAGAAATCTAAATTCAGTTTGATTTAGATTCCTTGTGCTTTTCACACCTTACAGATGTGTTCAGGAGTCCTGGGGTTCATTTGTTCTTTCCTTTCTTTTTTAATGAGAAACCTCAGCAATAGGTTTCACTGTGCAATAGAATTGATTTTCTCCTTTTTTGTCAGTCTCTACCATTTTGGCAGTCACAGCTTAGGAGACCTGCTGAGCTGTCAGGGAAAGGGCTCATCTTTGCATTACTTTAACCGAGACAAATATGGTTTTAAAAACTATAAACTAGATTACCATATCAGTCCCAACTTACTTGGCTTCCACCAAATGAACAAGGCTAACATTACTGAATTGCAAATGATCCTTTCCCGTGGATATATTTTTATCCAGGGCAATATCCCTCTAATTCAAGGCTTGAAAATTGAAGCCCACATGATTTCAAGAAGATGAGCACTTTTAAGTTGCAAAGCATGTTGCAGCCTAAAAAAGAAATATATATCATTCCAAGAGAATCATCTCTCCGGTAACCAAAGGGGGAAAAAAATTCTGACTGACAGCTCTTTTCAAGTGCAAATGAGAGTGACAGCAAGAAGAGGTTTAAAATTCTCATTAAGTGTGATGGTAGTTTTACTCTTTCCGTGTAAATATTGATATGTAATCTGGTCTCTCTCTTCCAGAAGTCGCCCGTGCATACAAAGATGCTCAGTTTTTAATACACGTGTTCTCAGTTCCTTTCCAAAGTCCTGTAGTCTTTTCTTTATAACACCCTCCTCAGAGGAGCAGAGTGTGATCTATGACCAATTTCAAGATGGAAGTACAGAAGAGCAACCAAAATATTTGCCCGTAAACCAGCAAAAGGACCAACGTGTTTACACAAAAGAAGGTCTTATCCCGTTAAAATTTTTTTCAACAGGCGTCCTGAAAAGGGGTCCAAAAGACACACTTCCAAGTAGAACTGGAATGTCGTAAATCCACTCTGGAAGGGGATGGGACACAGGGGAAAACTTCAGCCTGGGTTTCTCAAACTAGCAGCACCTGTAGGATGTTTAATGGCTTCATGGTGTACAGACAGCTCTCCAAATTTATTTTTAAATTCAGCATATTTTAGGCTGTAGTTGCCTTGTTCTCTGCTTTTCAGTTTTGCTGATTGATGACGTCACCCTGCTCACTTCAGCCTCCGGCCCGCCATCTCCTTGAGACCTAACACCATGCCTTCAATTAAGTTGTAGAGTTCTGATGGAGAGATATTTGAAGTTGATGTTGAAATTGCAAAACAGTCTGTGACCATCAAGACTATGTTGGAAGATTTGGGAATGGATGATGAAGGAGATGATGATCCAGTCCCCTTGCTAAATGTTAATGGAGCAATATTAAAAAAGGTCATTCAGTGATGCACACACCACAAGGATGATCCTCCTCCTCCTGAGGATGATGAGAACAAAGAAAAGCGAACAGATGATATACCTGTTTGGGATCAAGAATTCCTGAAAGTTGACCAAGGGACATTCTTTGAGCTTATATTGGCAGCAAACTACTTAGACATCAAAGGTTTGCTTGATGTTACCTGCAAGACTGTTGCTAATATGATCAAGGGCAAAACTCCTGAAGAGATTCGAGACATTCAATATCAAAAATGATTTTATTGAAGAAGAGGAAGCCCAGGTAAGCAAAGAGAACCAGTGGTGTGAGGAGAAGTGAAATTCATGTCTAACGCTGTAACACTCTAAGGATTATTCTAAATACTAGTTGCACTGCTTTGTTTATAATTGTTAATATTAGAAAAACAGTCAATAAATGCAGCAGTGAGTCGATTGCATTAGCAGAATGGTGTCCTCATTGCATGTGTAGTTTCCGTACAGTTCCCAAACTTAAGGCCCAGTTTCCTCTAGTATGATTGAAAGTTTGTTTTCTTTGTTCTGAATAAAATTGAACTATGGGTTCCCTATTAAAAAATAAAATAAAATAAAATTCAGCATATTTTAAATTTTATTATAGTTCTTTACGTTGTAAACAAAATAAAGCACATTTCTAAAATTGAGAATAATACTTGTTTTTGTACTTCTCTGGTGCCACAGTGGTTCAGAATCTGCCTGCAGGGGACGTGGCTTTGATCCCTGGTCCGGGAAGATTCAGCATGCCACAGAGCAACTAAGCCCATGCACTGCATCTACCAAGCTCTCGTGCCTTAGAGCCTGTGCTCCACAAGAGAAGCCACTGCAATGAGAAGCCTGTAGTAGTAGTCCCCACTCTCTGAAACTAAAGTCAGTGCGCAGCAACAAAGACTCAGCACAACCAAAAAAAAAAAAAGAATAATAATCATTTATATCGGTGAATAGAATAGTGCTGTCCCTTCTTTTAAGAAGGTATCCATAGTGTGTTAATGATGGGTAGGTTGAGCCAAAAGTCTGGCTCCAAATTCAACAGGTTTCTGTTTTTCTATTTTTCATTAGTTGCTTTATTGGCCAGCGGCAAAACCAATACAATGAATATGAGTTCAAGCAAACTCCAGGAGATAGTGAAGGACAGGGAAGCCTGGCGTGTTACAGTTCATGGGTTGCTAAGAGATACGACAGAGTGACTGAACAACAACTTTCTCTTGCCAGTGATAAATCCCAAATTAGCTTAATCTAAAAAACAGAATTTATTGGCTTGCATAATCAGAAAGTTCAGAGGTACTCCAATTTTAGGGATGACTGGATCTAGGTGCCTTAATGAAGTAATCAAGAATGAGTCCCTCTTCACCTCTTGACTCCATTTTTCTTTTTGGTTTTATTTTTCCTGTGTTACCTTAATTCTAGGCCCTCTGTCTATGCAGCAAAAAAGATGATCCCAAGCTACTCTAGACTTACATACCTTATTACGTAAGGTATCACATGATATATGCATAATATATTAGCATACATACCTTATTGTCTATGTTTCCAAAAGGACAGAAAATATCTCCTTCAACAAAAATTTTGCCCCCAAAAAGGGAACTTCTCCAGTGGTCCAGTGGTTAAGACCCTGCACTTACACTTCAGGGACCACAGGTTCGCTCCCTGGTCAGGGAATCAAGATTCCGCATGCTGCATTGTAGGCCAAAAAAACAATTTTTTTTAAAGAAATAAACCTTAGAAAAGTCTCCTGAAGGGCAGATCCATGACAGACTCATCCTCCTAGGTCTAAAACAATGTCTGTCCCAGGAAATGCAGGAACACACTGGGCAGGCCTAGATTCCTCCCAATCCTTCAAACTTAGTATGGCAGCCACATGAATGACATGGTCTGGGAACAAGGAAGGGAAATTTCCCACAAAAAGTTTAGGACATGAGTTTGAGCAAGCTCCAAGAGATGGTGAAGGACAGGGATACCTGGTGGGCTGCAGTCCATGGGGTTGCAAAGAATTGGACACAACTGAGCAACTGAACAGCAACAGCAAATTAATATCAAAAGTAGGGCCTAATGTCTGGCAGAGAAAAATAACACTTGTCCAGTTCATACACTAAATGAGAAGTTTCTCACTAATAGTTTGCATTATTGAGAATGGCAGTGGGTGGCTCACTCGGAGTGTAATGAACAAACTAGAACAAGGACCAGAAATCACAGGCAGGTCTCCCAGGAAAGCTACTTTCCAGGGCTCATTCCCAGGCTACCACAACGAGAATGTCACATTCATTCTGGAAGATTCCCATTTCCGCTTGGGAAGGAGCCGAGTGTGAATTCCTGTCCTCTTTTCAGTTGCTGTTGGCATAGCAACCATTTCTTCCTGTTGCCTGAAGCATTTGGGTGTGATATTAAGATTATTTGCAACAACACATCAATGAGTTATTTCTTCAGTGAGTATAGAAAAGTATTGGTTTTATTTTTTTTCAGGGGAAAAAAGCAAACATTTAACTTTTGAACCACATGCACCAGATTTTTGTTATTTTTCAGTTGCTCAGTCATGTTCGATTCTTAGCAACCCCATGGACTGTAGTATGCTAGGCTTCTCTGTCCATGGAATTCTCTAGGCAAGAATACTGGAGAGATAGCCATTCCCTTCTCCAGTGGATCTTCTAGACCCAGGGATCAAACCTGGGTCTCCTTCTTTGCAGGCAGATTATTTACAGTCTGAACCATGAGGGAAGCCCAGCAAGTCAAGAGATACCTAGAATAACAGGTAAATTTGGCCATAGAGTACAAAATGAAACAGGGCAAATTTGGCCATACAGTACAAAATGAAACAGGGCAAAGGCTAACAGAGTTTTGTCAAAAGAACATGTTGATCATAGCAAACATGCTTTTCCAACCACTGAAGAGATGACTCTACAATGGACATCACCAGATGGTCAATATCGAAATCAGATTGACTGGTTTTTTGCAGTCAAAGATGGAGAAACTCTATACAGTCAGCAAAAACAAGAACTGGAGCTCCTTATTACAAAATTCATGCTTAAATTGAAGAAAGTAGGAAAAATCACTAGGTCATTCAGGTGTGGCCTAAATCAAATTCCTTATGATTATATGTTGGAGGCGATGAATAGATTCAAGGGATTAGATCTGGTAGACAGAGTGCCTGAAGAACTATGGACAGAGGTTTGTAATATTGTATAGGAAGTGGTGACCAAAGAAATAGAAATGCCCCACAGTTTGGTCTCCTTATAAATCCAAATCCCTTATGAACTTAATGTTAAAGACCATATCATTTCATCTTCAGGTAAGAGGTTCCAGCTTGTGGAATGAATATTCTACTTAAACACAGCACCAATCATGATAGAAATGGTCTTTATTGGATTATCAAGTTTATGGAGAACTGTTTTCATTATCATTCAGTTCTAAGAATTTCTTAATTTCCCTTTTTCATTTCCTCTGCATCCTATAGATCGTTTTAAGATATAGTTTTCCAGACATATGGTATTTTTGTAGTCATACTGCATTCTGAAATTCTGATTGCATTATGGCTGAAGAACTTGGTCAATATGGTATATGTGATCTTGGTTCCTCTGGAATTTATTGAGGGTTCTTTTATGGCCTAATTCATGGTCTACTTTTTTGGATATTTTTTCCATATGTACTGGAAAATATGCAAGAAAAAAATGATGTGTTCTTTTTATTTATTTTTTTTTTTGGTCCCTTCTCTTTCACTATATATTATGCTGAGCAAAGATCTTAAAACTCAAAAAGTGTAATTAATAAATTCAAGATGTATAAATATCTGTATGTATTACATATATATGCATACATATCGTATACATCAATGCCTCAGCCCAGCAGGGACTGTGGTACCCTAAACACCAGTGACCCAGAATTTCCACAGGGAAAGGGAGATAATCATTGTTTAAGAGCATTTTGGGCAAGAATTGAGAACAGAACTTTGAAATCTTTCCTCCCACCTGACCCTTAGTGACACTGCAGCTTCCACCACCCACAATCACATATACCCACAACCACATCAAGACAGGTTTTAGCCAGAGTTTCCAACCTTTTGTTACTGTTTTCTGTTCTTACTTTATGGAAGCCACATCTCGGTGGCTTGTTCATTTTTCAATAGTTTCTCCAATGTTGGTTTTGGGAGGAAAGAAAGAGTAGCCTGTATTATCTTGCCATTTTGACACTCTGCAGATCAAAGAAATGTATTCACTTAGCATTCTTTTCAAAGTCGTCTGGGAAATGTTTGCTCTTGGTATATTCCAGAGTACTTCCTGTTCATTTTATTGCACACTACGCTCAAAGTATGTACGTCAACGACAGACATCTGTCTTTACAACTGAGAAGGTGAGATATAATTCACGTACTGTACTTCTTTAAAGTTCAAAATTCAGTGATTTTTAGCATAT
This sequence comes from Neotragus pygmaeus, assembly GCA_006410875.1. Taxonomy (NCBI): domain Eukaryota; kingdom Metazoa; phylum Chordata; class Mammalia; order Artiodactyla; family Bovidae; genus Neotragus; species Neotragus pygmaeus. The sequence continues at coordinate 691,981 of SJYV01004439.1, read as the reverse complement.
TTACAAAGTTGTACAATCATCATTATCGAATTCCAGAAATTTTTCATCACCCCCAAAAGAAATCCTATGCTTATTTGTAATCATTCTCCATTTATCTCTCCCCCTAACCCTGGGAAACATTAATCAGATTTCTGTGTTATGAATTTGATTTACCTATTCTGAATATATATTATAAATGGAAGCACACAGATGTGGTCTTTGGTGTCTGACTTCTTTCACCTAATATTTTCAAGATTCATCAGTGCTTCATTCTGTTTTATGACTCAACAATATTCCATTGTATGAATTACAACACATTTTGTTTACTTGTTCATTACTTGATGGGTGGTTTGCACTTTTGGATATTACACACTATGCTGTATTGATTACTCGTGTACAAATTTTTGTGTGGACATATGTTTTCAATTCTCTAGGATATATATCTAAGAGTGGAATCGATGGGTCCTATCGTAACTCTGTGTTTAACTTTTGAGGAATTGACAAACAGGTTTCCAAAGCTGCAGCGCCATTTTCAAGTCCCACCAGCAATGTATGAAGATTCCCATTGATCTAATTGCTCCCTGCCAACACTTGCTATTGTCTGTCTTTTTGATGCTAGCAGTTCAGGTGAGTATAAAGTGGTATCTCACTGGGGTTTTGATTTGCATTTCCCTATGACTAATTAGGTAGAACAGCTTTTCATGGCTTATTGACCATTTAAAAGTCTTGTTTGGAGAAAAGCCTCTTGAAGTCTTTTGCCTTTTTGAAAAATTGGGCTATTTTTCTCTTTATTGTTGAGTATACATTTCTGGATTCTAGATCCTTATCAGATATATGATTTGCAGATATTTTCTCCCATTGTTTGAGTTGCCTTTGCACTTTCCTGACGGTGTGCTTTTGATGGACACAAGCTTTAAATTTTGATGTAGTCCAAATTATCTTTTTTTTTTCCTTTAGTTTCTTTTGTTGTCATGTCTAAAAAACCATCTACTCAAGTTCCATTTCATGAAGATTTATCCTTACATTTTCTTCTAACCTTTACAATTTTAGCTCTTACATTTAGATATTTGATCATTTGATCCATTTTGAGCTGATTTTGTGTTTGGTGAGAGAGGTAGGGGTTCAACTTCTGTCTTTAGCTTGTGGCTTTTCAGTTGTACTGGGCTTCCCAAGTGGCCTTAGTGGTAAAGAACCCGCCTGCCAATGCAGGAGATGCAAGATAATGTGGATTTGATTCCTGGGTCAGGAAGATCCCCTGGAGTAGGAAATGACACCCCAGTATTCTTGCCTGGAAAACTCCGTGAGCAGAGGAGCCTACCGGGCTATAGTCCGTGGGACCACTAAGAGTCAGACATGACTGAGCGACTGAGCACACATTCGCTGTTCCAGCACCATTTGTTAAAAAGACTGTTCTTTCTCTATTGTATTGCTTGGCACCTGCATCTAAAATCAGTTAACCACAAATATATGGGCTTATTTCTGGACTCTCAATTCCATTCTATTGATCTGTATCTGGCCACAGCAAATGAGCCCACACTGTAGAGCTCTAGAGCCACAACTTCGAAGCCCACGTGGCTAGAGCTCATGCTCTGCAACAAGAGAAGCCACTGCAGTGAGAAGCTACACCCCACAACAAAGGACAGCCCACACGCACCGCCACTAGAAAAAGCCCTCACGCAGCAACAAAGATGCACTGCAGCCAAAGAAATGGATCTTCTATTCGTAAAAGATGAGGAATCGGTCATATTAGGGACATTGAATGGCCTATTGGGCTTCCCTTGTGGCTCAGCTGGTAAAGAGGAGAAGGGAAAGGCTACCCACTCCAGAACTCTGGCCTGGAGAATTCCATGGACTGTATAGTCCATGGGGTCACAAAGAGTTAGACACGACTGAGAGATTTTTGCTTTCACTTTCAATTTCAAATGAGCCATTTGAATTTGATTGTTAAGATTTTTTAAAATGAATTTTACCTTCAAGTACTTTTCTCTCTGAAATTCTGAGAGAATAAGAATAAATTGTTTCCTTTATTTTTATTACCTTCAGTTCAGTTCAGTTCAGTTCAGTCGCTCAGTCGTGTCTGACTCTTTGCAACCCCATGAATCGCAGCACGCCAGGCCTCCTTGTCCATCACCATCTCTCGGAGTTCACTCAGACTCACGTCCTTCAAGTCCGTGATGCCATCCAGCCATCTCATCCTCAGTAGTCCCCTTCTCCTCCTGCCCCCAATCCCTCCCAGCATCAGAGTCTTTTCCAATGAGTCAACTCTTCGCATGAGGTGGCCAAAGTACTGGAGTTTCAGCTTTAGCATCTTTCCTTCCAAAGAAATCCCAGGGTTGATCTTCAGAATGGACTGGTTGGATCTCCTTGCAGTCCAAGGGACTCTCAAGAGTCCTCTC
>SJYV01004439.1:678853-689308 GCA_006410875.1 Neotragus pygmaeus | reverse complement strand
AGCCAACTTTTTCACTCTCCTCTTTCACCTTCATCAAGAGGCTTTTTAGCTCCTCTTCACTTTCTGCCATAAGGGTGGTGTCATCTGCATATCTGAGGTTATTGATATTTCTCCTGGCAATCTTGATTCCAGCTTGTGTTTCTTCCAGTCCAGCGTTTCTCATGATGTACTCTGCATATAAGTTAAATAAGCAGGGTGACAGTATACAGCCTTGACGTACTCCTTTTCCTATTTGGAACCAGTCTGTTCCATGTCCAGTTATAACTGTTGCTTCCTGACCTGCATACAGATTTCTCAAGAGGCAAGTTAGATGGTCTGGTATTCACATCTCTTTCAGAATTTTCCACAGTTTATTGTGATCCACACAGTCAAAGGCTTTGGCATAGTCAATAAAGCAAAAATAGATGTTTTTCTGGAACTCTCTTGCTTTTTCCATGATCCAGCAGATGTTGGCAATTTGACCTCTGGTTCCTCTGCTTTTTCTAAAACCAGCTTGAACGTCAGGAAGTTCATGGTTCACGTATTACTGAAGCCTGGCTTGGAGAATTTTGAGCATTACTTTACTAGCATGTGAGATGAGTGCAATCGTGTGGTAGTTTGAGCATTCTTTGGCATTGCCTTTCTTTGGGATTGGAATGAAAACTGACCTTTTCCAGTCCTGTGGCCACTGCTGAGTTTATTACCTTGGCAAGGTATACTGTCACCTTCAGCCTCATCTAGTTTCTTTCTCTGCATCAGAGTGAGGGACACTCTTCAGGTTCATTTTCACACTACACTGAACTCATCATGTCATCTTTCATTTATTCATTCTACAAACATGCTTGAGTACCTACTGTATAGGTAAGGCACAATGAGAGATACAGAGGAGATAGAAAGGGTATCTCTGTTAGGTGAGCATCTTGCTAGTATGTGACAGACGCTAGTATGTGACAGATATACATTATTTCTGTCTTCACTACCCCCTGCTGGGACAAGTTTATCATTATTATGATCACATCTTTGGTATTATTCTTGTTATTTACCTAGGCCTAGAAAAGTTGAGTGGTTTCTACAAGATCATCCAGCCAATTAGTGGTGAAGGTAGGATGCAAATGCAGGACTAGCTAAGTGCAGATCCCAAACAGCCCTGAGAACTAGAGCCGGCTCTCCATATTACAGTGTCCCCTCCTCCCCCTCCCCCCTCCATATTACAACTCACAGTCCTTACCCTCCTGCTTCAAATAGCTTCCTTGGGACAGACTGGCATATATGCCAAGTAACTGGAGGATACATGCTAATGCAAGGGTGGTTTAGAAGAGATACACATTCCAGGGCATCCAAAGAGGGCTTCCACCTGGGGGTCAAGAAAAGCAGTAAGTTGAAGGCAGGAAGAAGAAGGAGGAGGAGAAGGAGAATAAGGAGGATGAGGAAGAGAACAGAAAAAGTAGGAGGAGGGGAAGGAAGGAAGAAGAAGAGTCAGAGGAGGAAGAGAGGGAGAAAGCAGCAAGTTGAATCTTGATGGCTGGGGACACTCCAAAGCAGTGAGCGAGGGAAGAACATCTGAAGAGCAGTAGTGTCAAAGTGAGGCAGGTGCATGATGCATTTGAGGAAATGTGTAAACTGTCACTCACTATGTCTGCATGTGCAGGCAGCTAAGGCTGGATGGGGAGATGGGAGCAGATGCCTGGGAGAGCAGAGCAGAGGAGGGGACATTTTGAGATGTGAAGGAGAGGGTTGGGAGGGGTGGATTTCTGCACATGAGGAAGATAACCATGCAGGCTAACAGCCATTTCATTATTGTCTCTGTGAAGGTTGGATGGGTCTGGAGAAGCTAGGAACCTGAAAAGCTTGCTCCTCACCCTTTCAGCTCAAGGCTCTGGATCCAGACTTTCATATGTGATTGAGATATGGTTAATTAGATCCTTAAATATCTAAGATTTAAGACAGGATGAAAGTTGTCCTTGAAAACCTTTACAGAACTGGAAAGTTGGTGTTTACACCCAAATTCACTTTCAGATCTGACTAAATGAGGGTAATTTACTAATCCCATCAGTAGCATCTATTGTATGCAGGGTACCATGTGACAGGTGTTGTGACAGGACTAAACTTAGCCCTGGACCCTGTCCTGAGATAATTAATAGTCTAGCGAGACAGAATGACATGTATACTGATAATTAGGATTACAAGGTAGGAAGGTGTAAATGCGATAAAAGCAGATCATGAGCCCTAGAATGTACAGGGAGTTTAGAGATGGGGGTGGGAGGGGCGAGATTTCTCTCCACCATAGGATGAGGGAGGACCAGGGAATGGCTGACAAAGAGACAGGTGAAGACAGAATAGGATGTGAACACGTGGACCCACAGGAGAGGGCTTTCTTGGGAGAAGAGCTGGGAAGGAAAGCAGTATCGGGGCGGGGGGTAGGGATGAGTCAGAGGGAATAAAGAAGACAAGGCTGCAAGGTTAGTTAGTGATCCTCACTTTTAGGGAGAGCAGACTGTGCCTTAATCCACTGACTGAATTCCTATCCCATAGACCCAGGACCAGGGTCTGTCTTGCTCTCATGAAATTGACGCTAAGTGAAGGGATGAATCTGCACTAACTAAACCTCACTTCAACACCTGGTCAGTTTAGTGATATAGTTAGCAACTTTGTCTTGATTCTGGCTCAGTTAATCTAAATGTGAATAGGGGGATAAAATCAGACAAAGAAGGCAAAGTGAAAGGAAAAACAGGGTAAGGTACATCAGGTTCTGTTCCTATGGAGTTTTGAGAGAAAAAAGTTATTTAAGAGTAAATAATTTTACAATTGCTGCTCTATTTATTTGTATTCTTGTTTTTGCTTTTAGATACAATCTCATATAATATTTTTCCTAATAAATGCTGTGTGTGTGCACATGTATGCGGGAAAAAAAGAACTTTCCTCTAGGAATTTGTAAGTGCTTTAGTAGAAATACATTTCTTTCTACTTGTTGATAATAGTCTTTAAGGATGTTTATAATAAAAAATGAATTAATGTGTGTTTTAAAATATTCCAAAGCAATAACAAATTTTCCCAAACTTCACATCAAGACTTGTCTGAGTTGCACATGTTAATCTGTAGCTAAACACGTGAAAATGCTAAAAGAGGTACAAACATGATGAAGCTTGTCTTTTCTTTGATTTAACACATTTTTTTCCTTTTCATAAAATAATCCTCAGAAATTCACATGCACAGATAAAGAACAAAGTGAAACCAAGTACAGAAGATTCAACAGAAAGCATTTCATGCTACACTTTGAGGAGAAATATTGTAGGTCTGTGAAAAACCAAGTTTATCTGCAAGCGTGGCCCCCAGTATAAAAATCACTGAAAGGAAAAAAAAAATTTTAGCTGTTCAGTTTAGTTCAGTCGCTCAGTCATGTCCGACTCTTTGCAACCCCATGAACCGCAGCACATCAGGCCTCCCTGTCCATCACCAACGCCCGGAGTCCACCCAAACTCATGTCCATTGAGTCGGTGATACCATCCAACCATCTCATCCTCTGTCATCCCCTTCTCCTCCCGCCTTCAATCTTTCCCAGCATCAGGGTCTTTTCAAATGAGTCAGCTCTTCACATCAGGTGGCCAAAGTATTGGAGTTTCAGCTTCAACATCAGTCCCACAATGAACACCCAGGACTGATCTCCTTTAGGATGGACTGGTTGGATCTCCTTGCAGTCCAAGGGACTCTCAAGAGTCTTCTCCAACACCACAGCTCAAAAGTATCAATTTTTCAGCGCTCAGCTTTCTTTATAGTCCAATTCTTACATCCATACATGACTACTGGAAAAACCATAGCNTTCATTCCCTGGTCAGGGTATTAGATCCCACATACTGCAACTAAAAATATCCCATGTGACAATTAAAATTACTGCTCCCACATGCTACAATGAAGATTTAAGAGCCCTTGTCCTGGAACTAAGACCAAGCCCAGCCAAATAAATGAATAAATACTTGAAAGAAAGAAATAAAAAGATATGAGATTTCCCTGTTGATTCAGCAGTCAGGAGGCATGACCAAATAAAAACCAGAAAGATGATTGACGAGGACAGAACTCCCAAAGTTTGAAAACAAAGCAATATAACAGCAAACAGGCTGAGGTTAGAGTAAGGATTGCCAGGAACCCAAAGTGCAAAAGTGGCACCTCTGTAATTCACAAGCCAGTTTAATGTTGTGGTTAAGGATCCTCTTAATCCTGCTTCTGAACCTAAATAATTTATTGGCCCTAAGAGAAATTATTATGGGGAAAAATAATGTTTGAACTGAATGATATTGAAATCAGCAAATTTTTGAGACAGAGCTAAAGCAGTTTCATGTGTTAATATTCATTACATTTGAAGAGAAGAAAGGTTAGCAAAACAATGACCTGAGTCAGTGTTATTCACAGACATTTCTGCAGCAATAGAAAAATTTTAAATAATTGTTACATGTTTTCTCTAATAAGGATGATCAGCTTTTCACATATATGAATGCTTATGTTTCTCTTCTGTGAGTTATCCTGTTTANTAGCAAAACAATGACCTGAGTCAGTGTTATTCACAGACATTTCTGCAGCAATAGAAAAATTTTAAATAATTGTTACATGTTTTCTCTAATAAGGATGATCAGCTTTTCACATATATGAATGCTTATGTTTCTCTTCTATGAGATATACTGTTTATATCCTTTATCTGAATTATCAGATGGAGTATTCATCTGGTAGTTTTTTTTTTTTTTGGCCTTGCTGTGAGGCCTAAGGGATCTTAGATCTTAAACCAGGGATTGACTCTTCCCCCTGCAGTGGAAGCACAAATCCCTAACAACCAGATCACTAAGGAATTCTCAATAAAAATGTTTTCCATGTCCTTGTCTATTATGCCACTTTCCAAATGTTAAAATGTCNTTTCTGAATGTTGAGCTTTAAGCCAACTTTTTCACTCTCCTCTTTTACTTTCATCAAGAGGCTCTTTACATTCTAGCTGTACTGTTACCTAATATTATTATAATATGCTTAGTACCAATGCTACATTTCCATTATATTAAGCATGATCAGATGCCATTTTACAGTATTACTATATCTTTGTGATGATTAATTGTATGTATCAAGTTGGAGGGTGTTTTGGATGAAATTAGCATTAAGGGACTTCCCTGGTGGTCTGGGCTTCCCCGGTGGTGCGAGTGGTAAAGAACCTGTCTGCCAGTGCAAGAGGTGTAAAAGATGTGGATTTGATCCCTATCTTGAGTTCAGGAAGATCCCGTGGAAGAGGACATGGCAACCCATTCCAATATTTGTGCCTGAAGAATCCCATGGATAGAGAAGCCTGGAAGGCTACAGTCCACAGGGTCGCAAAGAGTGGGACACGATGACTGAAGCGACTTAGCAGCAGTAGCAATAATGTTCTCCATAGTGGCTGTACCAATTTATGTTCCCACTAACAGTGTAGGTGGGTCCCCTTTTCTCCACACCCTCTCCAGCATTTATTGTTGGTGGATTTTTTATGCGGGCTTCCCAGGTGGTGCTAGTGACTGAATGGCTTTCTTTGTTTTGCGTATGTTTGTTCACCCTCTGTTTGTTGCCCACAATAAAAAGTGAATTGCATATGATTTTTACTTAACTAGTTGTTTTTTTTTAATGTGTATTTTTGGAGTGTTTCTCACAAAGTAAGAGATATCCCAACTACTCTATTTTTAACCCAAAATATCCCTCTTGTCAATTATGAAGCTTTCAATTATGAAGATTTTCTGCAGTTATTTATATAAACAATCAGAATAATAGATCTTAGAACTAGAAGGACTCTTAGGGGTTTGGTCTAGCTCCTTAATTTCACAGGTATAAAAATCAGGCCCAAAGATATTATGCACCAAACTTTAAGAATGTGTATGACCTTTAAGAAGTCATACACACTCAAAGATTCTTAACCATGAATTCTTAAAAACAAAAACAGAACACTAAAATAGCTTTCTAATACTGAATCAAGTATTTTAAAAATACCAGAACCAGCTTTACAGTGAAGAGCCTTTCATAATGTTACATAAAAGATTAGTTTTGTTGTTGTTCAGTTGCTCAGTCATGTCCGACTCTCGGACACCATGGACTGCAGCATGCCAAGCTTCCCTGTGCTTCACCATCTCCAGGAGTGTGTAAGGAGTAAAATGTTTCTTTGCTTAGCTGTAACTATAATTGCCATATTTCACTACAATCAACTATAAAACATGGTTGGGGTACCGCAATTTGCGATGTCACCTGAGTAAATATGAAGCAATTTATAGGAATGACTGTTACTTTTAATCCTATCAGGAGAAGAAAACGTTCCAAAAACATTGCCCAGGGTTTGTGGCTTTCTCAGGCATTGGGTGCTGTCTCTGAAAGTAGATATAACCCTGACTGGCATAAAAAGATGTTAAAAGGTTTCAGTCTTACTAGTTAATTTTTTTTGGCATTTGTTCTCAAATATTGTTAATATTAAACTTTCCATATTGCCATCTTTATATACTGCATCATGAAATACATATGGAAATAGGCAATGTCCCTCTTTAGTCCAAGTGAACTCTGAGTTTGCTGATATCTTTAGTTCAAGTAACAACAGTATGAGGTTCAGTTTTTTCTCATTGTTAGAGGGCTCCAGCTGGTTTTGGGCAAGATTCCTCTTTGGCTCTGTTAAGCATAGTCCTGATCTTATAATGGAAATACACTTGGCATGAACAGCATTCATTATTAAAAATAGTAGGGGGAATGATATGTTATGGATACAACATCCCTATTTTGATCAGTGTATTCAACCTTTGTGCCAATCAATTTTTTTCTCCCTTATTCAGAATGAAATTGATTTGGGTTCATACATTCTATGTAGAGGCAAAAATTGGTTTCTTGGGAGATACAAAAATCTAAGCCATAAAACATTTAAAAATTCTTGGCCATACATTCTAAAAACAAAACACCAAGAACTTTCCAAAGTCTGAAACATATATATTTAAGAAGAAATATAGGAGCTAAATTTATATTTTAAAGTCATTTATAAGTCCAGAAGTAAATGGTTGCATATAAAGTCAAATTATTTTCAACAAGGGTGCCAAGATCATTCAATGGCAAAAATACAGTCTTTTGAGGACATTATGCTAAGTGAAATAAGTGAGTTACAAAAAGAAACCTTAACACTACTGAACTGTACACTTAGAAATGGCTAAGATGGTAGCTTTTATGTGTATTTTACCACAATTAAAAAGACTGTTTAAAACCTTCATAAAATATTAATTTATTCCCTGTTACAATATTTGTTTGCTTGTAAGTGACTATAGCCATGGTATTTCACCAGAGTGTAAAAATCTCAGTTGTACAGATCTTCCCAATCCAGGATCGAACTCAAGCCTCTTTTGTATCTTGCACTGGCAGGTGAGTTTTTTACCGCAAGCGCCACCTGGGAAGCCCCCAGATATAAGGTATAGATGTGATATTAAAATTTCATGGCAGGGGAAGGACATAGGGGGGAAAATGTCTAAAAAAAAGACTTTTGAGATGGGGAAGGTAAGGAAAAACAAGTCGAGAAATACTCTTTTTCCTTAATGAGTTACTGCTTTGTACTTCAAAGGGGCTTCCCTTATGGCTCAGCTGGTAAACAATCCGCCTGCAATGCCGGAGACCTGGGTTCAATCCCTGGGTTGGGGAGATCCCCTGGAGAAGGGAAAGGCTATCCACTCCAGTATTCTGGCCTGGAGAATTCCATGGACTCTATAGTCCATGGGGTCGCGACGAGTCAGACACNAATCCGCCTGCAATGCCGGAGACCTGGGTTCAATCCCTGGGTTGGGGAGATCCCCTGGAGAAGGGAAAGGCTATCCACTCCAGTATTCTGGCCTGGAGAATTCCATGGACTCTATAGTCCATGGGGTCGCGACGAGTCAGACACTACTGAGTGACTTTCACTCACTCACTCACTTCAATTGGACAGACACATGTCTAATGGTGAGACTGGAAAAAAGCAAAATAATCTACAGTAGAATTTCTCAGCATTTGGACATTTGGGGCCAAAACAGTTCTTTGTCATGGAGGGGGCTGTTCTGTATATGGTAGAATGTTGAGCAGCCTTCTTGGTTTGGGAAGGAAATCCCTGGAGAAAGAAATGGCTACCCATTCTAGTATTCTTGCCTGGGAAATCCCCTGGAAGAGGAGTCTGGAGGGCTACAGTCCATGGGGTTGCAAATAGTTTGACACAACTGAGCCATGAACACACAGACACACACAGACACAGACACATACAGACACACAGACACACAGACACACATAGACACTGCTTTGTACTTCAAAGGGGTTTCCTTTGCCACTAGAGTCCACTAGCACCTCCAGTCCAGATATAACAACCCCATTTATCTCCAGACATCCACTTAGGGCAAAACCACTACTCCATGAAAGTTAATCATAACTTGGACAAAGGGTAGGTTCTGAATAGGGGCTCAGGCTCAGGTGTCTCAGACCTGGCGTGTATCACCAGGTGTTGTTTTCAGCTGTGACCTGTGTATGAATGCTTTATATTAAATGATGATCTCTGTGACAAAGGAATGCTATGCCTCCTGAACCTGTTTGGGAAGCTTTGGAAAGGTATCATTACTTCTATTGTTAGTCAAAGAATCTGGGGATGACAACAAAGTTTAAATGTTTGGGAGGGGTGGAGGAGGCAAATAGTCAAATTAAACTGGAAGAAAAATGAATTCACAGCTCAGGCCTAGAGTTCTTGCTAACATGGTCTCGCTAACATGGCTACAGTGGAGGTGATGGAATTCCAGTTAAGCTATTTCAAATCTGAAAAGATGATGCTGTTAAAGTGCTGTACTCAATATGCCAGCAAATTTGGAAACTCAACAGTGGCTACAGGACTGGAAAACGTCAGTTTTCATTTCAATCCCAAAGAAAGACGATGCCAAAGAGTGTCCAAACTACTGCACAATTGCATTCATCTCACACACTAGCAAAGTAATGCTCAAAATTATCCAAGCCAGGCTTCAACAGTAGGTGAACCATGAACTTCCAGATATTCAAGCTAGATTTAGAAAAGGCAGAGGAACCAGAGATCAAGTTGCCAACGTCCGTTGGATCATCGAAAAAGCAAGGGAGTTCCAGTAAAACATCTATTCTGTTTTATTGATCACATCAAAGCCTTTGACTGTGTGGATCACAACAAACTATGGAAAATTCTGAAAGAGATGGGAATACCAGACCATCTTACCTGCCTCTTGAGAAATCTGTACGCAGGTGAAGAAGCAACAGTTAGAACTGGAAATGGAACAACANTCAAAGCCTTTGACTGTGTGGATCACAACAAACTATGGAAAATTCTGAAAGAGATGGGAATACCAGACCATCTTACCTGCCTCTTGAGAAATCTGTACGCAGGTGAAGAAGCAACAGTTAGAACTGGAAATGGAACAACAGATTGGTTCCAAATTGAGAAAGGAGTACGTCAAGGCTCTATATTGTCACCTTGCTTATTTAATTTATATGCAGAGTACATCATGCAAAATGCCAGGATGGATGAAGCACAAACCGGAATCAAGATTGCCAAGAGAAATATCAATAACCTCAGATATGCAGATGACACCTTCCTTATGGCAGAAAGTGAAGAACTAAAGAGTCTCTTGATGAAAGTGAAAGAGGAAAATGAAAAAGTTGGCTTAAAACTCAACCTTCAATGGCAACCCACTCCAGTATTCTTGCCTGGAAAATCCCATGGACATAGGAGCCTGATAGGCTACAGTCCATGGGGTCACAAAAACATGACTGAGTGACTTCACTTTCACTTTTCAGAAAACTAAGATCATGGCATCTGGTCCCATCACTTCATTGCAAATAGATGGGGAAACAATGGAAACAGTGTCAGACTTTATTTTCTTGGGCTCCAAAATTACTGCAGATGGTGACTGAAGTCATGAAATTAAAAGATGCTTGCTCCTTGGAAGAAAAGCTATGACCAATCTAGACAGCATATTAAAAAGCAGAGACATTACTTTGCCAGCAAAGGTCCATCTAGTCAAGGCTATGGTTTTTCCAGTAGTCATGTATGGATGTGAGAGTTGGACCACAAATAAAGCTGATGCCAAAGAACTGATGCTTTTGAGCTGTGGTGTTGGAGAAGACTCTTGAGAGTCCCTTGGACTACAAGGAGATCCAACCAGTTCACCCTAAAGGAAATCAGTACTGAATATTCATTGGAAGGACTGATGCTGAAGCTGAAACTCCAATACTGACTCCAATCAGTTCTTCACTTGATATTAAGAACTGACTCGTTGGAAAAGACCCTGATGCTGGGAAAGATTGAAGGCAGGAGGAAAAGGGGATAATAGAGGTTGAGATGGTTGGATGGCATCACTAACTCAATGGACATGAGTGTGAGTAAACTCCAGGAGTTGGTGATGGACAGGGAAGTCTGGCATGCTGCAGTCCATGGGGTTGCAAAGAGTTGGACACGACTGAGTGACTGAACTGAACATG
>SJYV01004439.1:653457-678210 GCA_006410875.1 Neotragus pygmaeus | reverse complement strand
TGGTTTTTCCAGTAGTCATGTATGGATGTGAGAGTTGGACCACAAATAAAGCTGATGCCAAAGAACTGATGCTTTTGAGCTGTGGTGTTGGAGAAGACTCTTGAGAGTCCCTTGGACTACAAGGAGATCCAACCAGTTCACCCTAAAGGAAATCAGTACTGAATATTCATTGGAAGGACTGATGCTGAAGCTGAAACTCCAATACTGACTCCAATCAGTTCTTCACTTGATATTAAGAACTGACTCGTTGGAAAAGACCCTGATGCTGGGAAAGATTGAAGGCAGGAGGAAAAGGGGATAATAGAGGTTGAGATGGTTGGATGGCATCACTAACTCAATGGACATGAGTGTGAGTAAACTCCAGGAGTTGGTGATGGACAGGGAAGTCTGGCATGCTGCAGTCCATGGGGTTGCAAAGAGTTGGACACGACTGAGTGACTGAACTGAACATGGCTAATGTGCTTCTATTTCACAGTTCACATTTAAATTACAAGACAGTGCATAGATTTTTATCAATCTATATTATTTATTGAGGGCACAAGTGTCTACCACTGTGCAGATAATGCAGGTATGTGCAACCTTGTTTTCACTCTATGGGGTGTAGAATATGTTTGGAACTTAAAATATACTCATGCATTCACACTGCTAGCATTTGATTAATTGCTGACAGTGATTGTGCGGATTCATATAAAGATGAAACCATTAATATGGGCTCTGCTCCTATACTGGGTTTAATAGTGTCCCCCCTACCCAAAATTCATATACACTCAGATCCATGTGATCTTATTTGTAAATACTGGGTTTACAGATGTAATTTGTTAAGATAAAGTCATATTAGACTTCTTGTTGTTCAGTTACTAAGCTGTGTCTGACTCTCTGCAACCTCATGGCCAGTATCACACCAGGCTTCCCTGTCCTTCACCATCTCCCAGAGTTTGCTCAGACTCATGTCCATCAAGTCAGTGATGTTATTGACTAGGGTGCGTCTAAAGCCAATGACTAGAATTCTCACTAGAAGGCCATATGAACACACAGAGAGACAGAGGGAACATGACCATGTGAAGATGAGAGATATGGAAAGATGTATCCTCCCAGCCGGGGAATGACAAGGAAACCTCCAGAATCTAGGCGAGGCATGGGCAGAGAAGGACAGGGAAGCCTGGCACACTGCAGTCCATGGGGTCTCAAAGAATCGGACATGATTTAGCAACTGAACAACAGCAGAGAAGGACAGGGAAGCCTGGCACACTGCAGTCCATGGGGTCTCAAAGAGTCGGACATGATTTAGCAACTGAACAACAGCAGTAGCCTCCAGAAATATGAGAGAATACGTTTCTATTGTCTTAAGCCATCCATCCTGTTTTGTGATACTCTGTTAAGGCAGCCCTAGGAATCTAACGTAACTCCTAAGTGGGGATTTCATCAAAATGCTGAAGAGAGAAGAGGTGATGAGTGAATTCTAGATGAAAATCAAGGTGAAGGAAAACAGAGCAAAGAGTTTCCAGGACGTAGGTGTGGCTGGTGAGAAGTGGGAAATTAGCGCGACACATGGTTCAGGTTGATGATGAATGAGCTCTGTCTGGGCAGGTAGGACAGGCTGTCTTGTCTGTGGACACCCTGGGAAGGGACATACAAGAGCTTCCAACCTGCAGAAACAAATGCAAGTCAAGCCTTTACCTCCTCAGGGCTATCTGCATATTTCTCTACCTGATTTATTTTCTATTCCTTCTCATGCTGCTTGCTATTTCCTGCTGAAAAATATTTTCACTTTATGTCTTTGTTGCCAGCCTATATGTTTTATTCATGCTCTCATGGTGGTGTATCAGTGAATTAACTCTGCCTTCAAGGAAGATGAAGTCTTTAATAAACTTCCCTTTGTATTCTCTAGAACAAAACTCCAGTGGCTTTGAGCTTGTTACACAAGTGGTTCTGAAATAGGAGTGAATGCTGCTACTTAGGGACTTCTGTGTGGAAAATTCAGTACTTTTTAACAGATTTATTAATGTGCTTGGTTCTAAAAATGTGGTATAAGAGATGTGACAAAAAATCTAGATACAGTACTCTGAATCTTTTTAGAGGATGGATTACATTTATTTTAGGGGTCATGAATTTTTAGAAATGTTAGCATGTTGGTTTTCTTTCTCTTCTTTCTATATAATTCTTTGCTGCTGTTCCAATCCAGAAAAGGCTACTATACAAACCACAACTGTACAAAATAATAATTCATTCACTTTTGTGCAGCCCCTCCCCAACATTCCTCCCTTTAAAAAAAAAAGTGACTTGAGGGACTTCCCTAGGGGTCCACTGATTAAGATTCCTTTTCCAATGCAGGGGTTGCAGGATCAATACTTGGTTGGGGAACTAAGATCTCACAGGCTGCAGGTGCAGCCAAAAAGTAAATAAATAAAAAATAAAAAGCATTTAATATTAGTTATATTACAAAGCCACTATAATAAGTCTAGTTAACATCTGTCATCACACATACAGAAATTTTTTTTCTTGTGATGAGAACTCACAATATTTTTTCTTAGCAATTTTCAAATCTGCAATACTGTATTATTAACTATAGTTGCCATGCTGTACATTTCATGCCTGTGACTTATTTGGTGACTGGAAGCTTGTACCTTTGAACTACCTTCATTCATTTTGCCCACCCCTCACTCCCACCTCTGTTCTCTGTATCTATAATCTTTTAGTTTTTCTGATTTTGTTGCTGTTTTATTTTTTAGATTCCACATATAAATGAGACAGTATGATATTTATCTTTCTCTTACTGCACTTAGTGCTCTTGAGACCCATCCATACTGTCATAAATGATAAGATTTCATTTTTTATGGCTGAGTAGTATTCCATTTTGTTTGTGTGTGTCTATTGCATTTCTTTATCCATTCATCTATTTATGGGCACTTGGGTTGCTTTTATATCTTGGCTATTATAAACAATAAACAATGCTGCAATGAATATGGGGGTACATATATCTTCTTGAGTTAGTGTTTTCATTTTCTCAGATAAAAATACAGAAGTGGAATTGCTGGATCATATGGTAGTTCTGTTTTTAGTTTTTTGAGAAAACTCCATGAGGCTTTCCATAGCAGTTGTATCAATTTACATTAACACCAATAGTGCATGAGTTTCCTTTTCTTTACATCCTTGCCAACATTTGCTATTTCTTGTCTTTTTGATAGTAGCCACCATAGGTATGAGGTGATGTCTCATTGTGGTTTTGATTTTCATTTTCCTTATGATTAATGATGTTGAGCACCTTTTCATGTGCCTGTTGTCCATTGATATGTCTTTGGAAAAGTGTCTATTCAGATCCTCTGCCCATTTAAAAAATCAGATGTTTTTTTTCTTTGCAATTGAGTTGTATGAGTTCTTTGTGTATTTTGGATATTAACCCTTTATCAGATATATTTTCTCACATTCAGTAGGTTGCCTTAAAGTAATATTGAAAAATTTAAAAACGGAGTGGGGAGCAAACCCTCACGGAACACATACGGAGCAACAGGATGCTGTTCCCGTCTTAGTCTGTGGCCATACCACCTTGAATGTGCCCAAGCTGGTCTGTTCTAGACTTACACTGTGCCCTGCTGCACTTTTGTAAGCAAGTCCAGTCTGCTCCACTAGACCCTAAGT
The DNA here is from genome assembly GCA_006410875.1 of Neotragus pygmaeus. Classification (NCBI taxonomy): domain Eukaryota; kingdom Metazoa; phylum Chordata; class Mammalia; order Artiodactyla; family Bovidae; genus Neotragus; species Neotragus pygmaeus. The sequence goes on along the minus strand of SJYV01004439.1, from coordinate 674,574 downwards.
TCTTGGTGTGCAGGTTGGTGTACCTCTGTGCTCTTCCTAGTGCCTAGAAAGTGTATTGCTAAGAGCACCTTGATGCCTGGGAAGCAGTCTGGCCAGTAGAGCAACTGTGGACTTTGACCCTGGACAAGGCCTTGAATTCTGCCTCTCCACCACTGTGCCTCTCACAGCCTGTGCTTTATTGTCCTCATCTGAAAAGCAGCAGCCACTGTTGCTGCTGTCATGAGGATTACAAGAACATAGTATCAAGTTGACGCACAGATTAACCCTCAATAAAGGTTCCCGCCTTTCCCCTTCTTCCCTTTACATCTCACCACTGTTAAGATTCCTCTATATATCTGGAGGCTGCACAAGTCTTTTCATTGAAAATGTGCAGCCAAAAGTGTCCATCAGGCAATAACTTGTCTCTTTAGTCCCTAGAGTTTTTATCTTTGAACTTCATTCGTTTATCTTTAATCTGAACCCAGAATCCAAGCTTCAAATCTTCTGGCTGCTGGTGTGCTTCTTCAGATGTCATTCCTTGTTTGGGTAAGTGACTTGGCAGAGAGATGATGAGCAGGGAGGGTGAGGTGGAGAAACTGGGAGAAGAGACTCTGGATCTCATTCAACACAACTTGCAGTCAGGAGGAAAGGGGGCTCAGTATTTCTAAAAGAAAAAAAAAAGTAAGTGATGTGTTATTTGAACAAAACATGAGTTCATTTGATGCCATTGCCCTTAGACACTTCATCCATTATCTCCTCATGTTCTTCCCTGATAGTCCAGGGAGAGTATTTAGAATGGTCTCCTTATGCAGGTGGCTCAGCTGGTAAAGAACCTGCCTGTAATGTGGGAGACCTGGGATCGATCCCTGGGTTGGGAAGATATCCTGGAGAAGGGAAAGGCTACCCACTCCAGTATTCTGGCCTGGAGAATTTCATGGACTAATAGTCCATGGGGTCACAAAGAGTTGGACACGATTGAGCAACTTTCAATTTTCACTTTATACAGGTATTTAAAAAAATACTTCCCAACTACTACCCCAACTATCTTGGGAATAAACAGTTGAGAGCATGTAGTGACAGAGTTGCCTAGAGCAGTTCTCAAGTTTCTTTTAGTTGAGGGGAGTAAGTTAATTTGTTAGACAGCTTAGTAGGGAGCTAAGCTGTCTAGATTCAAAACCTGGTTCTGAGGACTTTCCTGGTGGTCCAATGGTTAAGAATGCTCCCAATGCTGGGGATGTGGGTTCTATCCTTAGTCAGGGATCTAAGATCCCACATACCTTGGGGCACATGCCACAACTACACAGGCTGCAAGAAGATCCCACGTGTTGCAATTAAGACCCGATGCAGCCAAAAATAACATTTAAAAGCAAACATACCAATCACCCCTCTCCCCCTAAACCTAGTTGTTTCTAAGCTTTGCTGGCCTCCATTTCCTCATCTGTAAAGTGAGGACAGTGCTTAATCACATACGGTTGCTATGAGGATGAATGAGACAGTCCATGTAAAATATCCAGAATGGAAGCCAGTGGAGAGTTACCATTGTTATCATCCAGGTAATCTGAAGTCCACTGACTTTCCCACTGGCAATGTGCTATAAGTTCTTTAATCTTGGCAGTAAAGTCTTTCATCTTTTTAGGAGCACTGCTGTAGGTCTCCTGGCTGGATGCTTAGCAGGAGCTCTTTGGTTCCTATTGTAACCATATGCTGTCTTTCCAAAGCACAGTGTCTTTGGTCCACACATATTTGCTGAAATCCAGCCACATCAGAAGAAGCAGGGAGAACACTTTTGTTTTCCCATTAAAAGGCTCTGTCTAGCATTTCTTCTTGGAGAAGGCAATGGCACCCCGCTCCAGTACTCTTGCTTGGAGAATCCCATGGACGGAGGAGCCTGGTGGGCTGCAGTCCATGGGGTCGCTAAGAGTCGGACACGACTGAGTGACTTCACTTTCACTTTTCGCTTTCATGCACTGGAGAAAGAAATGGTAACCCACTCCAGTGTCCTTGCCTGGAGAATCCCAGGGACAGGGGAGCCTGGTGGGCTGCCGTCTATGGGGTCGCACAGAGTCGGACACGACTGAAGCAACTCAGCAGCAGCAGCAGCAGCATTTGTTATGTGCTAGACACGGTTCTGGGTATTGGGATGACAAATGACCTCTATGATGGTTCTGCATGCCATGGTACAAAACCAGCCAGGACCTGTGCTAGATGTATCTGTGTAGAATGGAGTGTCTTTCCTGTTGTAGATCCAAAGTCTGTATTTTACATTTCCATCCCTTGATACAGAAATGGCCCATGAGATGTGATGAAATGTCTCAAAATCCTTCCTTCTTCCTTTAGCAATATTTTTGCCTTTTAAAACCTTTACAAAGAGGCAAAAGAGTGATATCAGACAGATAATTAACACTCATGAAATCACACTGTATTATCAATAGTTCATATATTTTTTGGATTAAATTGAGAAAATGTTATATTTCCTGAGATGTAGCACAAATTGAAAAATACAAAATGTTCAAGAGACATATGCAGATAAAAAATACACAATGGCTGAAGAAGAGGTGGAATTAAGAAGTGCTAAAAATAGACTCAATGTAGCAGGCTAAATAATGTCCTCAGAATACAAGTTTGAGTTTCCCAGGTGGCTCAGTGTTAAGAATACACCTGCCCGTGCAGGAGACTTGGGTTGGATCCCTGGGTGGAGAAGATCCCCTAGAGAAGGAAATGGGAACCCATTCCAGTTTTCTTGGGAATGCCTGGGAAATCCCATGGACAGAAGAGCCTGGTGGGCTTACTGACTCAAAAACAACAACAAAGATATTTTCATGTCCTAGTCCACCATGGAAAGAGGATTTTGTGATTAAGTGAGAGATTTTGAGATGAGATTATATTGGGTTATTTGGGTGGGTCCCAAATGCAATTACATGTATCCTTAGAAGAGGAGGGCAGAGGGAAATTCAACTGCACACAGAGGAGGTGAAGAGAGGATGAAGTACAGTGTTAAAGATGCTGGTCTTGAAGACTGATGTAGCCACAAGCCTAGGAATGCTGGCAGTTGCTAGAAGCTGCAAGAGGCAAGATTCTCCCCCAGGGCCTCTAGAGGGAGAGTGGTCTTGTTGATGTCTTGATTTTGGCTCAGTAATACTGATTTTAGACTTTTGGCCTCTAGAACTGTGAGAGAATGTATTTCTGGTGTTTTAAGCCACCCAGTTTGCAATAATTTGCTGCAAGAACAACAGGAGACTAAAACACCCATTTAAATGAGTGGCAAGGAGGACAACCACTCTTTTCCATTTTCCACCATCTCTTGGCATGTTGCTTCCTAGTACACCTTCTGGCTCACTGTTTCACTTTTAACTTATATGCTCCGTTAGTTTCTTTTGCATTCTTTTGAATGCCAGATGGCACATAGCTTTTTTTTTTTTTTTTTTAGGTTTATTTGGATACTGGTGTTTTGATTATGGGCGGAATATGGGTGGTGGAGTCTCCCTCACTTATTTATCTGATGAGGTTATTATCTTGATTTGTTCACTATACTGGACTAAGGCGTTAGCATCATCCCTTCACAATAAGATGATAATGCATGTTGACTCATCATGTTTTTTTAAAATTAAACCCTAGTTACATAAACAGATTTGTAGGCTCCTTCAGAAATTTCCAAAGAGAGACCAACTGCATCTAATTTAGTGTGTCTCCTCCTTTGGGTGGGTCCTTTCCACAGGCGCCTTATGCCGCCCATTTCATTTAGATTCTTCCTGATTCCATTCTCAAGGCTTTATCTTCAAGTCGTCATGGCCTTAAATATCATCCGTATGGGATACAACCCAACTTTCTATCTCATTTCAGCCTGCAGCTTTCTCCCCCACTTCAGACTCCTTGCCGACGACTTCCTGCTAGATGTCGCTCCTCGGAAATCTATAATAGACACCTCCGACTCAACTAGGCTCATCTCTATGAGAGCATTCATTCATCGTCACCCAGGCTGTCTACTTCCTTATTTGTAAACAGTTAAGTTCCACAGGACAAGGCCAATGTCATGTTCTGTGCATTACTCCCAGCACGTAGCACACTGCTAGCCACATGGCCAGCAGGCAAGAAATACTCTTTTGTAACGAAGGAACAAATAAACCCAGCTGCATCCTCCCCTTGGAGCTGGATCTTTTTGGGGGGTAGGCTAGACTGGTCCTTTAGAGAGGAGTCAAGAAACGGGTCTATGTTTCCTCATTTGACAGGGACTTAGTGATGAAGCCATTTTCCTTTTCCCTCCAGGTTCTCGTAGTAACTTTCGATTGCGCAGAATCCCAAGCCTTTCGTGCAGGCAGACTGGTGGTGGCAAGCCCGGGCCTGGCCGCCGGGGTCCTCGGGGTCCCTGTGAGGACGGCCGCGTGTCGGGACGTGAGCAGTCCCGGTCGTCGTGCCAGCGAGAACCGAAGTCGGGGATCCCGGGCGAACACACCTCGGTGCCAGGGCGGCCCGGGTCGGGGCCCTCCGGGCGTGTGAGGCCGGGGTCGGGGTCCTCCGGTGGAGGCGCGTCGGGGGTCTGCGCAGTCGGGGGTCGCGGCCCTCGGCGACGGCGCGGGCGGCGCGGGTCCCGGAGGTCGCGCGGCCGGCGCCGCCCGACGTCACTTCCGACCGGAGCCAAGATGGCGGTGGCGCGGCCGCGGGCGCCGGGGCGGGCGGAGCGGTGGCGGCGGTTCGGGCGGCGGCTCTCGGCGCTCTGAGGCGCGGGGCGCGGCGGGCGCAGCCAGGTAAGAAGCAACCAGGGCGGGTGGCTTCCGGGACGGCGGCGGGCTCCGCGCCGGGACTCCAGTCTCTGTTCGCGAGGACCGAGGCGGCGGCGGGAGCGACACGCCGGGGACCCGGGCGCGCTGGGCCGGGCGGGCCGGCGGGCGCGCCCCCTTCGAGGTCTCAGCGTCCCGCGCTCGCGGGTCCCCGGCTACGAGGCGCGGCCCGCGGGCTGCCGGAATCCGTCCCTCCCGCGCCGAGCACCCGGGCCCGACCTTGGGCCCCGGCGCGGGGAAGTTGTGGGGTCCGCTTTGTCGCCGTTGGCTAGCCGCGCACCCCGCGGGGAGTACGCGCGTGGGCTGCCGGGCGGCGGCGCCGGGCGGGCGGCTGCGACTCCAGCGGGATCCCGGTCCCCGGCCCGCCAGGGTGCCCGCCGGCCCCAGGGCCGTTCCAATTTCAAGTGGTCTTCTTCTTTTTGTGTGTTCCAACCGAACGTGTCTCTCACACTTGCATTCTGAATTTGTTCAGTGTTTCGCGTCTTTGTGTTTCCTAAATCCACAAAGTGTAGTTTAAGCTCGGAAACGTTCTCCCGCGATAATCCCATCACAGACCCACCGGTGTTGTTGTGTTTAACAGACAGCGCATTTATCTCTTAGACATTTTGTTACCAAAGATGCCCACGAACCTATTTTTGATGGTGGCAGGAGAGACACGAAGTAGACCACGCAGGTCAGCGTCTTTCCCCTCACCTCCGTAGTGGCTCCCGACCCACGCGTAAACCCCTTGCCACCATGTGTCCAGACACGAGCTTCGGAAACAATCCCACGTCGACCCGGAGAGTCCACAGTACCTCCACTACGCAGCTGTAATTTCCCCAGAGAGAGGACACGCAAGCTGGCCCCTCATCTTCCATTGAGCGTTGTGTTGGGGTTTTGGTTTTATTTCAGAACGCGTTTTGGTGAATCCCAGTTAAGTCTTTTAAATCCCTCTGATCAGACACTAAAATGGCCCTACCCTGAAGGCGATTAAAATATTAAAGTTTTTGTTTACTACAGGATTATTGTTAAAAGCAGTCACAGTCTTTTAACAACAAACAGACCCTTTCAGTGGTTCTCTTAAAATGCCAGACTTCATCTCGATTTGATCAGTTGCATGCAAGTATGTTGGGGAAATGTAGGCCTTTAAACATTTTTTTAAAAACATGTTATGAAATGTGCTGTTCGGATATTAAGGAGGAGGAACTGACAGACATATTGTATGTTCCTTTTTAGTAGGGTCTTGTTTTTGAGGTGGTATGCAGCTGCCCCTTCATTCTCCTGTCGGCTTTCTTAAAAACACTCATTTGCCCACATTGTTTACACATAGAATCTCAGTATAGCCTTGAGAGGATCTTTAAAGATAGTCCAGTTCCCTCATTTCAAGCATTGGAAACTGAGATTGAAATTCATAGTGGGACTGACCTTTGTTCACAGCTTCTAGTATTCCAGGGCTCTTTTTACACATCTTTTTTGGTTTGGTTTAAATAAGTTAATATATTTGAAGTGTTTAGAAAATCACCAAGTGCATAATCAAAGCGCTCGGTAGACGTTCGTTTTTGTTGATTCTGAAGATGGTTTTTTTTCATTGAAAAGTTGGCAGGTTCACATTTGTTTTTTCTCATTTTGTGGACAGTTCCTGAAACAATTGGGCGTAAATCTGTAATATCGTGTTAGTTTTGTAGGTACAAAACGGAACAAAAGATTCTCATCCTAGGAGAGTTTGAAAATGGAGAAAAACACAAAGAAGAAATAGAAATAGACCATTCCCTTCCCACTCAGATAACCACTGTGAACATTTTGGCAGACCTCCTCCTTACTGTCTCTTGGTGTGTGTGTGTATATTTTCTTTCCTTGTTTATATTTATTCACTTCTATATGTTTGCAGTTTCTACGGGATAGATATCATATGCTATATATTGTTTGTAATCTCTCTTCCTTTATGATATTGTGAGCGTATATCCATGCCAGTAAATCTTCAATGCGAGTTTTAATGGCCAAATTGTATAGGGTGGGCCATAATTTATTTATCAATTCCGTATTGATCAGTAAGGTTTCAACAGCTTGAGATTTTCTTTTCTTTAAGATTTTTTAAAAAGTTTTTTCTATTGTGGATTTTCAAGCCCTGTCATCTTTTAAGATACGTGAAAAATATAAATTCTGTTTTTTAGCCTCTAAAGACTCATTTTTCCTGCCAGTGCAGTTTGAAGAAATAGCGCTCCATTTCAGTTCTGTTTTATTCTCCCTCATCTGGGTCTGTGCAGTTACAGACATACATCTGCACGAATATTCTTTTGATGATTATTTTACCTTAGATGTTTGTTTATTCATGGGACTGTTTCTTTAAGCTGCCCATCTCTTTTCAAGTTCCAGATCTGATTTACAAACCTTTTAAGTCCTGTTAAATCATAGACTTTCCGGGATGGAAAGCACCTTAGGTTATTTACTATTTTCCTGTCTTCTGACTTGCTTTTCATGCTATTTTTAATCCTCGCGCAGAAGAAAAAAAAAGCCCGTGGGCTGCCTTAGAAAACTCCGTAGTGGGGAGCAAAGAGGGAGTAGGTGGGAAGTGGGGGGAAATTGTCAAACTTGTGTGGCAACATGTAGATCCAGGGAGTTTCCAGGTGATGGGGACGTTACCCGACAGTGGTGACTGCTGATCCTGCTGACATCTGTCCAGGGCTGTGCAGTTTGCCTAGAGCTCATCAGCTACGCCGCTCCTCCAAGTGTTTGCTTGGAGCTCTGGGATACTGTTCTGGCCCTCTCCTTTTGAAATTAGATGCTTATACTTACAGTCAATATTATCATCTTCATAGGGTGACTGAAAGTAGTACTTAGATCTCATTGAAACAAGATTTCTTAACCTCAGCATGGTTGTGGGGCTGGATCATTCTCTGTCGTGGGAACTGTCCTGTACCCTGTAGAATATTTGGCAGCGTCCCTGACCTTTGCCCACCAGATGCCAGTGGCATCCCCGCCGCCCAAGTTGTGACGATCCATAAACCTTCCAGACATTGCAAGGTGTCCCTTTAGGGATACCCCAGTTTTTAGCCACTGCTTTAAAGGAAGGCCCATCTCACTGGATGGTTGAATCACAGAAGCGGTTTATGGAATCTCTTTAGTCAAAGAACTGTAAGAATATATGCCACTGATTTATGTGAAGTTCCCCTTGAAGCCAGGGAACAGGCTTGTTACAGGTGGAAGTTCTTTTCCTGAGTTTGGTTTTATGACTTTGTCCATTAAAATTTTTTTTTTTTAATCTTTTGACCGTGCTGCATGGCATGTAGGCTGTTTGTTCCTCCATGAGGGATCGAACCCGTGCCTCCTATGTTGGCAGTGCAGAGTCTTAACCATTGTACCACTAGGGCACTTCCGATTTTGACTTTGTTGAATGGTCACTTTCAGCAGTTTTACTTTGGTGCCCCTTTCATGGCAAGAGATAAAGGAACTTGAGGTAACATGGAAACTATGGAGTTTTCCTGATATAGGATCAGCATTCCCAGTATGTAGCTTAAATGATTATGAACTTTAAATTTTCATAGACTTGAAACATGGTGAATAATTTAAGCTTGTGGTCTGTTACGGAACTTTGTGGAGCAGCCCCTTGAATATTGCAGGAAGAAGCCTAACTAATTTTTCCTAAAATTTCCTTTTTTAAAAAAAAAAGGGAAAAAGAAAAAAAACAATCCAGGGTTATGAACTGAAAGTGAAAAATTTGTCCTGAAGAAATAAAATTTACTTTTGAAGTGTTTAGCTAAGTTTATTACTTTATAACTTAAAGATAGGTTATTGATATTTGTGACAAACCTGCACCTTCCCCTGGGGGGAAAAATNTTGTCCATTAAAATTTTTTTTTTTTAATCTTTTGACCGTGCTGCATGGCATGTAGGCTGTTTGTTCCTCCATGAGGGATCGAACCCGTGCCTCCTATGTTGGCAGTGCAGAGTCTTAACCATTGTACCACTAGGGCACTTCCGATTTTGACTTTGTTGAATGGTCACTTTCAGCAGTTTTACTTTGGTGCCCCTTTCATGGCAAGAGATAAAGGAACTTGAGGTAACATGGAAACTATGGAGTTTTCCTGATATAGGATCAGCATTCCCAGTATGTAGCTTAAATGATTATGAACTTTAAATTTTCATAGACTTGAAACATGGTGAATAATTTAAGCTTGTGGTCTGTTACGGAACTTTGTGGAGCAGCCCCTTGAATATTGCAGGAAGAAGCCTAACTAATTTTTCCTAAAATTTCCTTTTTTAAAAAAAAAAGGGAAAAAGAAAAAAAACAATCCAGGGTTATGAACTGAAAGTGAAAAATTTGTCCTGAAGAAATAAAATTTACTTTTGAAGTGTTTAGCTAAGTTTATTACTTTATAACTTAAAGATAGGTTATTGATATTTGTGACAAACCTGCACCTTCCCCTGGGGGGAAAAATGTAAGTTGTCAAGTCTTTATTTGAATTCTTTAAAAGAATAGATAGTATAGATTGAATTTTTATTGTGGCATAAGTAACCTTTTATAAGTTGTAATAATAGTAATAATAATAATAGTGTTAGAACTCACTGATAAAACAAAGAGAGGTGCTCTTGAACCACATTTGGTAATGGAGTTGTTTTCTGAATGACAGAATATCTGAATGTACAGAATCACATTCATTCACTGGAATGAATGCTTATGTCATTTAACTATTCCTTCTTAAAGAGAATGCCTTTCTTTCCCTACCTCCACTTCCCTGAAGCATGAATTAGAGTTATTGTATGTAATAAATCTGGTTCATTTGGGGTGAAATATGCTTATAATATTTTTCTCAGTACAGTATAATATTTTTTCTTAGATTCTTGGTTCATTCATCTACTCTGTTTTCATTTATTAGTCCTTTGGAATATGCAACTGAATACTTATATATTTGCCAGCTATTTCAGTGAAAAGAATATTTTGTACCTCTTTCAATAAATCATATGATAGGCTTTGCTTTGAAAGAGCTAAATTATTTCTTGGCATAGCTTGCCTGAAATATGGAAAGCAAAATGCAACTGTTAGTTTGATTACAATGGGCAGCCTGTCTGGAAATTGGTAACACCTACAGATTTTACATGTGCTTGTAATGTAGTTCCACTAAGATTAGGTTAAATTCTGGTGGGAAAATTCTGTGGCATTTTCAAGTAATTTAAATGATGCCATCAATATTTGAAAAGAGCTGTGAGATTCATCAGCCCTTATATACAAGTATGAATGCTGCCCATTTCATAAGGCCTTTTTAAGACCACGTAAATTAGGCATACATTGGAGGATCATTATGAAAACTAGATCCTAAATATTTCCCATTCCATGAGATTTATTTTCAGGACTCTGCCATCATCCTGAAAGGCCTAATATTAAAGTATACCTAAAAGAAGGAATTTTAAAAAGGAAGGAGTCTTAGGACAGATGTGTGAAGCTCTGTTACCTGAGGTTGTTGAGCAGCTCAGTTCCCTTGATTTGGGAGATGAATATTGTGTCAGTGCAGTTCTCTGATAATAGAGTGCTGCCTCAATATACAGAATGAACTATATCCCAGGTATGTTCAGGGACGGCATTGTTTCTGGCAGTGGGAGTGCCTCTCTCTCCTCTTTGTATTTGAAAAGTGAGTACGGTGATTAATTACCTCCATCTTTTATTCGGATATTTTAAGATGAACATATGAATATGTGAGCAAGCAATTTGAGATTCTTTAGGTTTTTCAAAAACAATACTAGCATTTTGCTTAAATTAAAAAAAAAAAAAGGTATTGAGGGATGTTGTTGTTCTTTAGTCTCTAAGTCACTTCCCACTCTTTTGCAACCTGTGGACTGTAGCCCGCCAGACCCCTCTGTCCATGGCATTTCCCAGGCAAGAACCCTGGAGTGGGTTGCCATTTCCTTGTCCAGGGAGTATTCCCCACCCAGGGATCCAGCCCACATCTCCTGCATTGGCAGGTGGATTCTTTACCACTGAACCACCAGGGAAGCCCATTGAAGGCTAATGTGGCACAAAGATTTCTTGGAAGAGAAATCCTTCCAGGTTATTTCTGAGTCCTAAAGTTTTTTTGCTTATCTCATCCTCCCTATACTGAACATGGTGAAAGGGGAAACTTTTTTCCTACTTTCCTCCATACCTTTCACAAAGCCTAGTCCTTTGTCTTCTATACTCTTGCTGGGTATTTTTTCCCTTGGGATTTCCTCTGTCTCTGGGTCTTCCCCTGATGGCTCAGAAGGTAAAGAATCTGCCCGCAATGCAGGAGACCCAAGTTCAGTCCCTGGGTCGGGAAGATCCCCTAGAGAAGGGAATGGCTACCCACTCCAGTATTCCTGCCTGGAGAATTCTATGGACAGAGGAGCCTGGAGAGCAACACGACCCAGTGACTAGACTAACACGCTTTCCTCTGTCCCTAGGCACCCCCTTGTGGCTGAAGACTTCTCAATCTCAGTCCCCCTCCTTGAAGACAATCTGTGCTGGGACTTTTTTCCCTGTTTAATGGATGCGGTTTTCCATGGATGTCTGGCCCCTCTTCTCAGAGTCTCTAAAATGGAACTCGCCACCTTCCACTTAAATGCTACCTGTACTCCTGGCTTATCTGTCTTTAAAATATACTCATTCTTCTTGTCAGGCACATTCCAGATTTTGTTGAACTCATCTTCACCATCTCTTTTTACCTCCTATTAGGTTTGAAAACACATTCTGTTCATTCTTCCTTTGCAGCGTTAGTCACATTTTTCACTTCTTTTTTGCTATCATGAGGGTTTCAAAGGTTTATTGCTTATCATCCAGATTCTTAGCCGGCTTGCCTGGCCCCAGTCTTTCTGGCTGCCCTTTCCTCTCCTGCCTCCTCACTCTTAACTTGTCAGTTTAACCTTCCTACACTGTTAGGCCTCACTTGGTTTGTGGCAGTTCTCAGACTTTTCTGGGGCATGTTACCCACCCCAGGGCAAAGCTGCCCTCCTGATGGGCAGCCCTGGAAGCAGGCTGTTTCCCTGGGCTCCTCCGGCCCGCACGCGTTCACTGGCTCTGGTTTTAAGAAAATCCTTGTTTCCATCTTTTTCTAAAGATCCTCAGGATTTGTGTCAGGAGGGGACTGGGTGGATACTGACTTCTTCACTGTCTTTGAGGAACATTTCCTACATGTCAAGTTTACTTTTAACCTGGAACTCAGACACCACCCTTTATGCTGGAAAAGATTGAAGGCAGGAGGAGAAGGGGATGCAGAGGACGAGATGGTTGGATGGCATTACTGACTCAGTGGACATGATTTGAGCAAACTCCGGGAGATGGTGAAGGACAGGGAAGCCTGGCGTGCTGGTGTCCATGCGGTCACAAAGAGGCAGACAGGACTAAGTGACTGAAAAACAACAACAGATGCCCAGGAACTGCTCCATCTGCAGTGGGACAAAACTGTGGCGTTCGGCACACACCTTGACTTGAGGGGCACTGTCTGGCTTACTCCAGCTGGTGGCACCAAGAGGTGGTCCTTCATCCTCTGTGTCATATATTGAGTCCCCGGGTAGGGGGAGGCATTCCTCTTTACCTTGAAACCAGAACCACTAATTATTTATTTTGAGAAAATGTGTTGTTCAGTTACTGAGTCGTGGAGAAGTTGAGGAAACATACTTTCTTTTAAACAATAAAAATTCATATATGTATGAGAACTCCTTTTTTAAAAATTTATTGATTTTAATTGGAGGCTAATTACAATAATGTATTGGTTTTGCCATACATCGACATGAATCCGCCACGGGTGTACATGTGTTCCCCATCCTGAACCCCCCACCCACCTCCCTCCCCATACTGTCCCTCTGGGTCATCCCAGTGCACCAGCTCTGAGCATCCTGTCTATCGAACCTGGACTGGCGATCCATTTCACATATGATAATATGCATGTTTCAGTGCCATTCTCCCAAATCATCCCACCCTCGCCCTCAACCACAGAGTCCAAAAGGCTGTTCTATACATCTGTGTCTCTTTACTTAAACTGTAGAGCAGTACACAAACATCGCTTTGCAAACAGTTTTTGTTGTTAGTTGCTAAGTCATGTCCAACTCTTTTGCGACCCTGTGAACTGTAGCCTGCCAGGCTCCTCTGTCCGTGGGATTTCTCAGGCAAAAATACTGGAGTGGGTTGCCATTTCCTTCTTCAGGGAATCTTCCCAACCCAGGGATCAAACCCAGGTCTCCTGCATTGGCAGGAGGATTCTTTACCACTGAGCCACCAGGGAAGCCCCTGCAAACAGTAGGTGTTGCTGTTACTTTAAAATGCTGTTGAGACTAGAAATAGTTACGTATTTAGAGGATAGACTCCAAACTTCAGGATTCAGTTAAAGTAGAAGAGTTGCTCCCTACCAAAATAATAATAAACTCTTGGGAGAAAATCTCAAGAAATGCACTGACTGTTGACCCTGGCATATTAGCAAAATATAATTGTTACTCTTATCTGGTGTAACTTATAATTTTGCTATAGGTTGTTCACTTACAAGTTTCAGAAATCTCCTTGTGATTTCTGTGTAGTTTGTGGAGGGTGAGTTTTCCTGTAAACTTTACTGTATAGGAGAAACCAGAAAGCCTCTGAGCAGCCACTTGTAAGATGACTATATTGATGCTCAGGTTTGAAAAGATGCATATTGAGTGGCAAGACCAGTTCCTGACAGTACTGAAGCTTTCGTCCCTATTACAGAAAATTCACAAGTATTTTGCAGGGTTCCCGAAAGTCCCTTAATTATTAATGTTTAATCACATCAGTTACATCTGCATTGGGAACTCCAGTGGAAGAACAGTAACTCAAAGGGGTTAACTGAGAGTACATTTTATTTGGGGAATTGTGAAGTGAGCTGTCATGGGTCAACTCCTTGTAGAAAGTCTGTGTTTGAGTTGGAAGCTTGGATGTGAGAAAAGAATCAGCTTAATTTTCCTTGTATAATAATTTAAAAATTTTAATGCAACTAACATGGGAAAATGTTACAAAAGCATCATTTTATAGGAAATTCTTTGAGTTTAATGCTGTTTTACAGAATATATGGAGAAATCATAGTCAACAGTTGGTTAGTTATAATTTTCAGCAGAGAGATGGGAATTATAATAATGATCTTGAATCTGTGCATAGTTCTCATCAGACAGCAGGGACTGGCTAGAAAGCACTTGTAGAATTTCTGTAGAAACCCCAAACAAAATCTAAAAGTTTTGATGTAGTAAATTATATGTTCAGTATAATATGATGATGTAGGTGTATACATTTAATCAGAATTATAAGAAAATAAAAGTTGCTCAGCCATGTCCGACTCTTTGCGACCGCATGAACTGTACAATTCATGGGATTCTCCAGGCCAGAATACTGGAGTGGGTAGCCTTTCCCTCCTCCAGGGGATTTTCCCAACCCAGAGATTGAACCCAGGTCTCCCACATTGCAGGTGAGCCACCAGGGAAGCCCTTTCACTTTCACTTTAGAGTAAGAGAGTGCATGTGATAGCCATCCCTAACATTATCAGGTAAATGATAAATACTCAGCACTTGCTATACATTTATTGTTAGCTCTTTATTAGTGAATGCTTGGAGAGGTGTTTCTTGAAAATTTTCCCTTATATTAAAAAAATTGTTTTCAAGTAAAGGAGAGATATTCTAAGGGAAGAAAAGGCCCCTAGAGTGCCATAATCTAAATTTGCATTCATATTACTCTCCTAGTTTATCTGCTGGTCTCTTATTAAACATTCTGCTATGGTGTTGTTTAACTTAGAGATATTTCAGGCAAAAGTAATCAACCTCATCCCATCAGAGCTCTGTGGCTCTAAAGCCGTTCGAAACAGCAGACCTTCTCGTCTTCCTCTCAGTTCTGGGGGAACTGTGTTGTCAATATCAAGTCCTCCTGCGTTGTGTTAGGTGCTCAGTCGTGTCTGACTCTTTGCTCTCTGTGGACTATAGCCTACCACGCTCCAGTGTTCCTGTACTTTGCCAGGCAAGAATACTGGAGTGGGTTGCCATTTCCTTCTCCAGGGGATCTTCCCAACCCAGGAATTGAACNCGTTGTGTTAGGTGCTCAGTCGTGTCTGACTCTTTGCTCTCTGTGGACTATAGCCTACCACGCTCCAGTGTTCCTGTACTTTGCCAGGCAAGAATACTGGAGTGGGTTGCCATTTCCTTCTCCAGGGGATCTTCCCAACCCAGGAATTGAACCCAAGTCTCCTGCATTGTCGGCAGATTCTTCACCATCTGAGCTACCAGGGAGCCCATCAAGTTCTCCCTGGAGTAAATTCTCTAAACTCTGCCTCCTTATTTAGGTTGGTGTCAGGACACTCTGCTCTATGAATTTGGGGAATCAGGCCCTGGGATATTCGTCTGTGGTTTTCAGGGTATCATTGAGGAAACCAGTTTATTGAAATGGGGTAACTTACTGATGTATTCATGAACATTAAGTTCTTTATATCTGTTAATACCCACTTGAGTTTGGGAAATTCCTCTCTTGATGTGCTGTTACACTGTTGCTTTTGTCTTGGCTAAAAATCATTCTAGAGGGTGAGAGGCATGAGCAGTTTTAAGCTGTAAGAGTTCATATTGTCCGATTTACCAAAGAGTTATTTATTACCTGATAGCTCAGTTGGTAAAGAATCCATCTGAAATGCAGGAGACCCTGGTTCGATTCCTGGGTTGGGAAGGTCCCCTGCAGAAGGGAAAGACTACCCACTCTAGTATTCTGGCCTGGAGAATTCCATGGATTGAATAGTCCATGAGGTCGCAAAGAGTTGGACACGACTGAGTGACTTTCACTTCACTCACTAAAGGGTTGCCAAATCTTTGTTGTATTCTCAAATCTGTTTTTTTCTCTTCACACACACACACACACACACACACACACACCCCTAATGAAAGTGATAGACATACCAGTTTTGATTTTTCACTTTAGCTTATTTAATTTGGTGACATAGTCTGTCGCTTTAAAGGAAAGTTGGGGGTATATTTTTCAGTGTGAAACTAAATGTTCTGGATGATTATTCTAGTGATATTTTATGTATAATTTTAGAAAAGGAAAATGAATGACTTCATCTAGCAAATTCCTAGGCAGATTAAGTATTTATGAATTATGTGATTCTTCTTAATCCCCAAGAATGGGTGCTAGATGTTTTCATGTTGATAGCTGGAGTTTATAGATTGTAACTTGGTGATTTCATTCTTCTGGTAGGAATTGTGAATGGTAGTTTTTGATAGTACATTAGCCGTGTTTGTTAATGAAAACTGCCTTTGAGAAGTTGGCATGCTTTGGATATTTTAATTATTTTTCTAAAAGTTTCTGGGGACTGCAAGAATCTTTTGGTCAGAGAAAGTTAAGATTTACAGTATAAATCTGTAAATCTACTCTGGTAAAAGGTTTATCATCTCGGTGTTGCCACAATGATATTCATTTTCCATGAGAGATATACTTTATGTAGTGGTTAGTTTTAGAATTATTTTTCTTTTCTTATGTAGGTCATAAACATTCCAAGATTTCTTTTACACAGTGATATTTTTAAAACTTTTTCTTTTAGTCCATGTTTTCAACATATTTTTGATTTTTAAAATTTTGCTGCAGTCATGCCAGTTCTCTTATTTCTGTTTTACTATTTGTCCAGTTAGTTTCTTCTGAGTCTTGATGTTGTTGTTCAGTCACTGGGTTGTGTCTGACCCTCTTGGACTGTAGCATGCCAGGCTTCCCTGTCCTTCACTATCTCCTGGAGTTTGCTCATATTCATATCCATTGAGTCAATGATGCCATCCAATCATCTCATCCTCTCTTGCCCCCTTCTCTTCCTGCCTCAGTCTTTCCCAGCATCAGGATCTTTATGAGTCAGCTCTTTCCATCAGGTGGCCAAAATACTGGAGATTCAGCTTCAGTCCTTCTAATGAAGGACACCCAGGACTAATCTCCTTTAGCATGGACTGGTTGGATCTCCTTGCAGTCCAAGGGACTCTCAAGAGTCTTCTCCAANAGCTCTTTCCATCAGGTGGCCAAAATACTGGAGATTCAGCTTCAGTCCTTCTAATGAAGGACACCCAGGACTAATCTCCTTTAGCATGGACTGGTTGGATCTCCTTGCAGTCCAAGGGACTCTCAAGAGTCTTCTCCAACACCACAGCTCAAAAGCATCAATTCTTCATCGTCAGCTTTATTTGTGGTCCAACTCTCACATCCATACATGACTACTGGAAGAACCATAGCTTTGACTGGATAGACTTTGCTGACTTTGTCAGCAAAGTAACATCTCTGCTTTTTAATATGCTGTCTAGGTTGGTCATAACTGGTTAGTTGCTATCATGTGAAATGAGCATAATTGTATGGTAGTTTTAACATTTTTTGGCATTTTCTTTCTTTGAGATTGGAATAAAGACTGATCTTTTCCAATCTTTATGTTACAATGTGGAATTTGTAATTTAAGAAAATAATTATAAAATAACATTAGTGGCCTCTAAGCGAATAATTTATTTTCCAAATAGCGCCCCCCTCCCCCCAAACTTAAATTGAGTAAAAAGAAAAGACCCTTATGCTGGGAAAGATTGAAGGCAGGAGGAGAAGGGGATGACAGAGAATGAGATGGTTGGATGGCATCGCTAACTTGATGGACATGAGTTTGAGCAAGCTCTAGGAGTTGCCAGGTGTGCTGCAGTCCATGGGGTTGCAAAGAGTTGGACAGGACTGAGTGACTGAACTGAACTGAATATCAGTAACTTACAGGTGGGCTTCCCAGGTGGTGCTAGTGGTAAAGAGCCTGCCTGCAATGTAGGAGACATAAGAGACACCGTTTCGATCCCTGGGTAGGAAGCGTCCCCTGGAGGAGGGCATGACAACCCACTTCAGTATTCTTGCCTGGAGAATCCCATTGGCAGAGGAGCCTGGCAGGCTACAAAGTGGGGTCGCAAAGAGTCAGACACAACTGAAGTGACTTAGCGTGCACATAGTGAATGTGCAAATCAAATATTTATCTTCCTAATTCTTTGCCCTTCCTCTCAGCCTTAGACTAGTCTTAAAGAATCTGCTATTGCTTTTTCTTTAAAGGCTTTTCATATTGTTTTGTAGGCTTCACAAGTCTACAAAGGATAGATAGAACAGTTTGATGTGTTATATGTATTGCATTAATGTTAGTCTGTGTCTGTCTTTTGTTTGATCTGCCTTATCTCAGATGATGTGATAGAAGTATGGCTGGGCCTGCAGGGATGGTCTGACCCTGAAACTGCCTGTTTGTGTGGGGTTTCCTGCATATTTCTAGATTTTCTGGTCTCTGGCTGCCGTGTCAGATGACATCAGCTTAATAGTTGTTCAGATTGTCTTGACCTTCTAAGGGACCAGTATTTGAATAAAGACCCTCCTAATTATTTTACTGTTGCTGTATTCATACTGATCATACTTTATGATATTACTAAATTAAATATTTGTACAGATGATTTTTCCTAGAATTTGGAAGCAGTATCTTGAAAAGTTAAGTACATGTATGTTATTAAAACCTTGGATCAGTAAAATCAAGATCAAACTTTCAGTTTTCTAAGAGTATGTACTGTTAGTGAAGTATATTTGGTGATAGAAATTCACATGCTCTAAATTTGTGAATCTGTCTAATGTAGTTTATCTGAAAGACATCAGCAGGTAGAATGGAAGGAAATGTAGACATTTTAAAGAAGGTTTGGTCAGGCATAGAAATCCAAACAAGAAACTAACAATCTATGTTCAGAAAAGTCCAGGATTTTAAGTTTTTCATTATTTACTACTGGAAAATTGGAGACACTTAATTATTAAGCATTTTATTTAAAGTTTGATAGAATTCCTCAGTTTCAGTGGTAGGTGTGGAAAGATTCCTCTCGGCCGCTACACTGGTATGATTGATACTTCAAGTTAACCATGTTTGATAAAACACAGACCCTGAGATAACTGTGTTAGAAAGGTGGATATATAAATCAGTGCTGTTAAAGTCAACACTGAATGTAAAAGTTATGTAGAACTGCCATGCTCTTCCATAGGGGGGTTGCAGTCCTGGAGGAATCTTAAGGAAGTTATTCCAATAACAGAGTTTAGAATCTGTAGTTGCTTTAAAATGTATTATCATAATGCAGCTAGTACATGATTACTACAGTTCAGAGGTTCTCCACCAGAAGGGGATCTGGGGATATGTGTGTGGATAGTTTTGGTTGACAAGATGCTCAGAGGGAGCTGTTGGCATTGATTTCGCAGAAAGGGACAGTCCTGCACTGGAGTGAGTACTCAACTCAAAATGCAATGGTCCTGTGTTGAGAGACACTGCCGAAATCTTAGTTCTTTTCTTGTAACATCTCTTGTTTTTAGTATAGTTTAATATCCTAATTTAAAATATCACTTGAGAAGTCAGTGTTAGATTTGCAATGTTTTTGATTAATGTAAAATATTTTAGATATATAATCTGATAATATTGTGAGTCAAGAGAGAGAAAGAAAAAAAAAAAAGAGGGTCTTATTTTTAGCAATTAGGATTCTAAGTGATAGAGAGGAGGGTCCAAGCATACAGCATCAAGAATAGTGAACCCTTAAAGTTGTTAAGGTCCTTCTAGTTTTTGGAAAGAAATGGTATTGTTGCTGCTGTGTAGTCGCTAAGTTGTGTCTGACTCTTTCCGACCCCATGAACTGTAGCCCACCAGGCTCCTCTGTTCATGGGATTTCCCAGGTAAGAATACTGGAGTGGGTTGCCATTTCCTTCTCCAGGGGATCTTCCCGACCCAGGGATCAAACCTGCATCTCCTGCGTTGGTAGGCTGGTTCTTTACCATTGAGCCACCAGGGAAGCCTGAAGAGAGGATGCTGCTGCTGCTGCTAAGTTGCTTTAGTCGTGTCCGACTCTGTGCGACCTCATAGACGGCAGCCCACCAGGCTCCTCCGTCCCTGGGATTCTCCAGGCAAGAACACTGGAGTGGATTGCCATTTCCTTCTCCAGTGCATGAAAGTGAAAGTGAAGCCCCTCAGTCCTGTCTGACTCTTAGCGACCCCATGGACTGCAGCCCACCAGGCTCCTCCATCCATGGGATTTTCCAGGCAAGAGTACTGGAGTGGGTTGCCATTGCCTTCTCCGGAAGAAACGATGAATGCCATCTAATTTGGACAGAGAGGGAACAGACAGTGTAAAAAGGCAGATTATTATTAACTCATGTAACAATCTGAATTACAAGTTTTTCATTAAAAAATTGAGATTCATGGAAATAAATGAAGGAGTAAGATGTTTTAAGTAATTTAATATTTTAGCTCTTCATTTTTAGGTGTCACAGTGTCTTAGTTGTTTGGTTTGTGCCTGTGAGCTGGCAACTATGAAAGGGGAGGAAAAGGGAAGGAAATGTATTAAATAAAGAGGGAAAATAAGTGAAAAGCAGATGGAAAGAAGGAGGTAGCGTCTCAGAAAATGGCTGCTCTATCCTTCCATGTCCTTAGGGTGAAAACCCTGGTGTCATCTTTGACTTCCTCTTTTTTTTTTTCTTCCATACATAGCATCAAATCTGGCAGCAAATCCTGGGGACTCTATTTTAAAAACAGATCAGGATCTGCTGACTTGTCCCATCTCTGGTATGTGGGCCAAGGCCCCATCATCTCTTGCCTAGATGGGGACATTAGCCTCCTAAGAGGTCTGCTTGCTTCCACCCTACTCCCTTATAGTCTCCTTTTAAATCTAAGTCACGCTAGGTCACTTCTGCCACCACAAGCCTCCCAGTGGCTTTCCGTCTCTGGATGAAAAAGCTGTAGCCATTCTGGTGAACAGTGCTTACCTTGCAAAGTTTATGCTTAAATCTGTCTCTCCTGTTTCCCACCCCACTCTGTACCATTGTGTCCTGCACTTGGCCTCTTGTCTGCTGTGTACAGTCTTATTCCTCATGATGCTTCTTCTCCATCCCTTGTTGACTCTGAGCTCCTCACCTTCTGGTTTCTCAGTGAGGCCTTCTCTGGCCAGTGTTGCGTTAGAGATGATAATTCTTGTCTCCCTCTCCAGGTGCCTGTTTTTCTCTGAAGCACTTTGATTATCTGACATACTACACATTTTGCTTGCTTATTTGTTAGAGGGCAGGGATCTGTCTGATCACTGCTCAAAAATAGAGCTCGGCATGTAGTAGGTGCAAGGTGAAGCAGGAATAAAAAAGCTGGTGAAATATGGTTCAGAAGCCATAGCAGAAACCAAAGTTAGCAAGTAATTTTAGCGTCCTTGATTCTCTGTCATTAGTTGAGAAACTAACCTTGTGAAAATTAACTGAGCTGGTTTGTGACAGTAGCCCAGAGCCTGCTTGTCTTAGAAGAAGCTTTCTAATGATAATCAATGATTCTTGGGAGAAGGAAAAGACAGAGCAAAGGAAGTGGTAAAACATCTTTCCAAAGATCTTTCTCATTAAAACATTTGCATTTTACTACAGGGTTCCC
>SJYV01004439.1:576562-653326 GCA_006410875.1 Neotragus pygmaeus | reverse complement strand
TTGCATTTTACTACAGGGTTTTTTTTCCTCCCCCCCACCAAAGCTAGTCTTCATGGCCAGTGTTAGTAAATCCATTTATAAAAGTGTACTGAGAGGGTAGATGAAATCCCTGCCATTTCTTTCACTCCTGGTGCCTCAGGTGTCACCAGGGCCCTCCTGGTAGAAGTGTATAGCCATAATAGAAAAGGCTTAATTTCATTGAAGAGTATGTATGCTAAGAAAGGACATGTTAAGTGTATGTGAGAAAGATGCTGAATATTATAAAGTTAAAGGAATGAACTTCATGGGTTAATTACCAGTTTTCTGAAATCATATTCACTGCATATTTACTTCTGCAGAGTGTATAGTGATTTGGCTAGCACTGAGCTTTCTAACAAATTGCACATTGTCAAATACATTACCTGTACCAGTTATGAATAAAAACTAGTTCAGGTGACTAGGTCTTAACTTAAACATAGTGCCTTTGACTGTTAAAAGTGTTCAGGTGAGTGTGGTTAAAGACCTCAAGGAGAAAAATCTGAAATAATCCTTATTAATGAAACCGGGAGAAGTGTCAAAGCACTGTTCTTGATGCCAGGGGGCAGGCAGTATGTTTTAGGGTGAAGAATGTCCCTAAGTTATAATTTCCTGGGGTATTAGCAGTTAGAACATGAAGTACAACGTGAGTCTTGTGCGTCTAGGAAAGAAACATGAATGTAGGTAAATCCGTGAAGAAATAGAATTCTACTTAATGATGTGTATATATGCATGATGAAAACAAGAATACTGCGGTGGCAGTGCTACTTTCATGACTTCCATAGATTATGAATGACTCCTAAGAGAGAAGTTTGCAGAAAGGACCATCTTCAGAGATTGTTCTTTAGCAACAAGGATGTCATTTGCATTTGCAAGAAATAATTCTGTCTTCCTATTCCTATACTGTGAATAAATTGAAGAAAAATTTTAAAAGAGTAATTGTAGTTCTTTCCAAACAGCTTTTATTAAAATATTTGCATTTTACTACAAGGTTTCCATTCTTTTTTCTCAAAGAGAAATCTCCATGGAAATGTTAGTAAACTCACCCTTTCTGCTTTAGGAACTTGAAAAACAAAATAATGTATAGGGGTCTAATTGTGTTTTTTTTCAACACAGTATTGATATAAGTCAAAGAAGAACCTTTACATTGCTTAATAAATTACTCAGCACTGCTTTGTGTTTCTACTAACAAAGCTAATTTATTTCTTAGGTGCGCTTCAGTTCCAAAGCAAAAATCTGATGTCATTCTAATGAGTCTGCTTTCAATTGTAGAGTACAATGAAACTCCAGTAAAGGATAGTAAGACATCTATTTTATTGTAGATAATAAATCTGCAAAGTAAGTTCTTAGCGTAGATTGAAGTTGATCTAGCATGGAGTTTTATGAATAGTCCTTTGAGCAGACTCTACAGTTCTGTATGTGGTTTTAAATCACTGTAAATTTGTAGGCAGGTACATATCACAATTGTCTGTTTTTCTTTTTAGGGCTCATGTAATCAAAGAAGTTTCTTTGTTGTGTGTATCTTTTCAGAACACAACAGGAATTGAAAATGAATCAGGTGAGTTTAAAAATAAGAATTTATACAAATACATTATCTAGATGTTAGACCAGTTCTTAATTTTTAAAAGATAGTAACACACACCTTCATCTCTCCTAGATTTTCCTTTCTGTTGCTTCATACCATTCATTAGTTCGTCATTTTCATAGCGTGTGTTTGTTCGTGGAATGGAGTGTGCAGTCTTGGCGTGAGTTGGCGTTTCTGTGACATTCTTAGGGACCTCGGTTCAGGCTTAACTTTTTTTTTTGCTTTTCCTGGTGTTATTTTGTTTTTGCTTTGAAGCTTATTAAGCTTCCATTTTTAGTGCTTTTTATTTTGTAATAACTTGTTGGTTGCAAGGAGAAAATTGAAAGTTATTTTTAGAGACCAAAACTGAATGGGAAACATTAAGCCTTCTGTCCTTTAAAAACCAATTTAGAATAAAAACAAGAGGATGGATATTGAAAAATAAGATGTGTTTCTCCTTACAGGAGGGTGTGGGATTACCTGGAGATTAAATAATTCTGTAGCCTTAAGGGCGTTCTAATAAGTAGAACCAATTATGTAGATTTTATATATTCTAAAGTAGGATTCATGTTTTCAAGTCTTAATATCTTTTCACTTGCAGTTACAGGAATGTATGGATATTAGAAGTGTTCTCTCTTGACATCTTTATAAAACTTTTTTTTTTAATATGAAGGAAAGAACTTAAATATGAAAAGTCTGTAATTTTTGGTGCTTAGCTTAAAACTCTCAGGCTTGAAAACGTTTTGTACTCTTTATCAACTGAAACTTCAGACACCTTTTTTATCCTTTACAGGTGCCTCTTGCTGGAGATTACAAGTCCAATTTCATTAGGTGACCAGGTTTAATACATTCAGTCCTCTGTTGAGATTGAGAGATGTGAAATTTTTGGAATGGATTCTTTTGATTGCTTTTCATTACTTTCTTTATCAAAAATTTGTTGACTTTAATGCAGAGGACCATACATCATAAAAAAGGAATCTGGCGAACACGTGGGGCACATGGTTTCTGTTATTCTTAAAGCTTGAAGATTTACTGACATGCTTTTGAAGGCAAATTGTTTTTGAAATGGTGAGATGGGGGAGGGAAAAAGAGAACAAAATGGATTTTTTTCATAGTCACTGTCCATCAAACTTATATGTATATACATGTCATAAAGTTCATTTATTTTCCTCTTTTAAGATTGAGTCTTAATGCTGACCTGTCTCCTCATGAAACTTGCTTTTCTACTCCTCTAGCTGTTGTTAGAGGAGTCTTGATTCTGGACTGGAATGATGGTGAAAGCTTCCAAAGCGGAATCTAAATATTGACATCACTTAGGTTGCATCACTCTTCAGTGTCATTTATTTCAGGTGGCTAACCATACTAAGCTAGTAATATTTTATTTCAAGTATATTTAGACCTGTTTGACACCTCACACTTTTGCTTTAATATTGCAGTTATATCAGAAGAACTTGCATTTAAGGAAAGTCCACATGCCATTCAAAGAGTTGGAGCAATAACCAGTTCTTTTTTTGGCTCTTTTACAATTTCTTGCAGAGGACTCCCTTTGATGCCAAATATCAATGGGAAAGGGTCCTCTTATGTTTCTAATGGCTAGCGCATTTCTGATTTGGGTGTAACTTTAGTGGTCTGGTAGTGATGAAACTTTTATTTGGGTTGTAAAAATGTCTACTTTTTATGGTAAAATTTTCACCATCTTTAGTTATATTTTTATTCTTTGAATAGTATTAGTCTCATGATACTGAGACCTGATTATTATATCATGACATACAATCTGTGAGTATTTTTCAACAACTGTCCCATCTCCGTGATTTTTAAAAATTATGAATTGTTTCAAGACATTTGCTGTTTTTCCCTCTTGTGTTTATTTTTATTTTCAGCCAGTGAAATTGAGCAGTAAGTGCCTGAAGAGCCTCAAAACAACTACACAGAAATTTAGATATTAAGCAAGTTTTGCCTTGAACAGGGTTAATTTTTAATGAAAATCTTGATGATGACTTTAGGGTTAGATATTTCTCTCTAGGGCCTGGTCAACATTGCTTTGATGAATCTTACGGTTGGTATCTAAGTTTCTAAGACAATATCATGGAGTCTGTCATGTATATATGCCTGACAGCTGAGTTTTAGAGACTGAAGAATCCTGGGAGTCAGCATACCATATTGTTTACAAATGAGTCCTTTAGAAGAAACCACAGAGTCCAAAGCCTTCTGGCATTTTAAGCACCGACGGTTGAAGCAGCGTTTTGAATTGCTGTCTTATCATTCAGTGTTCCAAGGCGTTGCAGGTGTAGCAGGCTAGGCTGTATCTCCCCCCTCAGCCCTGGGATCCACGAAGCTCTAGGCCCACCTGCTCTTTGCTTATTTTCTCTTTCTGTCTGTTCTCAGCACTTAACCTTTTCTTACTGTCTCTTATCTTCCTAATTTAGAACCCAGCCTTTCCAGGCAATGTACCGTCTCCCCTCACTCTCCATTTTATTTTCTTTCTACTTTCAAATCATAGATATCCCTTGCTTGCTTCACTATCATTCCACACCTATCCCTGTTAACTGAGATGTTCCACAATTGTTATCTTTTCCTAGATTTTTCTAGGAGAAACCAGAACTTTATAAATGGCTGTCCCAGAGTTTAGAATGCTTTACTTTATAGAACATCCAGGGCCACCAAGTTCCGTAATGTAAATATGTTCATAGTGGCTTAAAGTAGATGTGCTAAAGTTTAATGCCACTTGCTGTCTAGTGAGTACTGAATCAACATGCCAGGCACTGTAGTGTGTGTTACATATATATTCTCTTAACTCAAGTCTTTGCAGCCACACTGTATGAAGAGTGTGGTGGTTTGGTCACTAAGTTGTGTCCAACTCTTGTCTAACTCTCTATGAAGAGTAGGTATGATAAGTATTTTATGGATGAAGACATTAAGGCCAGCGGCCCATGATCTCTCAGATAGTAAGTGACAGAGCTCTGAGTCACACCCAGGCTGGTCAGATTCCACAGCCCAGATTCTTGATTCCCACACTATACTGCTATACTGGTCAGAATGAGCTGTGTTATGCTGTACTTACAGACAGGCAGCTCCAAAATCTCAGCATCTTACACAATAACTGATTTCTTGTTCTTGCTAACATCCAGTGTGGATCTACTATTGTATTAATAGTTGCTTAAGAACCAAGGATGACGAAGGCTTTGTGTCAGTACACATGTCTTTTACATAATTGGCCAAAGTTACTCCTATGGCTACATCTAATTTAAAACTCAAGAGGGAAAGCAGTGTAAACCCATCAGGTGCTTAGGAGAAGAGAACTATACTATTTAGGTAGAGCCCCAGTGATTTTCCCCTGCTTTATCGAGGTATTGATGTATAACATTGTGTAGGTTTAAGCCCTAATGGTTTAATACAGGTGTCTCGATGATTAACTTATTGAGTCACACAGTTTTTTTTAAGAACCATTATATAACTCATTGCTCTGAATATATGAAACTTTCTGTAAGTATAATAGATTTATGATTTGCTGTTGTTTTAGTTGCTGTCGTGTCCAACTCTTTGCGATCCCATGATGCCAGTCTACTCTGTCCATGGGATTTGTGAGGCAAGAATACTGGACTGGGTTACCATTTCCTTCTCCAAGGGATCTTCCTGACCCAGGGACCTAACCTGCGGCTTCTGCCGCATCTCCTGCATTTCAGGTGGATTCTGTACTGCTGAGCCACCGGCAGCAGCTTAATATATTGATCAATCATCCATGGTATTGTCAGTAATGAGCAGCAAAGCAATTTAGCCTTCCAAACTTGTTCTAAAATTTTACATACTGAAATAAGCTTTTAATCACTGATGCTGCAGATCCAACTCTTAGAATTGTAATAAGCTGTCAGAATAGTGGAAAGATCCAGAGTGCATTACTTTAACTGTTCTGAATGTTCTCTCATCCCCTCTTTTGTCCTGCATAGACTGCATCCCATGTGTTGTGAATTCTGCCTGCAGGGAACTAGACAGGCAAGGGCTGCGCTTTGTAACTTACCTTCTTTTAGAGGGAGACAGTTAAAAAGCAGGATGACAAACAAGATCATTTCAGATAGTGAAAAATGCTGTGAAGACAGTGAAATAAGGTAATGTGATAAAGAATGATGGGTGAAGATGGGGGAAGTTTCTCTGGATTACATGGTCAGGGAAGGCTGTTCTGAAGAACTGATGAAAAACAGAACAGAGACTCAAGTAATAACCAGGAACCAGATGTGTGTAGCTCTGGGGAAAGAAAATTATTGGCAGCGTGAACAAATAGTGCATAGACTGTGAGATGAGAATGAGCTTGCTGGTTCAAGGAACAGAGAGCAGCCAGGGCTGGTGCTTGGTGAGCCTTAGGGACTCTGGATAGGATGAGGTTGATGTGAGAGGTGAGGGCCAGTTTTGTAGGACTTCCTGGGTATTGTCAAATGGTAAAGAATGTGCCTGCAATGCAAGAGACCTGGGTTCAATCCCTGGGACAGGAAGATCCCATGGAGAAGGGCATGGTAACCCACTCCAGTATTCTTGCCTGGAGAATTCCATGGACAGAGAAGTCTGGTGGGCTCCAGGCCATGGGGTTGCAAAAAATCAAAGATGACTGAGCGACTAACACTTTCACTTCGTTTTTAAGGGCCATGAGAAGTTATCTTTTATTCTGAATGCATTGGGGGGGCCTTCCCTGGTGGCACAGTAGATGGGAATCTGCCTCCCAATGCAGGGCACATGGGTTCGATCTCTGGTTCAGGAAGCCACATGCATCAGAGCAACTAAGCCCACGTGCCACAACTACTGAACCTGTGCTCTAGAGTCCAGGAACCATAGCTACTGAGCCCATACACCTAGAGCCCCTGCTCTGCAATAAGAGAAGTTAACGACAATGAGAAGCCTGCACACAGCGACAAAAACCCAGTGCAACCAAAAATAAATACATTAAAAAAAAAATAAATGCAATGGGAAGCCATTGGACAGAAACATACTCTGATTTCCAGTTTTGTAGAATGTCACTTTTCCTGCCCTGGGGAGTGAGATTGTTAGTGGGCAAGAGTGAGCTAATATGTTTGTTCACTATTAATACCATACTTGAGGACAGTTTCTTCAGCTGGACAGCCTAATGGACCTGCCAGCCTTCTGAAAGAGGGCACTTTTTAATGTGTTTTTGGAACTGTTTGACTGCTATTCTCTTGCAAAGACGGTATGTGTGATTTTCTTGTTCTTTGTCTTATCTGCTTATCCTTTCTGCAGTTTCACTCATTCCACAATTTAATGCTATTTCAGGAGACTGAAGCTCGTTTTATTTTTTTTCCCCCCAGCATCTAGAACAGTAACCAAGAATGTTGTTTGCAAGTCTAAACAAAGAAGAATTGTTCATGGAATTTGAGTGTTTTAATACTCTCTGATTCAGATGTTTTTGCTGGTGATAACAATTGCTGGGGTGATTAGTATTAGTCTAATGTGCAGGAATATGTATTGTATTGTGAATATACTATGTTGTGTACTTAAGGGATATTGAATCTGAACTCTCCTGTCACCTACCTCTGTTGGCCCCATCCCCCCACCTCCACCCCAGTGCTGGTTTTGGTCAAATCGATATTTAAGAAATGTGGTGCTTTAATTAAATAGGTTAAAACTGATACAGTGACTTGCAATCAATCTCTGGGTGAAGTGTATAAAAGGAGTTACTGATAGAAATTTAAATGAAATGTCAGTAAAGCTTGTTTCTTCTTATACTTTTAAAAATAAAGACATTAGTATGAGACTTCACATGCAGTCTTATGTAATAGCAGCCAGTGCCACTGCTCTGCTATGTACTAAACACAGTGTCTGTATCTGAGACTGTGAAGAGTAGGTGGAGCAGACTGATTCCAGTCCACATGTGGTATTGGATCAGACCTGTGGTCATTGTGAGGACCAGAGTGGGCTTTGCTTAGGGAGATGGGACATTTTTGGAGGTTTTTGAGCAAAATAATGCTTGACTTGGGTTAAAGAAAAACCTTGAAAATTTTTTTTCTATGGCATTGACGTTTTTGTTCTTTATTTTCTTGGAGCATTAAAATTTCATTTTTGTTGTTGTTGTTTAGTCACTAAGTCACGTCTGACTCTTTGATCCCATGGACTATACAGCACACCAGACTCCTCTGTCCTCTGTCTCCTGGAATTTGCTCAGTTCATGTCCATTAAGTTGGTGGTGCTATCAAACCATCTCATCCTCTGCTGCCTCTGTCTCCTTTTGGTTTCAATCTTTCCCAGTATCAGGGTCTTTTCCAGTGAGTTGGCTCTTCTCATCAGGTGTCCAAACTATTGAAGCTTCAGCTTCAGCTTCAGCTTCAGCAGTAGTCCTTCCAGTGAATATTTAGGGTTGATTTCCTTTAGGATTGACTGGTTTGATCTCCTTGTAGTCCAAGGGACTCNGCTCTTCTCATCAGGTGTCCAAACTATTGAAGCTTCAGCTTCAGCTTCAGCTTCAGCAGTAGTCCTTCCAGTGAATATTTAGGGTTGATTTCCTTTAGGATTGACTGGTTTGATCTCCTTGTAGTCCAAGGGACTCTCGAAAGAGTCTTCTCCAACACCACAGTTCGAAAGCATCAGTTCTTCAGCATTTAGCCTTCTTTATGGTCTAACTATTACATCCGTTCATGACTACTGAAAAAAACAAAATTTTGACTATATGGACCTTTATTGGCAAGGTGATATCTTTGCTTTTTCATAGGCTAAGTTTGTCATAGCTTTCCTTCCAAGGAGCAAGTTTCATTTTCAGTTCAGTTCAATTCAGTTGCTCAGTTGTGTCTGACTGTTTTCATTTTAGCATGATTTAAACAGAGAGTGTAGGATTCACTTAGTTATTTTACTTTAAAGTCAACTTTGAGGTGTAATTTACGTATAAGAAAGTATACTCATTCAAAAGAGTGTTGACAAATGTTCACACTCAAGCCACTACCTACCACTCTCAATATTTAGGGCGTTTCCATCACCCTCAAAAATTCCTTCTTGCTGCTCTGCACCTCTCAGCCTCCACCCCAGGTGACCACTAACTTGCTTTCTGTCCCTATGGTTTGGTCTTTTTCTGTTCAAGACTTTCAGGTAAGTCATATAGTATGTGTTCCTTTGTGTTTATCTCCCTTTGGCCAGCATATGTTTTTGAGATTGATCCATTTGTTCTGCATATTAATGGTTTACTTATTCCTTTTACAGGAAATCTTTTATGGGAGACCATCTAACCATCTAGATAAATCTGTTCGTAATATTTCTAAAGATTTGGTGAAACTATGGGGTGGCTGCTATCTTTCATTTTCAGTGTCTCTCCTGCTTTTTTTGTAATCCTAAAAATATGTATGGTGTAAAATATCAAAACCACCTTTGCTGTTGTAGCATATCATTGATATAGAATTTTATTTTTTTGTAGGTAACCCTAAATACCAATTTGATGTTAAAGACTTAAAAAAGCCTTCTAAGTAGAGTGGTTCCAATCTGTTATAACTTGAACCTCAATTAGAGAACGTGTAGTTTAGGAAACTAATACATTGAATAATGACAGCACTTAAATCTCATTTTGAATCATGTATTCTACTAGGTAAATAGCAATTTTTATAAAATCCAGGGCATTGTCTTTTGGTTAGAAAATGTTAAGTTATTTTTGAAATTTGAAAAGGAAATTAGCAACTCGAACAGCATTTCCTTACATAACTGTGGAGGGAACTATGACAGAGGCTTATCTTTCTTCTTGTTCAGATGTTAATACTTCATTCGAGAAGGTTCAGCTCTGCCTCACCTTTGCCTCACCTTTGCCGTCTTGTGACTCTTATTTCTCCTTCAGCCCTGGCTTTGCCTCTCCAGCTGTGTGAACTTGGGCAAGTCACTGCCTTCTCAGTGTTTGTTCTCACCTGTTAAATAGGGATAGCAGTGGTTCCCATCCCATGTGATTGTGGGCAAGAGAAAGCAAGTAATAAATGTGAAGCACCGAGGCTTTATCACATCTTGTCACGCCCCTGCTCCAAACCCTGCAGTGCCCCACGCTTTCCAAAGGCTGGTCTCTGAGCCTTGGTGGTGAAGGTGCTGCAGCACCTGGTGGTGGCCGCCTCTGCTTTCTCCTGGCTCTCTCTGACCTGACCTCTTTTGGTTCATAAACTTGCCAAAGCCTTTATCTCCTCAGGATGTTTCTCTGGATTTCTTAGTCCTCCCACATGGCTCACTGTCATCTTTCAAGACCAAGTCTCTGTATCATCTTCTCTGAGATGTGCCTGCCTCACCCCCAGCGACCTAACTAAAACAGAGTTCCCTCCGTATCTCTGATTATCACAGTCTTCTTTCACTGGTCCCAGTGGGAACTCCCCACCAGGCTTCTGCATTAGCCGGTGGGCAGGACCCCACCTCCTTGTTGCTTGCTTCGGTTCCTAGGGTAGCTGGTGCTGGCACGAGGGGCACCAATTGGACATTTGTTGGAAAAGTGGGAATTGCTGTGCTATTTCAGGTTTAACGGATGGGCATTGGGCATTGGAGGGAGGAATCAGATACAGCAGATTTTAAAGGCTCACCAGCAGTGTTTGACTGTTGACCTTCCTCTGTCCCCTGAACCTTTTCCTGGCCTTTCTGACACCATGCTCCTGGTGCCCCTCCTGCCTCTGGGATGTCTTCGTCTAGGTCTCCTCTGCTCCTTTGACCCTGAAACAGTGGTGTCCTGAGGGCTGGTCCTCACCATTCTCTTGCTCTCTGCTCCCCAGTCTCATCCACTTCCTTGGAGTCCGTTACCAGCTGAGTCCGTCTCCTTTTAAAGCCATCACAGCTCTGGTACCTCCTGGCACTTGACTGTCAGACACTTGTTTGTTTGATTGCTCACAGTGACCACTGCTCTGAGCTAGGCATCTGTGCTGGGCTTTGGGTGTGAGGCAAGTAAAACAGACCTGCCCTGTGTGTCTGAGACCTGCTTGCTAGAGAGACCATCAACCAGGCTAGACTGTAAGTGTATCAGAGTGTAGTGTGCAATGAAAGGCAAGAGTGGGAAGCAGGCCTGCTGTCCTAGGACTGTGGGGACAGGCTTCCTCTGGGTGGGGAGGGGCATACAGTGTACACCCACACACACTCCCTTGGGAATCCCCAGGCCTTTGCTGAGATCGCAGCAGCCCCACCATCACACAGACACACAGACACACACACACACTCGTTTGGGAATCCCTAAGCATTGCTGAGATGATAGCAGTCCCACCAGCTGGGGCTTAAAAGCAAAGGGTAAGAACTCTGTTTTCCTTGTCCATTCTTACGGGAGCCCAAATGGGGCAAAAAGCTGTTGTCTTTAATATATCTCAGTTTGTTCTAGTGTCTTGTACTTGTTGTTCCTTAGTGATTAGCCATGAAACCCTTAAAAAAAACCAAACCCTTGTGCCTTTAGGGGAACAGCCCCTCCCATCATACTTAGGAAGCTGTGGGGATGGGGGGGCCTGACTGTGTGGCTCTGGTCTCCTCCCTTGATCCTCTTGTCACCACACACTCCTGTTCTCTGCCTCTTGGTCCTGAACTAGGATGTGCCAGAAGGTCAGGGGTGGTCCTCCTTAGTCCAGCCATCCTCAAGACTTTTGTTCACGTCGATTATGTATTTAGATATTTCCTGTGAAATTGAAACAGATTTTAGGGAGAAATAGATTCACAGGAAGCTGTAAAAGTATTAGTAGTAGAGCCTTGTGTGGTCCTTTGCACTCAGCTTCCCCTGATGGTAACATTTTTACTCCAGTGCAGTATCAACACCAGGGAATCAACATGGTCCGGTGATATTAGTCAGACTATAGGCCTTATTCTTGACTTAGAATATTGAAAACATAAGGTTAAACAATCGCACATTCCATTAGCCAGTGGAATGATGACATCATCATATGTCTAAGTCTCCAGAAAACTCCCCTGTACACACCTGAGAGTCAAAAAGGCAGGTGGCATCTTAGTATGATTATAAAAATGGCCCTGACTGTATGGATGCCCGAAAGGGACTTTCCAGGCATCTCCGGGTTGGTTTAGTAGTGAAAATGTGGACACCTGTACGGGTTTACTTTGGCTCCATGACTCTGTGATATGGGAAAATTACTTGACCGGACTCCCCTGAGGCATGGTGTTTGAGAGTCTTGCTCCTGAAGCCGACTGTTCAGGTTTGAATCCTAGCTTTGCCACATACTGGCTGTGAGCACAGGCAGGTTTCAGTTTCATCTGTAAAATGCGGTTATCAGGACCCACAGCCGGGTGGTAGTGTAAAGATTACATGAGGTGCTGCAGAAAGAGCTTGGAATTGTGCCTGGTTAGTACCCTAAGTACTGTCAGTGTTTGCTGCGAATATGGTGAGGACTCTCTGAGGCCATGTGTGGAAAGTGCTTGGTAGCACGGAGGTTGGC
The DNA here is from genome assembly GCA_006410875.1 of Neotragus pygmaeus. Taxonomy (NCBI): domain Eukaryota; kingdom Metazoa; phylum Chordata; class Mammalia; order Artiodactyla; family Bovidae; genus Neotragus; species Neotragus pygmaeus. Next base: position 641,383 of record SJYV01004439.1, on the reverse strand, counting down.
CCAGAGGAAGGCGTGAGAGTCCTGTTCGCTGAGCTGCTGCCATCCAGCCTGGAAGGTCACCCTTGGTCAGAGGATGAGTATTACAGGAAAGCATAGAGGACCTTTGAGAGGCTCTGCAGCAGTCAAAACTGGAGACTACAAATACCTGTAAGGTTTTTTGTGTTAGGAAGCAGAGCAGGAGCAGTCCCTCTGCTGGTGGTCTTGAGGAGGAGGCCTGGGTCAGCTGTGTTAACCATTGTGTCTTCCCTGCCAGCATGTGCCAGCGCTCAGGAGGTGTTTGTTAGTGACTGAGTGATGGGCAGGATGCTTGTGGCCATTGATTGGGGCAGAGAGGGGATACTGACTTTCTTTGACTTTGAGATAGCAATTTGTGACATAGAATTAAGGAGATCAGTTAATAGTTAAAAACTACATAGCTTACTAACGTAATCTTACTATGTTAAATCTGATACTACCATTCCAGATCAGTTCACTGATAACTTGTTTCACTAAGTAGGGAATTCAAGAGTTCTTATGCTTTCTGTTACATAACAGGTAAGTAGAGAATCCTCATAGTTTCTACTGTACTTGTCACAGTGATCAGTTTCAGAAATCTTTGAAATGGGCCTGGGCCTTGATTCTGGGCTATTTCATATCCCGAAAGATGTTGCTGTGAAAGTGCTACACTCAGTATACCAGAACATTGGAAAACTCAGCAGTGGCCACAGAACTGGATAAGGTCAGTGTTCATTCCAATCCCAAAGAAAGACAGTACCAAAGAATGCTCAGACTACCACACAATTGCACTCATCTCACATGCTAGCAAAGTGATGCTCAAAATTTTCCAAGCCAGGCTTCAACAGTATGTGAACTGTGAACTTCCAGATGTTCAAGCTGGANAGAATTTTCCACAGTTAGGTCTATATAGTCAGAGGCTTTAGCATTGTCAATGAAACAGAGGTAGATGCTTTTCTGGAATTCCCTTGCCTTGTCTATGATCCAGCTAATATTAGCAAGCTAATCTCTACTTCCTCTGTCTTTTTGAAACCCAGCTTGAACATCTGAAATTTCTCATTTCACGTACTGCTGAGGCCTGGTTTAATGGATGTTGAACATCGGAGATGATGCTATTCTTATACTAGTGACATGCTAGTCACCTTACTAGCATGGGAGATGAGTGCAAGTGTCTGATAGTTTGAACATTCTTTAGTAATGCCCTTCTCAAGTGCGGGGCTTCTGAGGAAGCTCAGCTGGTAAAGAATCTGCCTGAAATGCAGGAGACCCCATTTCCATTACTGGATCAGGAAGATCCCCTGGAGGAAGGCATGGCAACCCATTCCAGCATTCTTGCCTGGAGAATCCCATGACCATAGCAGCCTTGTAGGCTACAGTCCACAGTGTTCCAAAGAGTTAGAGATGACTGAAGTGACTAACAATCGTGTACGTGTAAGTATGTATATCACACCTTCTACTTTATTGACTGTCAAAGGTTTTGACTGTGTGGATCACAACAAACTCTGGAAAATTATTAAAGAGATAAGAATACCAGATGACCTTACCTACCTCCTCTGTATGCAGGTCAAGAAGCAACAGTTAGAACTGGTGATGGAACAGTAGACTGGTTGGTTTCCAAACTGGGAAAGGAGTACATCAAGGCTGTATATTGTCACCCTGCTTATTTTAACTTATATGCAGAGTACATCATGTGAAATGCTGGGTTGGATGAACCACAAGCTGGAATCAAGATTGCTGGGAGAATAACCTCAGATATGCAGATAACACCATCCTTATGGCAAAAAGTGAAGAAGACCTAAAGAGCCTCTGATGAAAGTGAATGAGGAGAGTGAAACAGTTGACTTAAAACTCAACATTCAATATCATGTCATCTTGACCCATCACTTCATGACATAGATGAGGAAACAATTAAAAGTGTGACAGACTTTATTTTCTAAGGCTCCAAAATCACTGCAGATGGTGACTGCAGCCATGAAATTAAAAGATGCTTGCTCTTTGGAAGAAAAGCTATGACCAATTTAGACAGCATATTAAAAAGCAGAGACACTACTTTGCCAAAAGAGGTCTGTCTACTCAGAGCTATGGTTTTTCCAGTGGTCATGTATGGATGTGAGTTGGACTGTAAAGAAAGCTGAGCACTGAAGAAGTGATGCTTTTGAACTGTGGTGTTGGAGAAGACTCTTGAGAGTCCCTTGGACTGCAAGGAAATCCAACTAGTCCATCCTAAAGGAAATCGGTACTGAATATTCATTGAAAGGACTGATGCTGAAGCTGAAACTCCAATACTTTGGCCACCTGATGCAAAAAACTGACTCATTTGAAAAGACTCTGATGCTGGGAACGATTGAAGGTGGGAGGAGAAGGGGATGACAGAGGATAAGATGGTTGGATGGCATCACTGACTCAATGGATATGAGTTTGAGTAAACTCTGGGAGTTGGTAATAGACAGGGAGGCCTGGTGTGTTGCAGTCCATGGGGTCTCAAAGAGTTGGACATGACTGAGCGACTGAACTGAATTGAACTTGATTCTGGGGCAGCAGAGATGGGCCTCTGGGAGGCTGCTGGCCCGTCTGGAGGGAGGAGTGTGCAGCCTGGCCTCTGCCCCTCTCTTTCTGTGTGATTCATGTCTCTCCAGTGGCATTGTCCTGCATCCCTCCCCCGCCACAGCCCTGGACATGTCGGTCTCTGCCTGTCTGATCCCTGAACTTACCATACTTATTCCTGTCTCAGCAAGGTCCTCTCCTGGCCTGTTTTTCCTGCATGTTGTCACCCAATTTCCTTCTTGCTTCTTGAGAGGTCTCCCATGAGCACTCTGTCTGAAATATACCCTTTCCTTTCTCCCTTCACTATGTCCTCTTCTCATTCTTTATTTCTCTTCAGAGCATCAATAGCTACAAAGCACTGTATATCTTTGTTTAATTTTGTCCATCTTATTCACTAGAGTGACACAGTATTGAGGTAGGTGTGATGCTTAAAACATTACCTGCCCACAGAACGGACTCAGAAATCTTGTAATAAATCAAGATGCTTCAGTTTCTTTTAGACAAAATCAACCTGAGATGTAGTCCCAGGCCTGTGATTCTTTAGTGTACGAACCAAGGTTACCCTGTTTTGATTGTAGTATTACATGTAATATGTATATAAAACCCCAGTTTCCCAATTATGGATATGTTGGGAAGTGAAATTTTCTTTTAAATGGCTTTTGTTCCAAAGGTTTACTTGTCAAATGATTGCTTGAAATTGAGAGCATGCCACATTTTCTAAAAGAGAATCCTTACATTGACCCAGAAATACCTATCTCAAATTCAGGCATGCATAGAGAAAATGCTTTCAAGTTGATGACTCACCTGTGCTTTCCCAGCCTTCTTTTTTCTAAAAGTTTAAGTTAGCTTGCAAGAATCACTTATTCATTCAAGTATGTAAGTGACAAATGTTTTAGGTCTGCTGCTTAGTATTGAGAATGGAGCATGGAGTAAGGTGGATGCCATCTGTCTTCCCTGAAGTCTGATGGGGAGGTACAGTAAACATAATTATACAAGCAATTATTTAAAATTGTGATAAGAGCTATGAAGGAAAAATAAGGAAGGAGAGAGGATGGTTCTGTTTAGGCAAGCCATCCTACCTCCTCCTACTTCTGACTTCCTAAAAAATGTTCCCTGCAGTTTCCAGCAGTAGGCATCACAGTGGAGGTTCTGACAGCTGGAGAGGTGAGAGGAAGGCCCTGGAGCTGGCCAGTGTCTGGAAGGAGGTCCTCGGGTTTTAGTTGAGCCCTGTTGTAGTGTGAAGGATACTAAAACAGGAAAAAAAGCATTCCTCTTCTAATTAAAGGAGCCCAAATTAAAAATCATGGATTTGCTGAAGGCAAGTAAGTATGTATATGGGAATTTTTCTTGTTTCTTTTTCCTATGGTACTTCTGCTGACGTTCTTTATATTCCCAGGTGTCTCAGAAATTTTAATATAGATGGTCTCCAACTTAGACTCAAGTTAGAAATTTCCTGTGGGGATGACCATTCCTGCCTTAGGTTACCATCTCCTGTTGACATTTCTATGGAAATTTGGAGATTTTAGGGCAGAAGTTATTAGATTGTATTTCAGCAGAATCTTTTCCTTTTGAACTCTTTGCTTTACTGAGGTATAATTGACAAAACTGTAAGATATTTAAACTGTGTGTACATTGTGGTGGTTCGATATACCTACACATTGTGAAAGGATTCCTACTGTCCAGTTATTTAACACACCCATCAGCTTGCATATTTCTCTTTCTCTTTCTTTTTGGGAGGAGGAGGGAGCATCTAAGTTCTACTCTCTTAGCAATTTCAGTTCTGTAATACAGTGCTATCAACCAGAGTCACCATGTTTTACATTAGGACCTCAAAGTCGATCTAGCAGAATTTTAGCTGTAAACACCACAGTGGCTGTGGGCTTGGGTTCTGGGGATAGACAGAGACTCAATTCCTATCCTTGGGCAGCTTGGACCACTTCCCTAAGCCTCAATTTCCTCTTCTGTGTGTGTGTGGTAGTGGGGCAGGGAGCTGGGAGGAGGCACTAACAGGGCCTTCCTGTTGGGCTGTCTGGAGTAAACTGTCTGGCACACAAGATGGTTAGCACAGTGCCTTGCACTGAGGCCCAAGGAAGTTCCAGTACACATTAAGTCTTTTAGTAGTTATCGTAATAGTGCCTGGAAGTGTCCGTTTGAGTTAGCTGACACACTTTTCAAAGTTCCTGGGAAGGTTAGATGGTGTCACATCCTTTAAAATCTTTTTTAGGGTTCACTCTGAAAAGGGGGAAGGAAATTCCCACTTACCATACTAACTGGCTATGTGCTAATGACTGTGGCTATGGCTTGTTAATATTGTTTAATTTACCCAAGTTAAAAATAATTATTATGTAGCTTGGATATCAGTTACCTTTTCCCTCTTTTGAAAAATTTAGTCACATTTCTGAAATTCCGGTTTATAGATTAAAATTTTTTAAAAATGAGAGTACTGTATTTAGAAGTGAGAAATTCGTGTGCTAAATCTATTCACACTTTAGTGACTAAAGAATGCCATCAGATCATTTTCTGGGGCAATTTTGATATTCGCATGTTTACGAAGGTATTGAACTTGTGCTTGGTGATACTGTCAGGACCAAGCAGGATGGAAGTGTGTATGCTTCTGGAGTACACGCACTGTCACATCTGCCCTGTCCAGGGAACGATCCCCAGGGCTTATGTGCCCACTTTTGCACATTCCAACTCAAAATAGCAGAGTAGACTTTCACAATGACTTGCTTGTTGTTGTGGGATCTACTTCTTTCCAAGCAGCCTGTTGATGTTTTTTTTTTTTTTAAGTTGAAATGCTAGGAGTATAGAAATTTGAATGATACTCTCTTCTTGGCACAAAGCATTCTTAAAACTACAAGATCTTCATTGTGGGAAAATTAACCATTTTATCTTGGAGTTTGCTGCTTCCTTGTTGGCACAGAGAGACAGGAAATAACCTGCCTGTGATATAGGAGATCCGGGTTTGGTCCCTGGGTTGGGAAGATCCTCTGGACAAGGGAATGGCAACCCACTCCAGTATTCTTGGCTGGAGAATCCCATGGACAGAGGAGCCTGGCAGGCAACAGTCCCTGGAGTTGCAAGGAGTCGTACACGACTGAGAGATTTCCACTTCCACTTTGCTGTTTGCCTATGTTGGTTCCTTTGAAAGTCCTTCAGAAATATTTCCCTTTGCGAAGTNGCTTTTGAACTGTGGTGTTGGAGAAGACTCTTGAGAGTCCCTTGGACTGCAAGGAAATCCAACTAGTCCATCCTAAAGGAAATCGGTACTGAATATTCATTGAAAGGACTGATGCTGAAGCTGAAACTCCAATACTTTGGCCACCTGATGCAAAAAACTGACTCATTTGAAAAGACTCTGATGCTGGGAACGATTGAAGGTGGGAGGAGAAGGGGATGACAGAGGATAAGATGGTTGGATGGCATCACTGACTCAATGGATATGAGTTTGAGTAAACTCTGGGAGTTGGTAATAGACAGGGAGGCCTGGTGTGTTGCAGTCCATGGGGTCTCAAAGAGTTGGACATGACTGAGCGACTGAACTGAATTGAACTTGATTCTGGGGCAGCAGAGATGGGCCTCTGGGAGGCTGCTGGCCCGTCTGGAGGGAGGAGTGTGCAGCCTGGCCTCTGCCCCTCTCTTTCTGTGTGATTCATGTCTCTCCAGTGGCATTGTCCTGCATCCCTCCCCCGCCACAGCCCTGGACATGTCGGTCTCTGCCTGTCTGATCCCTGAACTTACCATACTTATTCCTGTCTCAGCAAGGTCCTCTCCTGGCCTGTTTTTCCTGCATGTTGTCACCCAATTTCCTTCTTGCTTCTTGAGAGGTCTCCCATGAGCACTCTGTCTGAAATATACCCTTTCCTTTCTCCCTTCACTATGTCCTCTTCTCATTCTTTATTTCTCTTCAGAGCATCAATAGCTACAAAGCACTGTATATCTTTGTTTAATTTTGTCCATCTTATTCACTAGAGTGACACAGTATTGAGGTAGGTGTGATGCTTAAAACATTACCTGCCCACAGAACGGACTCAGAAATCTTGTAATAAATCAAGATGCTTCAGTTTCTTTTAGACAAAATCAACCTGAGATGTAGTCCCAGGCCTGTGATTCTTTAGTGTACGAACCAAGGTTACCCTGTTTTGATTGTAGTATTACATGTAATATGTATATAAAACCCCAGTTTCCCAATTATGGATATGTTGGGAAGTGAAATTTTCTTTTAAATGGCTTTTGTTCCAAAGGTTTACTTGTCAAATGATTGCTTGAAATTGAGAGCATGCCACATTTTCTAAAAGAGAATCCTTACATTGACCCAGAAATACCTATCTCAAATTCAGGCATGCATAGAGAAAATGCTTTCAAGTTGATGACTCACCTGTGCTTTCCCAGCCTTCTTTTTTCTAAAAGTTTAAGTTAGCTTGCAAGAATCACTTATTCATTCAAGTATGTAAGTGACAAATGTTTTAGGTCTGCTGCTTAGTATTGAGAATGGAGCATGGAGTAAGGTGGATGCCATCTGTCTTCCCTGAAGTCTGATGGGGAGGTACAGTAAACATAATTATACAAGCAATTATTTAAAATTGTGATAAGAGCTATGAAGGAAAAATAAGGAAGGAGAGAGGATGGTTCTGTTTAGGCAAGCCATCCTACCTCCTCCTACTTCTGACTTCCTAAAAAATGTTCCCTGCAGTTTCCAGCAGTAGGCATCACAGTGGAGGTTCTGACAGCTGGAGAGGTGAGAGGAAGGCCCTGGAGCTGGCCAGTGTCTGGAAGGAGGTCCTCGGGTTTTAGTTGAGCCCTGTTGTAGTGTGAAGGATACTAAAACAGGAAAAAAAGCATTCCTCTTCTAATTAAAGGAGCCCAAATTAAAAATCATGGATTTGCTGAAGGCAAGTAAGTATGTATATGGGAATTTTTCTTGTTTCTTTTTCCTATGGTACTTCTGCTGACGTTCTTTATATTCCCAGGTGTCTCAGAAATTTTAATATAGATGGTCTCCAACTTAGACTCAAGTTAGAAATTTCCTGTGGGGATGACCATTCCTGCCTTAGGTTACCATCTCCTGTTGACATTTCTATGGAAATTTGGAGATTTTAGGGCAGAAGTTATTAGATTGTATTTCAGCAGAATCTTTTCCTTTTGAACTCTTTGCTTTACTGAGGTATAATTGACAAAACTGTAAGATATTTAAACTGTGTGTACATTGTGGTGGTTCGATATACCTACACATTGTGAAAGGATTCCTACTGTCCAGTTATTTAACACACCCATCAGCTTGCATATTTCTCTTTCTCTTTCTTTTTGGGAGGAGGAGGGAGCATCTAAGTTCTACTCTCTTAGCAATTTCAGTTCTGTAATACAGTGCTATCAACCAGAGTCACCATGTTTTACATTAGGACCTCAAAGTCGATCTAGCAGAATTTTAGCTGTAAACACCACAGTGGCTGTGGGCTTGGGTTCTGGGGATAGACAGAGACTCAATTCCTATCCTTGGGCAGCTTGGACCACTTCCCTAAGCCTCAATTTCCTCTTCTGTGTGTGTGTGGTAGTGGGGCAGGGAGCTGGGAGGAGGCACTAACAGGGCCTTCCTGTTGGGCTGTCTGGAGTAAACTGTCTGGCACACAAGATGGTTAGCACAGTGCCTTGCACTGAGGCCCAAGGAAGTTCCAGTACACATTAAGTCTTTTAGTAGTTATCGTAATAGTGCCTGGAAGTGTCCGTTTGAGTTAGCTGACACACTTTTCAAAGTTCCTGGGAAGGTTAGATGGTGTCACATCCTTTAAAATCTTTTTTAGGGTTCACTCTGAAAAGGGGGAAGGAAATTCCCACTTACCATACTAACTGGCTATGTGCTAATGACTGTGGCTATGGCTTGTTAATATTGTTTAATTTACCCAAGTTAAAAATAATTATTATGTAGCTTGGATATCAGTTACCTTTTCCCTCTTTTGAAAAATTTAGTCACATTTCTGAAATTCCGGTTTATAGATTAAAATTTTTTAAAAATGAGAGTACTGTATTTAGAAGTGAGAAATTCGTGTGCTAAATCTATTCACACTTTAGTGACTAAAGAATGCCATCAGATCATTTTCTGGGGCAATTTTGATATTCGCATGTTTACGAAGGTATTGAACTTGTGCTTGGTGATACTGTCAGGACCAAGCAGGATGGAAGTGTGTATGCTTCTGGAGTACACGCACTGTCACATCTGCCCTGTCCAGGGAACGATCCCCAGGGCTTATGTGCCCACTTTTGCACATTCCAACTCAAAATAGCAGAGTAGACTTTCACAATGACTTGCTTGTTGTTGTGGGATCTACTTCTTTCCAAGCAGCCTGTTGATGTTTTTTTTTTTTTTAAGTTGAAATGCTAGGAGTATAGAAATTTGAATGATACTCTCTTCTTGGCACAAAGCATTCTTAAAACTACAAGATCTTCATTGTGGGAAAATTAACCATTTTATCTTGGAGTTTGCTGCTTCCTTGTTGGCACAGAGAGACAGGAAATAACCTGCCTGTGATATAGGAGATCCGGGTTTGGTCCCTGGGTTGGGAAGATCCTCTGGACAAGGGAATGGCAACCCACTCCAGTATTCTTGGCTGGAGAATCCCATGGACAGAGGAGCCTGGCAGGCAACAGTCCCTGGAGTTGCAAGGAGTCGTACACGACTGAGAGATTTCCACTTCCACTTTGCTGTTTGCCTATGTTGGTTCCTTTGAAAGTCCTTCAGAAATATTTCCCTTTGCGAAGTAGAATAAAGACCATTCAGACTACAAACCTATCATTCTTAGCAGGGTCGTGATCTGCACGTCGGTTCTTCAGGCTCTATGTGATGCCAGTCAATAGCCACCCGATTTTCCTTTGACTTGAAAGTTAGTTTTAGAATCACAGTCATGATCTATGAATTGACTTGGTTCTCCCCTTTCTATTCCCTTAGACTTCTATTTTTTCTTTATTCCTTTAGATACAAATCTAATATAAATTTTATTTAATATTTACAATGAATTTTCGCATATTCTTAGTAATTTCTAAATTCTCTGTTTCTCTGAGACTGTGTAATTTTGTGGAGGTGTTGCTGTTTAGTTACTTGGTATACGGTGATATAGTACTGTTTCCTGGAAAGCTCACACTTCCATGGAGGGCCCAGAATAAATTGTAGTCTTCTTGCTGGAAATTGTCAAGCTTTTGTTGCTGGAGGAATGAAAGCATGGGTGGGATGGGGTCCAGTTGGCTGGCATGGCCTTTACAGTATGTGCCAAAAGTGTTCACTTAAATAGGGAGTGTTAATTTTTTTTTTTAACATCCTAAGATGCTGATGGTACTCTTTGATTTAAAAGTAAGCTTATGATGTAATTTGCTACCAGATTCTGTGGGAGATTAAAACAGTATGGTGCTGAAGGTTTACATATTTTTAAAATGGTCACAGGTGGCTGGAGCAAACGAAATGAACACAGACGTGCTTGAAGGTTACAGTGTTTTCCTTTGGAGACTCAGAAACAAGCAAAAAAGCACCTTCTGAAATGCTTGACATCATCGTTTTAGTCTGGCTTGCCAGCTTTAGGTTTCACTTACATTTTTGCATATTTGTTTATTGGACCAGAAAAAAAAGTCAAAACAGAACTGGGTTTTCTTCTTTTTGCTATTATCCTTCTGTTTCTTAACTTGCAGAACGCAGCTGAGCCTGTGGCAACCACGGAGACCCTGGCCGAGGTACCTGAACATGTGCTTCGAGGACTTCCGGAGGAAGTGAGGCTTTTCCCATCTGCTGTTGACAAAACTCGGATTGGTGAGTGCTCGGGTCAGGGGAGGAGAGGGCAGAGAGAGCGGGCTGTGGCCAGGCTTCCTCTGGGGGCTTCTCAGGTGGGGAGCTTACTCCAAAAGCAACACATCTATACTCTTGGCTTGTTTTGAAGAGTTTGTTTTCCAGTTAAGAATCCAGGGTGGACAGGAACACCTTCACACACACCCACCCTCCTTCGTGACTCAGCCTGAGCAGCCCCTTCCTCTGAGTCTCCTCAGGGCTCTTCTTCCCCCAGAATGTATTGCTTCCGCCTCTCATTTAACTGTGATTTGAGTGTGATGATGGTATTATATTTATTTCATTATTTTATATTTGTTTTCATATCCATCACTTGCATTGATTGTGAGTGCCTTCATTTCTTATTTATCTTCATGCCTCCAGTAACTGACTCTCTTCATGGGCCTCAGTGGGTATTTGAGTGAATGATGAGTGTGTCCCAATGCTTCTTCCTAGAATTTCTTATTGAATATAGCCAAGCTTTTTTATATTGAGTCTTGTTTTTGTGTTCTAATCTAATCTTTAGATAGAAGGCTAAGGAAATAAGTTACAAAAGTTAACACTACAGTCTTAGAAGAAATCGGAAGATCCCCTGGAGAAGGAAATGGCAGCCCACTCCAGTATTCTTGTCTGGAGAATCCCATGGATGGAGGAGCCTGGTAGACTACAGTCCATGGGGTCGCAAAGAGTCAGACACAACTGAGCGACTTAACTTGTGTCCTGTTTTCTTTTTTTAAAGATGTTCTTCTGATATTCTGATATATATGTGTGTGAATAAATTTTTAATAAATGCTTTTCCTAATTCTCACTGAGAATTATTCAGTGAGTAATTTGTTCATGAGAGTGGTTGATTTTATCTCTCCACTAATTAGTTATCAGCTGGGATATCAAATGGGATTCATAGCAGACTTACAGGTGGTGGAATTAGTTCATCATGGCTGAGCCACTGGCTGAGACCACAGCCTTCATCTGTACATGAGGAAATTGAGCCCAAAAGGCAAGGGAGCATGTTCAGAGCAGTGCTGTCAGTAAGAGCTACTGTGGCACTGGGTCCATCGACTAGGGTGTCTGCTGCTGTTTTACCCACTGCTTCTGCATCTTGTTTGTCTTTTGGTCACTGAAGAGTATAGAAATACCCCTGAGAATACCACAAGGCAGCATACGTCTTGGTTGGTTTAAACTCTGAAGAGTGAGTTGTTTAAGCTTTCAGGAAACAGAGCAGAGAGCAAACAAACTTCAAAAACATTCATTACAGGACACTATGTTTCTAACCGTTTAAGGATGTTGTTGTTGGTTTTTTTTTTTTTTGGACAATTTGAAATCTGTAGAAAAGGAGAAAGAGGAACTTTGCATTTTTACTGTGTTCGATATTTTTTCTCTTAATTGTTGTGATTATCTCTTCTCCAAGTGTTTGTGATTATGCTATCTGGGTAATTTTACATGTAAAGATTAAAAAAAACTATAAGATAATCTTTTCTACTTATAAAACAATATAGATTTTTTTTACAGTCTATTAGGAGAATACAGAAGACTGTTAAGAAGAAAACTAAAAATCCCCTTTGAATACTTGATTTAATTTGATTTTCTGTGATCTCAGTTAACATTGTCTTGCTTTTGGGTGACTAGTCTTTTCAGTATTTTGTGAAACTGGATTGCTTTTAGTGCTTTAGTCTTCAACCACAATGCATTGTGAAACTGTTGGTTTTATTTTCTAGGTGTCTGGGCCACTAAACCAATTTTAAAAGGCAAAAAGTTTGGGCCATTTGTCGGTGACAAGAAAAAAAGATCTCAGGTTAAGAATAATGTATACATGTGGGAGGTAAGAAATGCTCCTTGTCCTTTGCTTATCAGAGTTCAGTACATTTTTAAAGGATTTGAAAGGATTTATTTTAAAGGATTTATCTTCTCAGGATTTGACCTTCTGAAATTAATCAGTCAACTTAACATGTTCTTTAAAATAAAGAATATTTTTAATAGAAAATGTGTTTCCTTGGATACAGATTGCTGTTTACATTTGTAGTTTGAAAGTGCTTTGCTGTCTTCAACAATAAATGTGAAATTGGCGTTTTATTTGCCTTGTTCAGGTTGCTTTGCTTTGCTTTGCAGCTGAGAGTTTGGTCTGCCACTTCATAGGCTTGCACACGAATGCCAGTAAAAGACACACCAAGGTGGCCACTACAGTTAGGATCTTTTCTGTCATTTAGAAAGTAATCCCTGTGTTGCTGAAACATTCAGAGTTGGACATACTTAGCACACTGTGTATTTATATAGTTCTTGTTGTTTAGTCCCTAAGTAGTGTCCAGCTCTTTTGCTTCCTCATGGACTGTAGCCCACCAGGCTTCTCTGTCCATGGGATTTCCCAGATAAGAATACTGGAGTGGGTTGGCATTTCCTTCTCCAGGGAGTTTCCCTGACCCAGGGATCGAACCTGCGTCTCTGGCATTGGCAGGTGATTCTTTACTACTGAGCCACCTGAGAAGCCATGTTTGTATAGTGCTTTGACTTTTTAGAAAGGCTTTCATTCTGTTTGTTTCACATTCTCTCAGTTATCCTGGAAGATGGGGAGCGGTCACACACTCCTTATGCAGGGAAGCTGTCTAGACCAGAGGGAGTGGCTCCCTTTGTGGGCACACGTGCGGAGGGTGTTGTCAGAGCAGAACCACAACCCCCATGTGTCCTGCTGCCTGACAGTAGGCAGTTAGAAATGTTTCATTGGTTTGGTGGCGCTGGTGTAGTCACTAAATTGTGTCCAACTTTTGCGACCTCTTGGACCTGCCAGGCTCCTATGTCCGTGAGATTTCCCAGGCAAGAATACTGGAATGGGTTGCCGTTTCCTTCTCCAGGGTATCTTCCCCATTCAGGGGTCGAAACCGGTTGGATCGAACCTAGGTTGGCTGTGTTACAGTCCGTCTCCTGCATTACAGCTGGATTCTTTGACTAACTGAGCCAAGGTTCAAATCCTGCCTTTGTGACCTGAGTAGGCCCCTTAACCTTTGGGCCCTAAAACCCTCCATTTAAAAATGGGGAGAATAAAAAATAATCTCATGAAGAAAGCTGTGAAGATAAAATATCTTATTATTGTTTCTTAAAGAGTTGCCTATGAATTAAGCATTTCTATTAAATTTAATTCAGGTCAGCAGCCTCCATGAAGCTCCTCAGGTTCTTGTAGAACTCAGTGGCATGACTCCCAGCCAGAGAAGTTTTTTTGGTGGTGAGGATGTCAGATTGTCTTAGGTGGAAATCACATCTGTTTCACATATAAACATATAAAAGCCTAAAAATAAAATTCGCCTGGGAAGTGTCTGGGGACAGTTTCAGTCAAGAAGTTCTGTGGTGTTTGTCCGTCTGTGGTATGTTGCTCTTTTTCTCAGTGCTGTGAGCAGTGTTTCTTGCCTTGAGAATTCTAACAGTTTCTCTCAGTAATTTTGAGAGTTTCTCTGAATCCCTTATAATAAATATAGTGATATTTAACCCAAGGGGACTTAGGAAATGATGATTTACCATGGGAGTAATTACTTTGTTATTTCACAACTTTCAAGTTAAAAGAGTGCTGTATTTGTGGAAAAAATGCCCAACCAAAAAATAAATTTAATTATTCAAGATAATGGCCTAATGCTTAAAAATGTCTTAACCACAAAATTATGTTCCAAAATAAACTGTATTTTTAATTTTAGAAGTTTCACAAGGGAAACCAACAGACATGCTTTATCAGGTTAGCATTAATCCTGGTGAGGAACCAGAAAACACGAACTCTAGTTCTGTGTGTATCTAAGGTTGAAGAAATGTCATTAATATTAAACCTAAGTTTGTGGTACCTGCTTTACTCAACATAACAATTTGAAATTGTTGGGCATTTTATATAAGTTCCTAATAGTACCTTTTGTAAATTAGGTTTCATTTGCCTTGAAATTCTTAAAGTATGAATTCATAGTTGCTTGTTTAAAAAGTATAATTTGGAGCCATGATGTATTAGATATTAGAGATTCAGTTTTTCCTGTTAACATCCCATTGTTAATTTAAGATACTTCTCCTTATGTTCTGCCATAGTTGGGAATCCTTATAATACTGCCGGTTCTTGTTAGTCAGGTTTAAAGATTTAGTTCTTGTCAAGGCTGGATTTTCTTCCCTGCAATTAAAAAAAAAAAATCTGGATGTCATTCAGATGGTTTAAACTCTGAGGTCTATATTCCATATAGAAACCTCTAAACCCTTTTGCTCTGTTAAAATAGAAGTAGATATATTTGACATACACATGTGGAAGTATGTATTTGGCAAAGTATAGGAAGCAAAAATTATAATGTACATATTTCTTACAAAGAAAATAAAAATCCAGGTAAAATTTAGTGTTTCCCCATTAACTTATTCTAACTTTGGTGTTATCCTCTGATTTGCATCAGAATGCCTCCTCTTAATGTCACAGATACTGCTTATCATTAAAATCTCATTTGGCATTTGTTCTTCCATTAAAGCCCCTTAAGACCAGTTTATCTTTTAGCAACCTGGTCTTTCACCTCCACTAGAACTCCATTTTAAAACTAATCTTTGAGAAAGTGTTAAATTGCTTTTCTTGAGCCCTTGACTATCTTATGCAGCCTTCAGTCCTCTAAGTTTCCACTGAAAGCATGCTATTATATCAGAAATAACAGGAGAGACAGGAGAGTATCCTCAGGGTGAATGCATGGAACAGTCAGGNACTCCTTTTCCTATTTGGAACCAGTCTGTTGTTCCATGTCCAGTTCTAACTGTTGCTTCCTGACCTGCATATAGATTTCTCAAGAGGCAGGTCAGGTAGTCTGGTATTCGCATCTCTTTCAGAATTTTCCACAGTTTATTGTGATCCACACAGTCAAAGGCTTTGGCATAGTCAATAAAGCAGAAGTAGATGTTTTTCTGGAACTCTCTTGCTTTTTCGATGATCCAGCAGATGTTGGCAATTAGATCTCTGGTTCCTCAGCCTTTTCTAAAACCAGCTTGGGTTAGGTTTTGTAAATAACTTACATGTGATGATGTTCTTCTGGGCTCTGTATCACCTTCTCAGCTATCAACTGGATAGTTGAGGAATCTCAACACTGGTTTTGTTTATAATATGATTAAAAACTGTTTTAAATTCCTGAGGATTGTTAGCCTGCTCTCCATTCATTCGCCTATTCATCAGTTCTTCATTGTTGTTGTTCAGTTTCTTAAGTTGTGTCCCAACTCTGCATTCCTATGGCCTTCGGCATGCCAGGCTTCCCTGTCCTTTACTCTCTCCTGGAGTTTGCTCAAACTCATGTCCATTGAATCGGTGATGCCATCCAACCATCTCGTCTTGTCGCCTCCTTCTCTTCCTGCCCTCAATCTTTTCCAGCATCAGGGTCTTTTCCAATGAGTCAGCTCTTCTCATTAGGTGGCCAACGTATTGAAACTTAAGCTTTAGCATCAGTCCTTCTGATGCATATTCAGAGTTGATTTCCTTTAGGATTGACTGGTTTGATCTCCTTGCTGTCCAAGGGACTCTCAAGAGTCTTCTCTAGCAGCACAGCTTGAAAGCATCAGTTCTGTGTTGCTCAGCCTTCTTTATGGTCCACCTCTCACATCTGTACTTGACTGCTGGAAAAACCATAGACTTGGCTATAGGGACCTTTGTTTAAAAAGTGATGTCTCTGCTTCTTAATATGCTGTCTAGGTTTGTCATAGTTTTTCTTCTAAGAAGCAACAGTTTTAATTTCATGGCTGCAGTCATTGTCTGCAGTGACCTTGGAGTCCAAGAAAATAAAATCTGTCACTGCTTCCACTTTTCCCTCTTCTATTTGCCATGACATGATGAAGTCCAGTGCCATGATCTTCGTTTTTTGAATGTAGAGTTCCAAGCCAACTTTTTCACTCTCTTTCACCCTCATCAAGAGGCTTTAGTTCCATCTTCACTTTGCCATTAGGGTGGTATCATCTACATATCTGAGATTGTTGATATTTCTCTCAGCAGTCTTGATTACAGCTTGTGAGACATCCAGCCCAGCATTTTGCATGATGTACTCTGCATTGAAATTAAATAAACGGTGACAATATATAGCCTTGTTGTATTCCTTTCCCAATTTGGAACCAGTCGATTGTTCCATATCTGGTTCTAACTGTTGCTTCTTCACCCGCATGCAGGTTTCTCAGTAAACAGGTAAGGTGGTCTGGTACTCCCATTTCTTTTAGAGTTTTCTACAGTTTGTTGTGATCCACACAGTCAAAGGCTTTAACATAGTCAGTGAAGCAGTAGATGGTTTTCTGGAATCCCCTTGCTTTCTCCATGCTCCATCAAATGTTGGAATTTGATCTCTGTTTCTTCTGCTTCTTTGAAACAAAGCTTGTACATCTGGAAGTTATTTGTTCACATACTGCTGAAGCCTAGCTTGAAGGATTTTGAGCATTACCTTGCTAGCATGTGAAATGAGTGCAGTTGAACAGTAGCTGGAACATTGTTTGGTATTGCCCTTCTTTGTGGCTGTTGCTGAATTTTCAAAATTTGCTGGCATATTGAGTGCATCTCCTCAACAGCATCATCTTTCAGGATTTGAAATATCTCAGCTGGAATTCTATCACCTTCCACTAGCTTTGTTCATAGTAATGCTTCATAAGGCCCATTTTACTTCACACTCCAGGAAGTGACCACATCATCACAGTTATCCAGGTCATGAAGACCTTTTTTGTACAGTTCTGTTATTCTTGCCACCTCCTCTTAATCTCTTCTGCTTCTGTTAAGTCTTTGCCATTTTGTCCTTTATTGTGCCCTTCCTTGCATGAAAGTTCTCTTGGTATCTCCAATTTTCTTGGAAAGATCTGTAGTCTTTCCTATTCTATTGTTTGCCTCTGTGTCTGCATTAATTCTGCAAATGCTGAGTGTCTGCTACATAGTAGGTATTCATCTGTAGTAATGAACTGAGCAGACAAGGTCTCTGGTCTCATGGAGCTTCCAGTTCATGGAGGAGGTGGTGGATAATAAACAAGTGAACAAGTAAACAAGGTAACTTCCAAGAACAATATGTGCATTGAAGATAATATAATATGATGGAGTGACCAGATGGTCAGGGAGGTGCTTTAGCTCTGGTAGGTCAGGAAAGACCAAATGTGGATACACTTCCTCCCACCCCGCACTGCCATGACATGGAGCCAGCCATGAGAAGATTTCTACAGGGAGAGCATTTCAAGAAGAGGGGCCCTGGTAGAAGCAGAAGTATTGAAGTGGGAGTAAGCTAGATGGGGGGCCAGTGGTTGTTTCGTTTTTCTTTCTTTCCTTCTTTTTAATAAAAGGAATAAAAGCTAGTTTGGCTGGAGAGAGGAGAGGAATGGTGGATGAGACTAGTGAGATAGGCCAGGATCAGATCAGGGGTGGGGCTTCTGGCTTGTATGGAAACTAGTTTTAGTCTTCAGTTCTATTCACCCATTTGAGAGTCGAGTCTGTCCGATTGTTGACTTTTTAGATGAGATTGTAGGTGGGTAAGCATTTGTGTGTTCTCATGATTCTGGAGTATTTCTCTTAATTTGCCCTACTGTCAGGAATATTGGTGGAAATTATTGCCTGTAGCTAATTGCCCTGGTAACATTTCAAGTTTATATTTACTAATATTTAGAGAAGAGAGAGTGCTTAATTCTGTAAGCACTCTTACAGAACCTGTCAGAACCCAAAGGACAAGTTTAAAGTCTTTTTGTTGTTGTTTTTTTGTTAAATATCAAAATAATTTTTTAAAAACTTTGTTTTAACTTTTGAATTTATTTTTTTAATTTTCATTTTATTATTATTATTATTTTTTTTAACTTTACAATATTGTATTGGTTTTGCCATACATCAACATGACTTTATGTTTTAAAATGTGGGTTTATATTTTCCATGTCTAGCGACGTAAATTTTCTTACAAAACCTTAAATGTGCTTAGCAGTGCAGAAGAAATAAACAGTATGGTA
The DNA here is from genome assembly GCA_006410875.1 of Neotragus pygmaeus. Lineage (NCBI taxonomy): Eukaryota > Metazoa > Chordata > Mammalia > Artiodactyla > Bovidae > Neotragus > Neotragus pygmaeus. The sequence goes on along the minus strand of SJYV01004439.1, from coordinate 623,118 downwards.
GAGATGCAAGCAATTGTTGATTTTAAAAGGTGTATTGTTTTCCCCTTGATAAACCCTTGTTGTTTGTGTAGCTGTCTTACTAAGTTGGGAAGCATATAGCTCAATAAGGTAATGGTTGTCTCAGTGGCTACAATTTTGAAGGATGTTCAATAGCTAACAAATCAGGTTGCTCCTAATCTAGCTGCTCACCAGCTCATTAACCATTTAGAAATTTTGTATTAGTGGTAAAGACAGATATTGAGATGTTTTGTGTTTTTAGCATCTACAAAAGAGTACCCTCCTAAGTAGAGAGTTTTGCTCTTTATCAACTTCTTCCCGTTGCTAATACAGTTAGTACTCTGCAGAAGGTGGAAGTGGAATAAATGTGAACACTTGGGCTGAATTGAGGAGGAATCTTGAAGATGTCTGGTGGGTTCTTCTAGCCAGTGTTCTGGTTATATTGTTTTGTTTAGGAATAAATGGGTGATAGATTTTTCCTCACTCCTTTTCATTTCTTTTTTACTTTGGTTTTATTTAGCACTACATATTTCTGCAAACTCTAATCACTTCAAGTGATTATATATATATATATATATATATCTCTCTTCACCATTTCATAAATACGTGACTTGTAATAAAAACATAGAGAAGCATAATATACACTTGGAACTAGAATTAGTTGACTTATAGAAGCTCATTCCTTCAACAGAAACAAGTTATTTCATAAGGGTTCCAAAAGGCATCCATAATGGATATTTTAATGCATTAAAATTTTTATATGTTTTATATAATATTATACTTGTTTTGGTTTTTTGGTTTAGGTATAACTGATTCAAGAAAGGAAAACACATTGGTTTAAAGACAAAAACAGTAGGTTTTAGCCATCCTTGGGGAAATAAAGGAAATAGTGGCTTGTTCTTTTATCTTAAAGAATTTAGAATATTTTAAAATTTGGGTAACATAAGCACTGAGTTCTGCAAAGAATGAAACAAAATATTTACTTTCAAAGGCTTTATCTAGAATAGAAGGTATGTTGAAGAACTATGTTGTTTCTAAGCTGACATCTTAGATGGAATTTCTCCTGCCCCTAAAACGAGCGTATCCAATCCTCTTTCGTAAGTATAGTGCAGTGATCAAAATCAGGATGCACAGTATTTTATTAGCTAATCTGTACACTCCAGTATGAATCTGCCTGCAATGTGGGAGATCCGGGTTCGATTCCTGGATGGGGAAGATCCCCTGGAGAAGGGAATGGCTATCCACTTTCAGTATCTGTGCCTGGAGAATTCCATGGAGAGAGGTGCCTGGAGGGCTACAGTCCATGGTGTCCCAAAGAGTTGGACACGACTGAGAAAATAACACACTTTCACACTTTCTTCAGATTTTGTTAATTGTTCCAATTATGTCTTTTTAGGCAAAGAAAACTCCGTGGCATTCAGTTGTAATGTTTCATTAGTCTCCTTAGTTTGGACAGCACCTTAGTCTTTTTTATAACCTTTCAGTTTTGAGAGAACTGATCAGTAATTTTATAGAATGTCCCTACAGTTTGGCCTTCTGTTAAGCTTCATTATGATTAATTCACATTTATGTATTTCGGGCAGAAATCTCCAGAGATGATGCTGTGTTCTTTTCTGTGCATCGTATTAGGAGGCATATGATGTTGACTTATACTGTTTTCTACTTGGTAATTAATGTTTTATGGGAAGATATTTTGAGACCATGCAAATACTATATTATTGCTCAAACTTTCATTTACTAGTTTTAGCATCTATTGATGATTCTTGCCTGAATCAGTTATTACTATCATGAATGTCTAGTTGTGATTTTCTAATTCCATTATTTCTTTTTCATTGACTAGTTGGGATCTACTGAAGGAAGAGCTTTCCTTATTTACTTGACTGTTCGTTCATTCATATCAGTTTGGACTCATGGAATTTTATTTTATTCACGGGGTTATAGGTGGAATATTACTTGTTTTGATACACTTAGAACTTTTTGACAGATGAGTCATTGTGAGAGAAACCAATAAGCCATTTGCTTCAGTGTTATTTAGGAATGTAATCTTTCCACTCAGTATTATCCTTAATTCAAGATCTTGTTCTCTAGGTAGAATCCGCATGATGGTGTATACATGGCTTTAAGAATGTTTTAGGAGCTAACACGTGAAGTATTTACAGGCATTTCCTTCTAAATTTCAAAGTTGTCTTGTAGACTCGAAGTGTAGTACAGAGGGTAAGGCAGGGAATCCTCCAAGGACCGGAGCAGGTTGGCAGCAGCGCAGAGATAACGCGCTGCCAGGGCGCTCACGTCCTCCGCACCGCCTCTTTTAGCATCTCCGTGATATAATTAGCTTTGCGTTTGTAAGTGTGCAGCGGCATGTGGTTCTTATGCTTAACTTGCTCTTGGACTCTTGAAACCTGCGCTGATAATTAGCTTTCAGCACTTCTCTTTCCAGACTGCCCGGTTCTTTTAAACTACGCTTTACATTTTCTCATCAGCTTCGATTTCATGGGCAATATGGTTCCGTGGTTGGTTTTTTTTTTTTTTTTTTTTTTTGCCTGGGTAGTCTTGAGGCTTATAACAGTAAGATTCCGAAGCATAAAGCAGTTTTAAGTTTAAACCGGTCCTATCTGATCCCGACCTCCACCGGACGGACTTCGGGGGAGGAGGCGGCCAGGAAGTGAGGTCCTCCCTCCAGCAGAGGGTCCCTTCCCTTGCTGCCCGGCTCGCTGCCGCCGAAGCGGAGGAGCCCTTCCTGCCGGGTTGGCCTCCGGCACGCCGCCCGGTCAAGAGCGCCGCCCGCCTGCCCCGCCCCGCCAACAAACGCCACTCTGATTGGGCCGTCGCCTGTCTCTTCTCTTCCCGCAGCCAATCGCGCCGGGCGAGGAGCTGCTGGTCTGGTACAATGGGGAAGACAACCCCGAGATAGCAGCTGCGATTGAGGAAGAGCGAGCCAGCGCCCGGAGCAAGCGGAGCTCCCCGAAAAGCAGGAAAGGTAGGAGCCCGCCGCTGTCCCGGCTCCCCGCGCGTTCCGAATCTGGGCGCGGGAGGCGCCCGCGGCTCTCGGTGACCTTTTCCGGACCTGGTGTCGGCCCCCCCGGCGCTGCTGAATCACGGCGCCGGACGCCGCGCTCGGACTCTTAGCTAACTTGGGGCCGAGGACCCGGCGTGGAAAAGTGAGCGGACGCGCGCAGAGAGGGAGCCGCGCGGCCAGTTGTCATTTCCCTCTCCCACAGCCCGGGTCGCGGGACTTGGGGGTGGGAGCGGCGACCGGTCCCTCCAAGCCATGCATGCCCGATATATTCTTAGCTTTTTGTGCTATTCGCCAGCGACGCGTCACAAACTGTGTTCTGAGAGTGACATTTCCAGGTCTGCAGATTCGGCGGCCTCGTGCCCATCCTCCCGGACTGTGCTGGAGGGCCGGACGCGCTGCGGCCGATGCGCTGGCCTCCCAGGGCAGGGAGAGGACGCTGCTCTCGCTACCCCGGCCCCCACTTCTCCACGGGCCGCGCACTGCAGTCCCGGCCACGCCACTCCAACCCGGCCGGGCAAGGCACCGCCACTCCGATCTCTAGTCCTCCCCGGGCCGGGCCCTAGGCCACTCCACGCCGCGCAAGACCGCGCTGCGCACGACTGCAGCACTCTAAAGATTTTAGCACAGATCTTGTTGAAATTAGGCCGTTAACAAAATGGAAGTTGAACAGTGTGCTGTTTCGTTACTTTTGACTCAACTCCAATAGTTTTATTTTGTTTTCAAACAAAAGGTAAAGTGTAGTCACACTTAAATAGAAGACGGAGTATAATTTCTGAGAGGGAAATAGTTTGGTTGGATATATCATATTTCCAGCTGACATTCTACACTTTATTTTTTCCTTTTAATGGAGAATTTTAATATTAATTCGTGAGTCTTTCATAGAGCCCAGTTCGAATGTATGCCAAGGCACGGTATGGTAGTTTGTCAGCAATAGGAAAGAAATTTTTTTTTTCTTTTTGGTGTTTTTTTGGGGGTCGCTTTACGTCTTAAGTAAATTTTTGTAGCCATCTGAACTTGAGTCCCGTCCTTTACTTAGAACACTGAAGAGTGAATGGTGGAAGTCATACTGTAAATGAACTCATAGTGTAAACTTGATTTTGGAAAAATGTAAAAATAATATTTAAAAATGTAGGCAAGAAACCCATTCTGATTGTTCTATTACGTATTCTTTGTATTTCACAGTATAGTCAATAATCCGTCCAGGGCAGTTTGTTGGGCCTTCTTCTGACTACATGTTCTCTGTTTAACCTTGTCTCTTAATAGTTTTTGATCATTAAGTGCTTTGATCATGAATCAGATGATCTTAGTCTAGAAAATTTGCCAGGTGTTTTTACTGTTGTCTACTGTTTTATGTGAATGCTGAGATTTTTGTTGATATTAGGCCTTGTGTATAATTGTTTGCAAACTCTTCAGGTAATTCAGATTGTTCCTTTATTTAATGTTTATTTTGTGTATAATTAATGTCACTAGCCTTTCCAGGTAAGTTGTGATTTGCAGGGGCTGGAGTTTGGAGGGCAGGAGATCTTTACTCTGTTACTAAGCCTAATTAACTCATATTTAAATATAGTCATAGGTTAATAACAACTTCATCCTAAGGCTTTTCTCTGTTCAGTGTACTTTGATGTGCAGGTTTAGAACATTTTATTACCTTTTTCTTTTCTTTTTTATTCCTTAATTTAACAAATTTGAATGTGGAGGAAAAAACTGAAAGTAAACTTTTGTTAGTGGTATGTGAACTTACACATCTTCATTTTTATACCTGTCCATATTGCTGGGTTTTTGTATTGAGTTCAGTAGTTCATATTTCTTATTACCCTATTATTTATAACTATTCCAAGCTGTGTATAACCCACTGAATCTTAAGTTTTAGTTAAAATAAGTACATGAACCTCACTCTCGAAACTTAACTGTTTTGAACAGCTTACTGGTAAGGAGTCCTGTTTGCTTTTTATGATTTATTAAATAGTCAAAACATTTTTGTTACTCTTGGTAAAGCTAATTTATGGCTTACAAAGACCTGAAATGGAGAAGCTTTTTATATTAACTTAGTTCTTTTTAGGTCTAATTTAAATGACCTCAGACATTTAAATACCTTTTCAGGCAGTGATGTCAGAGAATAAATCAACATAAATTTCATTTAGTAGATATATTAACTTAGTATTTCTGAAAGCCAGATGTTGAAGACAGGCAGCTGACAGGTAGATGGACCATGGACCTAACTTCATTTAAGTCAGGAGGCAGGCAGAGAAGAAACAAAGAGCTGAATTCTTTGCAGTTCTGAGCTTCTGCTCCTTTGCATGACAGCTGCTATGCCTACAGCTGTGCATTGCATGTGGTGCCTTTCAGAGTTCATCAGATCGCTGGTGGATCGTGAAGCGTGTTCTGGGCAGTAAAGAGCCCCGATTCCTTTACATACAAAGCGGCCCCTTCTCTTCTCTCCCTCTCTATGTCTCAGTCACTCATTGAACTAATGTCTGCTAAGCCCCCGCCATGTGCCAGTCAGTCTGCGAGGTCACACAGGGCAATCTGTGAGCAAAACAGCAGCATTAGCTTTTTTCCTGGCACCTGTGGAGACAGGGGAGCAGACAAACGTTCAATCAGTAAGTTGCTGATCAGTGCGTAGATGGTTGGCATGGAACAGGCCCTCAGTAAATATTTGTTGATGGGCAAACAAAGACTCACACAAGCCTGTAGTGAAGGAAGGGAACATAGTGCTATGAGAACACAGTTCATATTGTCTCTGACCAGGGAGCATGCCGTCTTGCCAGTGGCCAGAGACGTCCATATGTTAGGCACCGTGAACTGGAATTAGGAACTCTCTCCTTTGTAAGTAAGCCTAACTTACATGTCTGAGTAGCCCCTGTAATGAGATTGACCATGAGAAGTTCCTTGAACAGATTGAAACTTTTCAAGTGGAGAGGAAGGGAAGGTTTCCAGTGTTGGGTGTTTCAGGTTGTTATTTGTTCCACGGGAAGACTGTGATCTGTGAGGTAGCACAGGCCAAACTTAGAAGTCTTTATCATGTTGATTTCTGTTCCTTGTTAGCTATGGTGAAAAATGAGGGATTGAATGTGCTTGCTAGCAGTAAATAGTGTTGGCAAATGTTCTTTTTAAAATACAAAATGTAACAGCAGAATGTCTCGGCTGCATGAGAGCCTTACCCGAAGTTCTTTTTACTCTAAAGAAACAGCAGTGTCTTAATGCCCCTGGGCTTAGTGGAAGGAATGAAGAACACGGAACTCGGGTTTTTACCAGGTGTGTGACTGTGCAAACCATGTTTGGGGGTACAGTTTCCATAGATTAAAAATAGGTGTCATAATGTGGAATGGCCCTTGTGCTACATAACTTCACTGGGTTGCTGTCAGGAGCCAGAGAGATAATAGAAAAGAACAGCTCTGTGCAGCCTGTGGGTCCATGGTACCAGCAAGTGCCACTGACAGAATGTGGCTGACAGTTACTTACGTGGTTCTTGAGGAGCTACAGAATTGTGAGTCATTTAATCTGTCAGTGTTTATGGAGCACCTGTGAAAGCTCAAAAGAAGCTGGGGGTCCTCTGTCTCCCCTTCCATGGCAGGGCTGCACTGTAGGCCACTTCACTCTAATTTTAGGCCTTATTCTAACCTGTTGACTTTCCAGTTCATAGCAAATTAGGAGGAGGAAATTAGAAGAGTTATTTATAGCATCCAGTAGTTTTATTGCTGATAGCTAGACAGTTAAGACAAAGTTTATAACAAAAACATTAATGAACTATAAAGAGCACAGTTCCATGAGATCACTTCACAGGGTCACATAATCTTTTCTAAAAACTGTAAATAGTCCCCAAGATCCTGAGATCAGCTAATTTTTAGTATTTGTCTGAAAGACTTATAGTCTCCACAGGACAGTTCAATTATAACCAACATAAGAAGAAAATGTTTCATCTCTTTCCATAATTTAAATTGTTCACATAAAAATCCTGGAGGTATTCCCCCCCACCCCCACCCCCGCCTGGCACACACACACACACCTTGTTATTTAACAGGTATTGATATTTTGTGTGTCAGACACTTGTAGGTGCCAGAGCTGTAACAGAGAACTAAAGCAACCCGCGTTCCTGCCTTCAGGGAGCTCACGCTCTGGAGAGTGCAGGGGCCGCCCACCAGCAGGTGGGCAGGAAGAGCCTTGTTAGTGATGTGTGTGTCCGGGGTGTCAGGTGTGTCGCTGGGGGTGGTTGGCCAGGGGCAGCCTGTCAGAGGCTGTGACGTGACTGACATAGAAACGGGCCCTGTCACAGCTCGGGACTGAGAGCTGCAGGAAGAGGGACCAAGCTGGGTGTTCTTTTAGCTATGTGGGTGCTTTATTGCTGGGGAGATGTATAGTATAGGGAGAGCCTTCTAGAAACCCACATGGGTCTGTGTGTGAAACTCAGTTTTGCAGGGGGACATACTGGCCCCTTTCCTACCAGCACTGCACATAGTGCTGGATTGTTAGGGGAGATTAGAGGGATGAGTGTGAAAGTCCAAGGAGGAGCATGTTGCCCGTCCTGTGGGAGTTCAGTGCGGGTCAGAACACCAGAACCAGGTGTCTGGCTGATGTGTGTTCAGGCTCCAGGAGAGGGTGGGGATTGCCAAGAGTCCATTGGGAGAGGAGGTGATGTTGCCTTCTGGTCGAATAGCTGAGCCCTGTGGGGAGGGCTCCTGTGAAGAATACTGAGGAGGGGAAGAGGGAATCGGTTGGGGAAAGAAATTCAGAGGGACATGAGAGGTCACACAGCTAGGCTGGACAGCAGGTATAAATAGAGGTGGATCAGGAAACTCTGATAGAGAGTTGGAGCCATGTGGGCTGCATGGTGCTGAAGCTGGAAGGAGGAATGAGCTCCGAGAACTGCTGAGGGGTACTGAGCACTCTTGTGGGTGATCCCGTTTAGCCTCTGCTTCTTTTTAAAATAATTTGATTGAATGATTGATTGATTGGCTATGCTGGGTCTTTGTTGCTGAGTGGACTTTAGTTGCAGTGAGTGGGCTACTCTCTAGTTGTGGTGTGTGCGGGCTTCTCGTGGTGGTGACGTCTCTTGTGGAGCATAGGTTCTGGAGTGCATGGACTCAGCAGCTGTGGTTCCAGGGCTGTAGAGCACATAGCCTCTACTTCTGCATAGTAAGGCTCCAGGTGAGGAAATGGACACCCAGCGAGAGTGGATAACTTGTCCAAGCTCTCTCTTCCAATGAATGTCAGAGACAGAACTTGAAGCCAAGTTTTCCATAAAACCTGGTTTCCACATGCTTCTGCGCAATACTCTGCTTTTTGTCCAGTTGTACATGTGGAGGTGGAGAAGGGAACAGCAACCCACTCCAGTATTCTTGCCTGGAGAATCCCAGGGACAGAGGATCCTAGCGGGCTACAGTCTGTGGGGTCGTAAAGAGGCGGGAGCAACTGAGTGACTAAGCAGCAACAACATGTTGAGGACAGCAGCAGTAGAAGTGACCGCATTGGTTCCGTTTAAAGTTAAAATTAGAGAATACATTTAGTGAACAGAGGACAGGTGGGCTTCAGTGACATTTGGTGTCTTGACCTGCCCTGCCCTGGCAGCCAAACAACTCTGTTTGAGACTCCTTGGCCAAAGCTGAAAGGTGGTGGCTGAATGACAGAGGCCTGGCCATGGTGCCTGAGGACGATGACAGATGGGCCCTGAGCTTTCTGGGGCCTGGTGGGCAGGTTCTGTGCCCACTTAGAGCGCACTCATCCCTTGGTCTTGTTGTGAGTGTTGGAGCAGGGCGTGGGCCACTTGAAAGTGGCTACTATTCTGTGGAAATAGGGCCCCGGCATGAGGTGTTCCATGGCTTGTGAGCTTGTCCCCTCGGACTCAAGTGAGCAGCGCGTGCTGGTTGGTCCCCAGGGGAGCTCGCTGCCTCCAGCTGAATGGTGCCTTTGCTCAGCATTGGGTGCCCTGCCTTTGATGGTTGCCTGCTGAGTTGATCTTGCTATTTTTGCGGGGGTCTTGTTTTTAAAAGCTCAGTGCAGTTTTTGTATTTTTTTCAACAGTTAAGATTCAGGGAATTTTTTCGATTTCTAATTCTGCTGCTGCTGCTACTGAATTGCTCTAAATTTAGGGAGATAAGTTGGTTGGTATTTTTGTGCCCTTGATTCTTACTGTGTATAACTTTGTTCATAGGAAATTTGAGGATTAACTAAAAATTTTCAAAGCATTTTGCAGAGTTTCAACTGCATTGGAAAAATCTTAATATATAGTGTAATTGAGTGTGTTAGGAAACATGCTATGCTCTGTGTAAGGTTGTTATTCTGGTTCTTCTGTCCATTTGGAAACTGAAGGCGAGACTTGCCTCATACAGGGGAAAAAAAAGAATTAATTATGATTAAGTTTTCTAAAAGGTGGAAAGACTTGAATGTAAAAAGTTCCAGTAGTTGATTTTTAAAAATTCAATTGTAATTTGAAAGTAACAAAACTAAGGAACAATTTGCTATGCTTTGCCTAGGCAAGAATACTGGGTTCTTTTTTTTACATTACGGATTCATTACTGTTTTTTAAAACTTACCGAGTATTTCCTTAGGCAGTTTTACATTCCTGTTTACAGATGGGCTGTTAACACTACGTGAACTTCATGTTCATAGAATTACAGAGAGAATATATATAGTTTTATATTTGAAGTTGCTTCTAAAGAACTAAGGAATGGAATAAATACTCCCAGGAATGCCCTCCAGCTGGTTAAAAATTAATAGACATTTCTTACAGTTAAAGGCTGGGTGGCAGGCTGGGAGTTGCAGCTTCAGACAGGCTCGCATGGTGCTCTTGCTGGCATTCACAGTATCTGCTACATGCTGCCGAGGACAGTTCTCAAATTTGCTTTTATTAATGTTAATAATTTGGTTGGAATAGTTTAGGAAGTAGAATGACTTGGAGAGACTTGGAGAAACAGGAGTTATTTGAAAACATTACTGTTGTTTCTCAAAGTGAAGAAGATAAATACTGAAAGCAACTGTTTTTCTTTATTGCTGCTGCTGCTGCTAAGTTGCTTCAGTCATGTCCATAGACGGCATAATCGACCCCATAGACGGCAGCCCACGAGGCTCCCCGTCCCTGGGATTCTCCAGGCAAGAACACTGGAGTGGGTTGCCATTTACCACTTAGATCAAACCAGTAGCAGATGTTACGAGAGTTCCTGGCTGAATTCATTCATTACCTTGCGTTTTGATAGGGACATATCTCAGGATTTGATACTGTGCACACCATGTCATCGCGTGATGAACTGCTGCTTTCTGTTGATGGTGGGAGTGACAGCATTGTTTCTCGTCTGCCCAGCCCTGGGCTCGGTGCTTCATATACATCATTGCTCATCCTGCTTGTAGCCCTGCAGCGTGGGGAGTCATTCTTCTCCTTCGTGAATGAGGACACTGATGCTCGAGGGCTTCTGTGATTTCCCCAAGTTCACCCAGCTACTGAATTAATTGACTCCACTTTGCCTAAACCTAGTTTTTGTTCCTTAATGTTTCTAAGCAGGATGCCTACACGGAATAAGTAGCAGTGTTTTATAAGGATTTGCTAATTAGCCAAGACGAATTTTCACTGCTCTCTTCAAAATTGCACACCTTAATCTTAAATAATAAGGCAATGTGATTAAGTGAAATCTTTCGCGTTAGAAAGCTAAGTTATGGTGAAAACTAATGCCTTCAGTTATTTTTTGCTTTGGGGTTTATGGATTAAATAGATTTATTGTATTCCTTTGAGCATCTCAAACAGTTTTTGAAAAAACTAACATCAAATTTTAATCTCTTTCTAGCTCTTGTCTGTTAAGTGTTCTTTTAATGACATATTTGCTGGTTTGAACTTCTTATGAATATTTCATTTCTCTTAAGTTGTGTATTATTTTTGAAATCAGTTTTGAAACCACAGGAACCGAGTGAGACATTGTCTTGGCTTGACTCCCTCTGCAGTGCGGATGGCAGAGGCATTGTGTCTAGGATTGTGGAGTTCTTCCATCTTGTTTTGTTGGTCGTTTTTAAGAAGCCAGTGATGTTTGGCATCCTGCTCTGCTAAGTGTTCTGTTGCTGAGAATGACTGACTGATTTCCACCGAAGAAAAAACAACTTTAAAAGTTCCCTTAAGCTGAATGTTATAGATCATGAACATGTTTTAATTAGTATACTAGTTTTAAAAGTCTAGAAACTGATTTTCAGTGTAATTCTGATTTGTTTACTGGATAATTGAGTTAAAATATGCTTGTTAGTTTCTTTCACTCTTATGCTGTAAAAGAGGGATTTTGTTTGTTTTATCAGAATGTGTGTGTGCGTGTGTGCGCGCGCTCATGTTCACGCAGCTGTGTCCGACTCTTTGCCACCCCTGGACCATAGCCTGCCGGCCTCCTCTGTCCATGGGATTTTCCAGGCAAAAATAACTGGGTGTGGGTTTCCATTTCCTTCTGATGGGGGTAGGTTTTTATTTTTTACCTTTTCCTTTAAGAAGAATTCATCTGAACTATTTGAAGCAGTAGCTTCTTACGAGGTTTTGTTTGCTGATAAAGCTGTTCCTGTTCTAGGGACTTGACTCATTTCAGAGGAAAGGCAAGAAAGGAGACAAGAAGGAGAGAGGAGTTGCCCTGACCTGTCTGTGTGCACTCCGAATCCTCCTCACGTGGGGCAGGAGTGATTCGTCATCATGTGTATCCCACAGTAGAGTCTTTAGAATGTGTGTGCATGTTTACAACTTAATGCTTCTTGGATTTGTAATTTATAGAGTATTTGGTTGTTCTGTAGAGATTTAGTAAGTCCATAACACCCTCATACGCAATATAGCCTGGACAGAGCTGCTGCTTACTAATCTGAGCTTTCATTTTTTCATATTTAAGCATTTTTCTTTCTTGTTTAATTTCCTCTAAAAATTAAGGGGAGGTAACGTTGTTTAAAAGGTTTAAAATTGGCACGTATATTAAGAAAAGTCCTGAGGGATTATGGGTAAGAGACTAGACCATACTCAGTATTCTGAAGCTCTTATTGTAGCTGCTTATTTCCTCTTCCCATTTTTGTGATCATGACCCTGAAATTTAAAAATATTTTTTGATAGAAGTTTTTCATTGTGGAATGGTGTAGTTATTTTAATTGTTATTAAATTTAATATATTTTAATATCACAAAGAATATTTGAATATTTTCAGAGGTAAAAGTTTATTCTAATCATAAAATAATGGCATTGTGTGTGATATATAAAAATGTCACCTTCTAAAGTAAGATTAGGATATCCGAAATCCTTGCTATTTTGATACTTAAAGGAATTTTTATATGTCTTTATTAGTTTAATCATTATCTGAATGACCAGAATCTGATTTCACCCTTAATGTGATAGCTGTGTGTTACCCCTTAGGTAGAGTTGTAGAGGATTGTCTTTGCTTTGTTTAAAAAGAAAAGCAGTAAATACTTCTTAGGTTAAAATTCCTCCTCCCCCAAAGCTACAGTGATAAACAATCTTTTCCTGTTGTGCTTATAATCCTACCTCTTGGAACAGTCTTTTGTAGGTTTTCTGAGCCACCACATGCCACAAAAATGAAGGCAAACTGGTTTGTTCACCCTTGTTTAGAACCCCCAAACCAAATTATGTGTACTGTTTGAAGTTCCAGGACAGTTTGGAATTGAAATTTCTGTGCCTTTTGTTATTTTTCTACCATTTGGCTTCTTAGTTTCAATTTTCATTCTCGTGCCAGTTTGAGGTATAGAATATGCCTTTCTGTTTGGCTGTGTTTTTGTTTTTAACCTATGAGATTTTCACAGCCTGTTTTTCTGTGCAGTAAAGCAGAAAGTCTCAGGTTCCAGTGAGGAATGGGAGGTCACTGCGCTCCGCCTTCTGCCTCGGTCCCTTCTCGGTGAAGATGCTCGTGGTGGCATCAGTGGAAGCCCGTGTTCTCCACCTGATTTGTGCTGCCGCCAGCTCAGCACTCATTTGTTGGCAGTTCTGATTTTTGTCTGTTTACACTTATGGATTGTAATTTTTGTAGGATTAACACTGGAGGTGAAATCGCAGCTTCCCTTCTCACTGTCATCCAAACAAATAATAAAAAGCAGTCTCAATCTTGGTTGGATTTTTGAACAAGGGGTTTAAGATTACAGATTTGCTTGTTTTTAGGAGCTGTGCTGCACGCTAAGTTGCTTTCAATTTTGTGTCTGACTCTTTGCAACCTTATAGATTTTAGCCCACCAGGCTCTTCTGTTATAGGATTCTCCAGGCAAGAATACTGGAGTGGTTGCCATGCTCTCCTCCAGGGGATCTTCCCGACCGAGGGATTGAACCCACGTCTCTCTATGTTTCCTGCATTGGCAGGAGGNCCCACTTGTCTCTACCTGTCTCTTATACACATCTCCGTGTCCCTCCCCACTCTCGAATGCCACCGCACAGTCCCCACTTCCAATTCTCTCCCCAACGGTGTCTCCCTCGCCATCTCCCATTCCCTCCGTGGAGCCTGTCATGTCCGGTGCTTCACCGGGGCCTCCGACACTCTCATCTTCCTCCTCTTCTTCCTCTTCCTTCTCATCTTCTTCCTCCTCCTCCTCTTCCCCTTCACCGCCTCCTCTCTCAGCAGTGTCATCCGTGGTTTCCTCTGGAGATAATCTGGAAACCTCTCTCCCCATGATATCTTTTAAGCAGGAGGAACTAGAGAGTGAAGACCTGAAAGCCAGGGAGGAAGCCCCATCCACCACTGAGCAGGAGATCATCCAGGAGACATTCAATAGAAACTTTGTCTGCAATGTTTGTGAATCACCATTTCTTTCCATTAAGGATCTAACCAAACATTTATCCATTCACGCTGAGGAATGGCCCTTCAAATGTGAATTTTGTGTGCAGCTCTTCAAGGTGAAAACTGATTTGTCAGAACATCGCTTTATGCTTCACGGCGTTGGGAATATCTTTGTGTGTTCAGTTTGTAAAAAGGAGTTTGCATTCTTGTGCAATCTGCAGCAGCACCAGCGAGATCTCCACCCAGATAAGGTGTGCACGCACCATGAGTTTGAAAGCGGCACCCTGAGGCCTCAGAACTTTACGGATCCCAGCAAGGCCCATGTCGAGCACATGCAGAGTTTGCCGGAAGACCCTCTAGAAGCGTCTAAAGAAGAAGAGGAGTTGAATGATTCTTCTGAAGAGCTTTACACGACCATCAAAATAATGGCTTCCGGAATAAAGACAAAGGATCCAGATGTTCGATTGGGTCTCAACCAGCATTACCCAAGCTTTAAACCACCCCCATTTCAATACCATCACCGCAGCCCCCTGGGCATTGGTGTGACGGCCACAAACTTCACTACGCACAACATCCCACAGACGTTTACCACCGCCATCCGCTGCACCAAGTGCGGGAAAGGCGTGGACAACATGCCTGAACTGCACAAACACATTCTGGCATGTGCCTCTGCGAGTGACAAGAAGAGGTATACCCCCAAGAAAAACCCGGTCCCACTGAAGCAGACTGTGCAACCCAAAAATGGCGTGGTGGTTCTGGACAACTCTGGGAAAAACGCCTTCAGACGAATGGGCCAGCCCAAAAGACTGAACTTTAGTGTGGAGCTCAGCAAAATGTCCTCGAATAAGCTCAAGTTAAACGCGTTGAAGAAAAAAAACCAGCTCGTCCAGAAAGCAATCCTACAGAAAAACAAGTCCGCAAAGCAGAAGGCTGACCTAAAAACCACTCCCGAGTCATCCTCGCACGTCTGCCCATACTGCCACAGAGAGTTCACGTACATCGGGAGCCTGAACAAGCACGCTGCTTTCAGCTGTCCCAAAAAACCTCTTTCTCCTTCCAAAAAAAAACTTTCCCACTCTTCCAAGAAAGGGGGGCACCCGTCACCTGCCGGGAGTGACAGGAACAACAGCAGCAGCCACCGCAGACGGACAGCAGACGCTGAGATCAAAATGCAGAGCATGCAGGCACCTCTGGGCAAGACCAGAGCGCGCAGCTCGGGCCCCTCACAGGTCCCACCGCCCGCCTCGTCCTTCAGGTCCAAGCAGAATGTTAAATTCGCCGCTTCGGTCAAGTCCAAAAAACCAAGCTCCTCTTTAAGGAACTCGAGCCCCATACGAATGGCCAAAATGACTCAAAGCGAGAGCAGGAAGCCCAAAGCTGCAGCCAAGAACCATGCAGCTCCCCTCTCAGGCAAGACGTCGAGGAGCCTGCACGTGCGGGCGCAGAAGAGCAGAGCCGTCCTACAGAGCAAGTCGGCCTTGGCCAGTAAGAAACGGACAGACAGGTTCAGTGTAAAATCCAGAGAACGGAGTGGGGGGCCGATCACCCGAAGCCTGCAGCTGGCGGCTTCTGCCGACCCCAGTGAGAGCAGGAAGGAGGACGGGAGTGGCAAGCAGGAGCTGAAGGACCTCAGGTAAGCAGAGCTCCAGGGTCAGAGGAGATCAGAGCTCAAGAGCAAGGGGGGAATGACGGTTGGAAGAGAACACTTGCCCAGTGGCTCCTTTTCCTTCTTGCTGCACAGTTTTGACGTACGCATTTAAAGGAAATAGCTGTTGCTTAAGGTGTAGGCAGACGTGGAGGAGGGTCAGTGCTTTGGCTGCTGCGAAGATGGATGCATAGCTTTTATTTCACATGTAGGACTCACAAAGTGGTACCATTTCTTAATAGGGCCAGTTATGAACTGGATTTGAAGCCATGAAAAGCTCCCCAAAGTACCCTACTATGAAACGGTGAAATTCTCTCAAACTTCCTTTATATCTTGGGTGGTATCCCAATGTCACTTGTATTAACTTTCCCATCATAGATGTCTTATGTTCTAATGTATTGGCAGAGTTCATTAAAACCATATTACGATCTAATTTAATATTTCTGTGACTTAAAGAGTGGTTGTAGCAACGGAGACTGCTTTTTATTACTCATGCATTCTTTTATTGTGTTTTAATTTTAAAAACTTGCCTCTTAGTCAAAATAAATCAAACCACGGTACCCTATTCCTTTTAAAATGCTGCATGCCCGTGTCTTCTCCTGTCCCCGCAACCCACTACTGGCTAGTGTCTCCAAGCATAGGGTGATAGGCAGCCAGATTCCCACGGCAGGGGGGATGAGGAGAGAGTGCGTGCTGAGGCCAGACCCTGTGGTTCTTGCAGGTGTGGGTGGGGACCCAGGGCAGGTCACCCCACTTGTCAGTGCCTTTGTTTCCCCAGTGTGGTGTCAGAGCTCATCTTAGATCTAAGGTGATTTCTCTTGATTCTGTGTTCTAGGGCAGGAGTTAAGTTTGTTACGTTGACTTCTTAAACTTTCTAAGTTACTTCATCTGTGAGTGGAGTGTACTTTTGGTACTCCTGCTGCTTCCTGCATAAGGCCTGCAGGTCCATCTCTGGTGAAATTATTCATCATCAGCTAGAATTTCTGTGAAGTGTTGAGAAATCCCGCCCTTTCAGAGTGAGCTGCGTGACTCTAGGCTGTTGACTATAACTTTGTGTCTCAGAATTCTTTGGTATTTTAAGCAAACAGAAGCAGAGTTAACTGCAGGGGGGTCGGGGGCAGAGGATGTCTACTGTCTGTAGAGGTCAAGAGGGGCTCAGAGATGCTGTTACCACCACACAGTCGATGAGGCAGAGTTCTTAGTGCTGGTGCCGTAAGTCATGGCTGAAGATGGAGAGAAGGATCATTAGCCGAGGGCAGACTGGAATGATGGACTGTAGGAATAAAGGATCAGATTTTTTTGTTAAGCTTCTTCATAAAAGTTCCTGTAGCTCTCACTCAGCATCTGGTGTCTGACTCTGTCATGTGCGTATACAGCATCTTGGAGCTTAGTCAGTCCTGGCGAAAGTAAACACCTGTTGATCAGCTGTCCACACTGCCTGCTGGTAGCAGCTTCACCGTGTACCTCCTTGTACTCGGTCTGTGTTCTGGAAGTTCACCAACAACAGGACATTCTTGAGATGTGCTTTCCAAGGTTAAAGAACCCAAAACATGCTGTCATTTTCTCAGACTGTACTAAAAAACGTTTCCCAAGTGGTTGATGCTTTAGAATGTACTCTGTATTCCTCTTTGTCTCCAGTAGTATCTGAAAGAATCACTTATTTTGTACTGGATCCCATTTATACAGTTCAAAGGTAAAATTGATATGGAAAGATTAATATTGTGTAAAGGAAACCTGAGTGGGGTTCATCCAGTGGTTTTGAAGGACCGAAGTGCCTAATAAAATTGTGTCTCTGTTCTTTGCTCCAGTTAGTTTTAATTAATTTGCTTTTTTTGTGAGTTAACATGGCTGGCATGAAATCTGACCTAAAAGGAAACAAGAATCAGATAAGAGGTGGGTAAATTGTTCTGGCCGTGTATGGTGGCTGTGGGCTCCCGTGGAAGTGGCCGCAGCTTGTATGAGACACAGGAGCTGTGCTGCGGACACCCCTGAAGGACGCGTGTCTTCCATAGGGGCCAGTTACAAGCGATCAGAAAGTGCTTGGGAAACTACATAGTGGCCATTCAGTGGGACACCACATTTTGATCGTCTGGGCAGAAGAGTGGGCATTTCTTCCGAGAGCTATGGTCGCCTCGGTGCCCTGTGGTGAAGTTGGTGTAACGCCAGGGCACTCGGCGCAGGCCTGGAGGACGTAATGGTCCCTCCGTGCCAGCCCCGGGCTCCTAGCAGAGCCTCTCCTCCGTCATGCTTGTTGCCCTACACTGGCAGGGAGTTTACTAGACGTCTTTCCTTTTCAGTGTATTTCTACTTTGGAATTTTACTCAGGGGGGACTTTGTGTTGCAAGTTTGGAAATACCCGCTTTCAGTCTGTTTTCAGTGTTTTTGCTGTGCTCTCCCCATTGCACAGTCAAGGACTTACCCTGGACCTGGCAGCACACCCTTTTCCTGTGTGTGTTTCTTCATAACTGTGACTAAGGGCTGGTCCTCAATGCACAGGCGTTTTACATTCAAATACCGGTTTAGAATTCCACAGATTTTCAAGTATACACTTGCAGTCAGCCATGAGAACGACGTCAGTTTTCCATCCCACGCTGAGGGCTCAGCAGAATTTGCCGTTCAGTCATTTCCTGGAGCACAAGCCATTGTGCCATTCAGGGTGTGAAAGAGGCATGTGCTCCAAATCCTTTTCTTAGGACAAAGCTGCAGAGGCATACTACTCTCTAGAGTCTCCTGTTACAGCTCTTAATCCAGCAAACCCTTTATTGGGCTCACCTTCACTGGTTGGGACAACCCACTGGTGGCTTGTCAGTGGAACTGCGTTTAGAGCTGTTGCTGAAGGCTCGTTTCCCCAGGCTGTAAGTAAAAAAAAAACAAGGGAAGACGTATATTTTCTGCTCCTTTCTTACCCATCTTTAGTCTTTGCGAGTCTCAAGGCATTTTTACATTCTTCAGTACTGCTTTTAGAGCAACTTTGTTGTTGTTGTTTTTAAATACTGTGTTCCCATTGCAGCCAGTTAAGGACATGTAAATAAGTGATGGAGAAGTAAAATAAAATTCCAGACCAAGTTTTTCCATTTACCACGAAAGTGATTAAGAGAGGAAAACGGTGCTGATTTCTCACATCCCATCTCTGCCACACCACTCCAAGCAGATCGTCTGTGCCCCTCCCAGCACATCCCTGCAGATCTCCTAGTCGTCCTGTTGCTGTCTTCACGTTTGTCCCGTGGCCTCCCTGCCTTTTCTTAAACTTGGTCAGTTCATAGAAGTGTGTGTCATGTCATTTATCTTCAGTTTTCTTATTTTCTAGGAACTTCCTGTAGAAAAGTCCCCCCAAACAGAACAAACCTTAATAATTGACTAAATATCTTGCATGCTCAACTTAGGATAAGCACTACGGCAAAGGATAACGAAATCTACCAAGCTTCTGAGACCAGTTGAAGCTGACTCAAAAACCCTAACACAGCTGATGGCCAACGGGCTTCTTGTTACCGTGGGTAGAATCAGGCATGCACTCCTTCGCTGGAACCCAACCCGCAGGCTGGGCTCACAGATGGTTGAGATGCACAGCGGAGGGCGCTGTGAGACGGGCTGGCTGACCCAGCTCCTGGTCCCCGGGACTGGTAACTCAGCCCTGAGTGTGGCCCTGGTTTTGGCACATGGCAGAGAAAGGAACGATTTGAACCTGACCTTGCAAAGCAAGTTCTGTTTGATCAGTAGTCGAGTGTAGATTTCAGGGGTGGCAGACTGGATGCACTCGTCTTACAATGTTCTGGTCACACACACCAGCTCTTGATGCCTTTCCTTTAAGTGAATTGTAGACAGAGGCATTGAGCTTCTTTCTTAGCCTGTCTCCTTGTTTGTTTGTTGCTTTTTAATCACAAGCCGACTGCCAGCATAATGGAGAGGAAACCAGATTGGATATGGACTCTTTTCTATGCCTCTTCAGTGTCATGTTTATATATCCGAATGGACATGATCCTCTCAGACTATTATCTGGCACTAATTTATAACTGTTACGTTATTGGAAACAGTAGCTGTATGTCAGTGCCCAGGATACATCGCAGGCTTGTGCAGATGTCTGTCTGCACGTAAGTGTGAATGAATTTACATATCAGGTTTTACACATCAGTCTCTAATAGAGATTTTAAAAGCCCAACAAATTGGCCTATTTCTTAGTGTATAGGTATCATTTCTCCATGAATTATCTGCCTTCCCCCTGATTAATGATTGAGTTGGTGGAAAATGGCTAGGTTTTATTCATGTTTTTTTGTTGTTCTCAACCTTAAAAGTAATCTACCTCTTAAAATTTGTAGTTTAATACTTGTTTGGTGAATTTGTGCCACTTTAACCCTTTCACTATCATTCCCATTTTGTTACATTTCTGTTATGGGGACTTTATGTTGAAATATTGTATAAAGCATTTGTAGCAGTTTAAAAATAAAATATTTAAAATTATTTAAATTGTTTTGGATGCTTCAATTGTATTATATGTGATTTACATTTTTGTTTGAGTTGTTAATCTGGAGAGTGTTCTTGTATTGAAGTTTGCTGTTAGTAATTTTATTCTTGTTGGAGAGTGATATAAAAGACTATTTTAAAGAAAACATTAAAATTTACAAAATGACATACAAAAGGGGTTGTCCTTTGATTTTAACCAATGTAGCCTTGAGAGAGAGAGAGGCTAATAATTATAGCCAAGAGTGGTGTTTGCTATGTTTTCCCCTTCCAGCATGAAATAAATCATTTGAGCTTGTCAAATGTATGGAAAGGTTTTTTTTATGCTGTTGCTAGCAAGCACTTCATGACGACGGGGAATTCAAATGATGCATTTTATATCATTGTAACCAATAAAAAACTTTCTGAAAGCTGTGAAAGGACTGCATTTTGTACATCATTGGGGTCAGTTAAGGGGGAAAATGAAGGTGCATGTAGGAGGGACATTCACAGGCTGCATCGCTGAAGTGCAGTGCTGAGCCCCCCAGCCGATCTCCCACTTGTCTCTACTTGGCATTGATTGAATATTTGTGAATTTTTGTCGCTTCTATACCACCTCAAGGGTAGACATGCAGCCAGCCTCTGGTGCTAAGTGCATAGACAGAACTTAACTTTGGTAAGAGTGAAATAATCGTCCACGTGTACTGTCAGCTTCCTTTGTATACTTGTGGACATTTCACTGTAATCTGGAGACTTATTTTTATGGATCCACAAAGAATGAAACAAGTTGTAACATTTGTATTAGGTTGCTATGAAATTGCTGGTTGGGGTTTTTTTGTTTGTTTGTTTGTTTTTAAGATTAAAAATGGCTGAACGGGCAGTTTCATAAAGTCTTCCATGGGAGTACTTGTCCTGATACTTTTTATCTGCCTGTGTCCTTGCTGTTCAGGAAAGGGTGGTAAAGCTGAAGGTGTGATCAGCCTCCCTCAGTGAGATGTTCACACTTGTGACTTATGGATTCCCAGCTTAGAAAACCCCAAAAGGCTTAGGAGGCAGGTGTGTGGAAGGAAGAGGCGGAGGTGCGAAGCAGCTTTCAGCATTACCCCTGTAAATGCTCTAGAACCCAGGGAGGAGCCCCAGGTGCTGTGAGCTGGAAGGGGCGCTGCTCTGGGAGCAGGGAGTGGGTGTCCGCCTCACCCACCTGCTGTCCCTCCGGGCCCCTGACAAAGCACCACTTCCATCACCCTCCTTGGTGGCTTAGCCTTGGGCAAGTATTTTGCCTCGCCCAGAGTGGGGAGTGGGCAAGATGGTCTCCCAAGTTTTCCTTTAGCAGGAACTCCTTCCAGGCTGTGTATGCTTACATATTTCCCATCGGCTCTGAAAGAGCCGGATGAGGGCTGTCACGTCCCCCTGGATGTGGGAATGCTCCCTTAATCAAGTGAGGGTCCCCAAGAAGGCGCTCAGGTCCCTCCACAAGAATGGCTTAGGGTTTAACTCTTTGTGGAGTTGAAAATTTTTTTAAGCTATTAACTATAAAACCTTATGTCCCTGCAGCTATTTGGGAGCATCCAGCAGTGTCTAGGCTGGCTCTTTTAATTTGGATGTTACCAGTACTTTTCTAGCACAGTTTTTTACAAAAATCACAGTAAATTATTGAGTACTTATTGTATAGCAGGCTGTGTTCTAGATACACATTGTGTCCAGTTTACATCAGTGGACAAAAATCCCCACCTTTGTGCAGCTTGCATGTGGTGCCTTTCTCCAGTTGTTACTACTTCAAAACCTTTCTCACTTTGTCACAGTTCTCCCAAGGCTTGGAGGCCAAGAAGATGCTTCTACCTTAATATTTGAGTGTGGATATTTAGATAACTGGAGACTTTTAATACATTAAAGCAACTCTTCTAAAATTAATCTCAGTGCATTTGATGAGATGGTTAGATAGCATCACTGACTCAATGGACATGAATTTGAGCAAACTCGGAAATAGTGGTAAGACAGAGGAGCCTGGCGTGCTGCAGTCCATGGGGTTGCAGAGTCAGACATGACCTAGTGACTGAACAACAGCAAGTGCATTCGTTACTTTATTTCTGTGTATTTTGGCTTGCTCTCTGGCCTCACTTTGAATTGATGGACTTAACATTAGAAACACTTACAAAGGACACTTTGCCTTGAAAGTGGTTTAGAGTACAGATGGGTGAGGAAAGGCTGTAAAGTGAAGAAAGTGTTAGTAGCTCAGTCTGTCCAACTGTTTGTGACCCCGTGGACTGTAGCCCGCCATGCTCCTCTGTCCATTGGATTCTCCAGGCAAGAATACTGGAGTGGGTTGCCATTGCCTTCTTCAGGGGATCTTTGCAACCCAGGGGTCAAACCCAGGTTTCCTGCATGGCAGACAGTTCTTTACCATCTGAACCACCAGGTAAGCCCCGAGGAAAGATTGACTTGGGTATAAAAGCCACAGTTAAAGTAGTCCAGAGACCAAGCTGAGGATTGAGGAAAATGGTCTGCCATTTCTGTCATTCATTTTTGGAGACATTGCCATGGCCTCCTTTCTCCCCGCCTGCATGAACCCTGCTACTGCTGCCCCTTTGGGGTCCAGTCTCTCTGTGCATGTCCTGATAACAGCACTACTGAGGGGAGTGTGTTCAGGAGCCTCCAGATGGTTATCAAGCCCTAGCTCGGTGCTTCTCAAACTTAACCCAGAGGTGGCGCTCAAGCTCCCAGCTCCAAGGATCTAAAACCAGCCTTTTAAGTAAAGTGAGACCTTGGGGTGGGTCCTGGGTGGTGTGTCAGGTCACCATCCCAGGTGACTTCAGTGCACACTGAAGAATTTCAGAGCTTATGGGAAAAATAATGACTGTAGCTCTTAATTGCTTTAGTACTTGTGTGTTCTCAACATTAGCAGAATAGGTACTAACAGCATTGTTCACGTTTTCTGAAAGCTGGGGGTCTGGTCTTGAGCCTGAGCTATATGCCTGCAGGAGACAGAGGTGATAGGTCCCCAGGGGAAAAGGAATGGCCAGGCTGTTGTGCAGTTTCTTGCTGAGCGTGTTGCTCAAAGGCCCCTCTTGGGGTCCCACCTTCTTGGTGCCTTGACCCTTTCCTGGGGGTTTGCCTGCAGGATGTAAGGCGTTATATAAATGACAGTGCTGTGGGATTTTAAAAAGAAGAAATATGTATTGGTGAAAATAATGACATCCGTATCACCATTGAAATTCTTTATAGACGAAAATGTCCAGTATTCAAAAACCAAACATTGAATGGAACAGAACCTGAGGTTTGAGTGAGTGTGATATAAGGACAATGTGAAGCTGCTCATCCCTTCAGGCAAATGCCCACCCAGAGTCCTGTTTGAGGGCTACCCAGCATGGCTTCATGCCACCCGCTGCCATCCACTCCCTGCCTCCAGCCACACCAATGCCCGTCCATTCTCCCACTCCCCTCCCTCATGCCTCTTCCTCTCCAGAAGGTGATGGAGGTGGTCTGATAAGCCCTGGGGTGAAGCTGTCAGTTTCCAGGTGCTTGCTTTGTGTGAGCTGCTGTGCAGAGCATTTTCTAAACTTGACAAGAACCCCATGAGGTGGATATCATTTACAGATGGGGGAACAGACACCAGGAATGGGGAGTGATTTTTGTTCAGAGGTCACACAGCTCTCAAGTGGAAAGCTAGGATTTGAACTGCCTCCAAGCTTAACACCTTCCTGTTAATCATTTTTATAGTTTGTTGGTTTTTTTTTTTTTTTTTTAGCTTCATTTTCTCTAGATGTAGAATACAGGACTTGCTAGCGTCTCTAGTGAGGGCTTTTTCAGCATCAGTGAGCAGGTAGAACCATCCCTTCTGGATGAGGCTGCTTCCTGGTGCAGCGGGACTGTTAGTATGGAGCCGCTCATGGGAACACATCTAGTTTCACTAGTTTTAGCCGTGGGCCATGCTTCTTCCTCCATCGTAGGACTTTCAGGTCCACTTGGCTTCACGGTGGTGGGTTAGTTGCTAAGTCGTGTCTGACTCTTGGCAGCCCCAGGCTCCTCTGTCCATGGGATTTCCCAGGCTACAATACTGGAGTGGGTGGCCATATCCTTCAACAGAGAGTCTTCCTGACCCAGGGATAAACTCACATCTGAATTGTAGGTGATTCTTTACCGATGAGCCACCAGGGAGCCCCGTTGGCTTTTTAGATCAGTCTGATTAGTCGGCAAAACTGTTTAATAATAATAATGTTCTTTGATTTTGGAAGTGGTTCTAAAACAGGGTCCCCTGGTTCACTATGAGATGTCATGTGAGAACCTTGACCCGTTTGGCCAGAATCAGTTGCTTGAGGCTTCCCTTGCCACTTCAGCACATAGTCCGTTGAGTGCAAAGAAAGAAAGTCGCTCAGTCATGTCCGACTCTTTGTGACCCCACGGACTGTAGCCTACCAGGCTCCTCTGTCCATGGGATTCTCCAGGCAAGAGTACTGGAGTGCGTTGCCATTTCCTTCTCCAGGGGATCTTCCCAACCCAGGGGTTGAACCCGGGTCTCCTGCATTGGAGGCAGATGCTTTAACCTCTCAGCCACCAGGGAAGCCCCTATTGAGTGCAAAACGAAGGGTTAAGTTTTTGTCAAAAGTAATTTTTAAAATATTGGAGCTTGAAGGGTGTGTAGGGTTTATTTACTTTCTGGATTAAAAATAAGAATTGGAAAAAAAAAACATTGTGACGCTATAGTAAATTATCAGCTGCTGCAAAAATGACATTCGGATGTGAACCATTAAAGGACTTGGGAACACTTTTATTAAACTTGCTGAACCACTGAGGTGATAGGATTTGTATGAGCTTCTGTTTCTGCCTTATTTGGGCCAGCTGAATTCTGTTTCAACTGTCTCTTACAGAAAGGAACCTGAAATTTAGGCGGATGGTCCAGAGAATGTAGAAGCTTTTAATGGAATAAGTTCATGCCTGAATATGCCTTCACAGGCCCAGGTTATAACCCACAGCAGGATGCCAGACAAAGAGCCAACATTTTTGAAAATTCTTTGATAGATGCTACCCAGGTTACTCAGTAGGGTGTCATTTCAATATTGACAGAAAGCTACAGATAGAGTTTAAAGTATTGCTTTATGTCCTGAATCAGAACATATTTAAGCATATTTCCATGTCAGTGTTTAGACAAGAGCCTACTGTATGACAGTGTTACGTTTAGATGACCTCTTGAGTCTTAGCATTAAATCTAAGTGTAAATTTTAAGTGGGAAACATTTTTAAATGACCTAGAGTTTGTTTCACACATAAGTTAATAATAGAAGGGGGTTTAGGCTTTAGGATACAATTCTGGCCTTTTTTTTTTTTTTAAGTTAAAGTAGAATTTAAATTGAAAATTGCATTTGTGTCATTAATGCTTGCCAAAAATATAACATTTTAACATTCTCTATTGGAATGAAGTTATTTAAAACTCATGTGGATTCAATTTTCCTTGCAGTAACATTCTCTTCTCACTTGCTTTTTATAATCACATCCAATCCTTGCCAGCCCAGCTCGAGTTTAGGGACATTTTCAGATGGCTTCTATTTCCAAAGCTATTATTGGGCCTGTGAATTCAGGCACATTTTCCTATAGTGATTCAGTCAGCCAGCCATTCAGAAAACAGCTTTCACGGTCAATCTGGATCAGGAAGGTGTTGGTCAGAAGATCTGACAGACTTTGTCCCATTTACAGCAGTTTTCAGAGGACCCTTGGGGTGTAACTGGACACCATGGAGGAGCTGCGGGCATTCCTGGCTGTTCCTTCCCACCGGGCACTAACTCCCAGGAAGCTCTCCCACCACCTGAGGACCACATCACCTGCATTCTGCCCCACCACAGTAAACGATTCCAAACCCTGCTGGTTCCAGCTCTTTGCTGCTGTGTGAAACCATCAGATTCACTGGCGTTTTAGGTAGACGGGCTTCCCAGGTGGTGCAGTGGTAAAGAATCTGCCTCCCAGTGCAGGAGACTCAGGCGACATCAGTTCAATCCCTGTGTCAGGAAGTTCCCCTGGAGGAGTAAATGGCAACCTGCTCCAGTGTTGTTGCCTGGAGAATCCCATGGACAGAGGAGCCTGGTGGGCTACAGTCCATGGGGTCGCAAAAAGTTGGATGTGGCTGAGCACATCCTATGTAATCACTGCATTCCCCAAGTGACTGGCACTGATGCTATCATCCACAGAGGGGTTCTGCTGGGGAGAAGTTGGGGAACATGCCAGAAATAAACATTGGCCTTGAATGCCTAGCTCTCGGGCTGTTAGTTCCCTGAGTTCCATGTGTCACGGGTAAGACAGGCCACTGGCTGAGCCCCGGGCCTGGTCTGTGAGTGGCTGGGCTAGAGGAGGTGGCGTGTCTTCCTATGAGGCTGATGGCTCTGGTGGTGATGGTGACCACTCGCTCAGTGATGACTTGAGTCCTCACAGTGATAGAGCTGGGGAGGCCCCGCTGAGGAAACGGATGGGATGTATTGACTGTCCTTGGTGGAAAGAGCCGGAACGTGGCAAGTGATGACTGCTGAGGAACTCTCGGAACAAGTTGCTGAAGAAACTGCTCATGCTTTCCAAGGCCTGGGAAGAAAAAGAGATTCCTTTATGGAAACTGACAAACCTCAGCTTATCTTATAGTTGTTTCAGAGAAACACTCCCAAAGGCCCTCAGATGGTCCTTGCTCTCCATCTGGGCCCCCAGGCACAGCGAATGAGCCTGGAGCACCTGAGGATGCAGGGGTATCCAGGGAGCTCTGGATGCCTGGCCTCCCAGGGCCCCTCAGGGTTTTGCTGTGACCATTTCAGGCACTGGGATGTAGCTAAGGACACTGACTGGGCCCAGACCCTGAGCTGCTTATCACCTGTCCATCCCAACCTGAAGTACTGCCCTCGTCCCTCCGTCTCCTCCCTCTGCTCTTCTGTTCTCAGAGGCCCTTCACTCATTGTTGCATTCTTTTCTTGATTTGTTAGCTTGGTTTACTAAATGTGTCCCCTCCTAGAATCAAAGTTCTCCCTGAGCAGGAAATGCAGTGTGGTCACTGCTGCATCTCCAGCATCTCCCACACTACATGCCAGGTAGCAGCTGCTCAATAAGTGTTTGTCAAATGAATAAAATGTTTGATCCTGGCTTCATCCCCTTATTAGCTCTGTTAGCCTTAGGCGAGTTCCTTAACCTCAGCCCCAGCTTTCCTTTCTGTAAACAGCAATAACAGTCCATCTGACCAGGAAGGATGGTTGTGAAGATTACAGGTGTGCCTGCCCTTGTGTGGGTTGCTCTTACCTCTGGAACCTCAGTTTGAATCTGACTCACGGTTGGGGCTGGTGCTCAGGTGCGAAGGGCTGGACTTTGGCCAACGACGAGCTTCCATGGCTGCCCAGGTCGTGGTGGCCAGAACCTTCCTTCATCATCTTGCCTCCACCCAGACAAGGAGCTCACGTGGCTGTCACTCTGGCTTCTGCTGCCCGTCACCCTGGGGCCCTTTGCTGCGTCTTGAGCAGGCCTGAGCTTCACGTACTGACTGTTGTTCAGTCGTGTCCGACTCTGCGGCCCCATGGACTGCAACACGCCAGGCTTCCCTGTCCATTACCAACTCCCGGAGCTTGCTCAGACTCATGTCCATTGAGCTGACAATGCCCTCCAACCATCTTGTCCTCTGTCGCCCCCTTCTCCTGGCTAGCTGCTTCCCTTTCTCCCATCAGATAATGAGCCATAAAATGAAATCATTTTTCAGATCATAGTGGGAGAGAAAAGGTTCTGCCATCCCCCCGTGTAACTTATTTTCTGTTGGTTTTGAATTTCAAAGTTAAAGTGTAAATTTTTAAAAGCTGAGTTTGGAAGAAAACACTTCATTAGCTCTGTGAAACCATGAAAATTTAACAAAGGGACCCCAGTTCACTGAAATGAGAAGGATGGTCACTGATGTTTCAAAGCACTTGATGATGGCCACTGTTTTCAGGGCTTTACACATACTGCCCCATTTAATCATTGTACCAACACTATGAAATACTTTTATATTTCTCATTTTACTGATGGGGAACCTCCAGCACAGAGGTTATGTGCCTTGTTAGTACCCAGCTGCCCAGGTGTGGACAAGAAGCACCAGCTAATTTGAAGGAATTAAAACTTTGCTTGAGGTGAAGGCAAGTCTTGGTCCTCTCTGCGTGCGTGCTCAGTCATGTCAGACTCTGAGACCCTATGGACTGCAGCCCGCCAGGCTCCTCTGTCCATGGGATCCTCCAGGCAAGAACACTGGAGTGGATCGCCATGCCCTCTGCCAGGGGATCTTCCCAACCCAGGGACCAAACCTGAATCTCCAGCGTCTCCTGCAGTGGCAGGTGGTTGGTCCTTCCTGGTCAAGGCCAATCTGTATGTTCTCGGGAGACCGTGCTGAGCAGTCCTAGCCAGCTCGGGTGTGAGGAGACGCCTCATCTGCCAGCTCTGTTAGGAGAGGAGCAGACCAGGCACCAGAAGATTAAGCCTTGCTCCCTGGCATCAACTTTTTAGGTTTTTTTTCTGTTTTCATAGGAGTCTTTCCAAGCCATGGTTGGCACATGTGTTTGGGGTTTCCATCTGTGCAAGGGGAGCCGCTGCCAGGGGTGCCGTGAGCAGGATTCCAGGCAGGGTCACGCGCGGGGGTCTGGGCTGGGCCGAGTGCCCAGGGTCCATGTTGGACACAGGAAGGGGGATGACTCTGCACAGGCGTTTTGCTGTCAGGTCTAATGAAGCTGCTACTTCCCTCACTTTGAAAAATTGCCCGGAACATCATTTCACCTTTCCTGGAAGGCTCAAGGTGACCAGCACCTTGTATTTTGTGGTGGTGAAGTGACACCCTCAGAGTTCGGGTGTGCAGGATCCAGAAGCTTGAGATGTATGTGGCTCAAGTATTTTTGGAAAAGGTTGTACTCACCATCTCCTTTGTCACCTGTTATTTGTGGATATCGTCTGTACTCCCTGGCAGCCTTTAGATAGTTTCTGATCACTGTGGGCTGGGAAGTCGGATAGGGGCCCTATTGATGTGGTATGTAAATAAGGAGGTTGTGTGTGCTCAGTCATGTCTGACTCTTTGTGACCTCATGGACTGTAGCCATGGACGGAACACTCCTCTGTCCATGAGATTTCCCAGGCAAGAATACTGGAGTGGGTTGCCACTTCCTACTCCAGAAGGATCTTTCTGACCTAGGGATAGAATCTGCGTCTCTTGCATCTCTTGCATTGGCAGGCGGGTTCTTTACTACTAGCATCACCTGGGAATCCTCCAAAGAGGCGCTTAGGACCTGAGAACACCCAGGGACCTCCCTAGTAAGCAAAGTGCACTGCAGAGAGGGGAGCGTTGAGTGTGAAACACACCGAACTTGGACAGTAGACTCCTTGCTTGCTTTTAAGCACACAAAAGCACATGTTCTACACGTGGAGAGAATCAAAGGAATGTTCTGGTGACAGGGTACACAGTTCCTTAGCAGAAGTGTGTCGCAGGAGAAGCACCTTAATTCTGCATTAAAGGTACATCTTCTTTTTGGCCATTCCTGTGGTAGGTGAATTCTTTGTTCCCTGCCGAGGGATTGAACCCAGGCTCCCTACATTGGAAGCAGAGTCTTAACCAAACTGGACCACCAGGGCAGTTCCTGCACCTTGATCCTTACCCGATGCCTCTGTCCTGTAATCTCTGTTTGGGATAAATGTTTTATTTGGTGCCAAGTGCTCACAGGTGATTGAACCTGTAGGGAAACGCCTGGATATTCGTTGCATCCCAGAACTTGCTGCCCAGGCTGCTGACCCTGCCTGTGGACTGGCTTTTCCTCTTTAATTCATGATATTCCTCCAGAAGTTTTTCAGAGTTTCTCTTATAATCAATGCATGGGCTTATAGGTGTTTTCTCCTCCTACCTCCTTCATTCATGTTTAGACTCCTTTGAATGAATTTTAACCAGTGAGTTTGGTGAGACGAAGCCTGGGTTAACTTGGCCTTTACGGAGGGGCCAATTCCTTTGATGTTGGCATCAGATACTGTAGTTGATGTTGGTTCTCTGAAGTTACTTCATCACAATAATTAACACTAGTGTTAATTATTTATAGCCTTAAAAACTAAGAAATTTTAGTTGTTTAGCCCATTGGTGCTGGCCAGCAGCAGGTGTTCCATTAAGGTAATGTTTTGAATCTGGCTGGGCAGGTGCTTAGAGGGGAGAGTAGTTTGCTGCTCTGGTGGATATTGTCTGGTTAATTTCAGCCTGAGGTGGTAAATTTCCTGTGTTCCCAGCTGTGTGAAGGGCACCTAGTTTGGATTATTTCACCGGAATGTTCACTTAGGGGACCACCTGCACCAGAAAACCACCTAGGAGGCTTATTAAGAATTCCAGACATACTAAACCACCATCTTTGGCGGGGGCGGGTGGTGGGTCTTTGAAGTCTTCATTTTTATCAACTTCTCCAATGAGTCTTAGACTTCAGAGTTCTTCTTTGGGTCTTGTAAAGGGGGGAAAAGAATGACATGATATCACCACATCTCATCATTTCGTTTGCTTCTGGTTTTCATTTTTAATTATTTTCCTTTGCTTTTGCAGTCTTTTTGATATATTCATGACGTTTTTCATCTCTGAATGCTTATTTAATAAAACACACTGTGACAGATGATCCAGGGCCACCTGAGAATTAGAGTCACTTCTGAGGGTCAGAGCCGAGGTGACCCTTGAGGATCCCGTGCCTTGCTCATTGCTGCTCCTCGTGTATCTTTGTGAGGGGAATATATGACGTTAGGTCATCAACTGGTACAAGGCTAGTGTCACACAGAGCCCTGCTGGTGCGGTGTTCATTCCACCCTGCACCTACTGCAACACCCAGCACACAGCAGGTCCTTAGTGGTGGTGTTGTTTAGTTGCTAAGTCGTGTCTCACTCTTTTGTGACCCCATGGACTGTAGTCCACCAGGCTCCTCTGTCCATGGGATTTCCCTGGCAAGAATACTTGGAGCGGTTTGCAATTTCCTTCTCCCGTGGATCTTCCCAACCAAGGGAACGAACCTGTGTTTCTTGCATTGGCAGGCGAGTTCTTTACCACTGAGCCACCAGGGAAGCCCCCAAACAAGGTCCTCCTCCCTCTGTCTCCGGTTTTACTTCTGACATCTACTAAGGAGTCCCTCTCAAGTAGACCCTTTACAATACATGGCCATGGACAGCTTCTCTTGCATGTTTTGTTATTTTTGCTCAAAACGAGGAACACCTCCTCCAAGAGCCTAAACGCTGTTTGATTTCATGATGCCACACTCACTTGACAGGGCTGTGCCAAACAAAGCTATTGCCCAGACTGGGCTCAGAGCACATCTCACCTGGGCTGTTTCTCCATCTCACCCGTGAGCCACAGCTTCTGTGTAACGGGATCCAGCCAATGGAGTCAGAGGGCTGCACACAAGCCCTTGAGGAGGGCAGCACAGAGGTCTCTCATTTGCAGGTCATCAAGTCACATGTTCACCATGACCTAAGGAATAATTGGAGTGGGTGCACTTGGCAGAGACAGGAGCCAGAGGGTGGGGTGGTGCCAGACATCTTTCTGAACTGCTGTTAGGATCCCAGCTGCAGATAAAACAAGATAAGAGCCGAGGCTCAGTTGGTTTTCGTTTAAGCAACCCGGCATGTGAATGGATGTTCCTCACTCCCCCGATGACACAGGGAGCACCCTTGCCCTTGGATGCCCAGCTTTAGATGTAGCCAGGAGTCAGCTCTACTTGTTTCCAAGCCTGTTTATGCCGCTATTTTAACAATGTTTTATAATAATTCAAACATAATCATGCGTATGGCTTCCCTGGTGGCTCAGCGTTCAAGAATCTGCCTGCGAAGCAGGAGATGCAGCAGGAGCGGCAGGTTCGATCCCTGGGTCAGGAAGGTCCCGTGTAGAGGAAATGACAACCCACTCCAGTATTGCCTGGGAAATCCCATGGACAGAAGAGCCTGGCAGGCTATAGTCCATG
Source organism: Neotragus pygmaeus (assembly GCA_006410875.1). NCBI lineage: Eukaryota > Metazoa > Chordata > Mammalia > Artiodactyla > Bovidae > Neotragus > Neotragus pygmaeus. The sequence continues at coordinate 591,377 of SJYV01004439.1, read as the reverse complement.
GGGTCACAAAGAGTCAGACATGCCTTGAGTGACTGAAAAACAACAACGATTGTGGTTATAATAAACACAATAATAAATGTGCCAGTATTACTGGATGTGTATGATATAATTAAATAGTATCCAAGCCTATGAGATATGAACATAGAGTTGGTTTTTTTTTATGAAAAGCGAAGTTGGATCCTGAGAAAGGCTCGTGGTAATTTGCTTAAAAACCTACCATCCAATTAGGTGTGGGTGAGAAACGCTGAAAAATTCACATAAAGACAGAAACATTTTGCCCTCAAGTTGCTCTTAAAAATTTCTTAAGTTCTTGCTCCACTTGAAGCAGCAAGTGGAGAACAATAACTGTGATGCATTGTCGGTGTGGTTTAGTTAAAAAGATAATAGATCTTGGCCCTTCATTCATTCATTCATTGATTTATCCACTCAGGAATGCAGGGCCAATGCCTGCTGTCACGTGTTGGGCATTGTTCCAGGAGGATGTTGCAGTGAGCAGAACTGACAAAATTCCCCACCCTCGTGGAACTCCCGTCCCACTGGGAAAGACAGACGGTGAACAAGCAAGTAACTATAGAGTGTCAGCTGATGAATGCTGTGGGGAGAAATGAAACGGAAAGGGGAGTAGAGTATTAAGTGAAATGAGGGCTACCATGTAAATGCAGCCTGACTGTAAAGGGACTATATGTATATATAGAGAGAAGAGGGGGTGGGGAGGGATAGGGAAACGATGCCTGTGGCCGTAGGGCAGGAACGCCCTTGGCAGAGGGGACAGCAAGCGCAAGGGTCCTGAGGTAGCAGCCTCTGTGCTCAGGGGACCAGGTCACTGGGAGGACCAGGAGAGGAGTACAGGGAGGTAACTAGGGGCCAATGTATATTGGCTCATGCAGTTCTTGGGAAGATTTTTCTTTTATTCTGAGTGAGTGGGAGTCATTGAAAGGTTTTAAAGAGAAGAGTCAGATGATATGACTTGCTTTTTGAAAGAATCACTCTGGCTGATGTGTTAAGAATAGGCTGAAAGGGGCCAATAATAGGAGTACTAGGAGGTGTGCACAATAACGCAGGTAAGAAACAGTGGTGGTTGGACTGGAATGTAGCAGTGGAGGTGGTGAGTAGCAGTGGAATTCTGGCTGTCTTCTGAGGGCAGAGCCTCAAGATGTGCTGAGGACTGGACGAAAGAGAAGTCAAGGATGATGACAGGTGTTTCTGCCTCCGCATCCAGAGGGATAGAGTTGCCATTCAGTGATTAGGTGATGGAGCCAGTTTGTGGGGTACATGTGTGCTGGGAATTCAGTTTAGGGGCATGTTAAATTTGAGATGCCATTAGACACTCAAGGTGAGGGGAGTTGGATACACAGGTTTGCGTTTTAGAGGAAGGGACCCAGCTGGAACTGTATTAATAAATTTGAGAGTCCTCAAGAGTACCCATGAAACTGAAAACCATGAAGCTGGCATCCCAGGGAGTGAGTACAGATAAAGAGGAGCAGCCCAGAACTGAGGCTGGGTGAGCTGGGCCTGCTGTGCCATCTGATGCAGGGGACCTTCATGGGCCACAGGCTCCTCTCCTGGACTTGAGTAGGTGCTCTCTGCTTTGCACTCCTAAGTGGTTCTCCTCTTCACCATCGTAGAACATTTTGGGGCCCGCGGTGGTGGTGGACATGGCCCCTAGCCTCGTCCAGGTAGACACGCCAGCCACAGTCACCCCAACTTTGCTGCCACTGCTCCAGGGAGGTGGACCATTTCCACCTGAGAAACCATCTGCAGCAAGCCACGGGGACCCCTGGAAAATGCAGGGCTGGTCACAAAACTCTCAAACCAGCTTCCTGTAACAAGCAAGAAATCCCAGATCTGTAGTTCACGGTTCAGAAAAGGCCCGAGGAACAGACTTCATGAGCTCTTACCCCAGTCCTTTTCCCATCTGCAAACTCCCCAAATCCCCTGGTGTAAAACTTGCTTTGAGACTCAGGCAGGAAAATGATAGGAAACGTGAGGGTGAGGATAGGTAGTAACAAAGTAACAATCCCCTCTCTGTCCCCAGGAGTGGCCTTCAGAGACAGAAATGATCCCTTCTAGAAATCCTGTCTCTCTTCTTGCTGGGGTAAAGTAAGTTACATGTTTTTTGCTTTCTTTTTCCTTCCCTCCCCTCCCACCTCCAAATGAAGCAAAGCAAAGGACAGCATGGTAAAGCGAAGCCAGTCCCGGAATGTGCCCTATGCATTCCATGGAACCCAAGGCTCAGTCAACAGAAACTATTGGGGGTGCATGCAGAGCACCGCCACCCCTCAACACACAGTGTTTCTGCAGTCGGGTCCCTTGTCTGAGCTCTCATATCCTTTCTCTTTGCTCCTTCCTGCTAATCGCACTTTGTAATTTTATATTTGCTTTTGTATTATGCAAGTAACGACCTTCTCCTTCCAGGTCACACACCCCAGTGTTCTAGACACCAAGTCTGTTCGCTTTACTGCTCTAACCCTGCTGGGCATGGTGTCTGGTATATAATAGATGCTTGATGGATCAGTGCTGATAATCATGAGGATGCTCGGTCTTGTTTAGTGTGTGGACAAGGCTCACTCCCCTTCATAGGTCCAGAGGACACCTCTCCATGATGGCACATGATGCCGTGTGTACATGTGCAGGGTTGAAAATCTGGCTCCCAAAGAGAATAAGAACTCAGATTCAGGACGTGTTCCTTCATGTGGCTGATCGTAGAAATTTTCTGTCTAAAAAGGCTAAATTAAAAAAAAAACCAAAACACCAAACTTTGGAGTGCTTAAAGGGTACCCTCTGAGGTTCACCATAACCCAAACCATCCCCTTGCAGTCATTGTGCCTTCAGAATTCATGTCTGCCTGGCACTCCACTGTGCCCCCGACACGAGGCCCGCACAGAGCAGTCGGTCAATATGTAGTTATCATATAAAAGAGGAACATACTTTTGGGGTGAACGACAGCCTGCATCCTCCTCTTGGGAACCTACACTGCCTGTGGGCATGTGAAAGACTCAGAAATCCTGCACAGACATGTCTCTTTGACCCCGTGACCCCGTGCTCTGGAGTAAATGGCTCTGACTTCAATCCCACGTCTGCTTCTTGCCAGCCAGCTGTGTGTTGTTGGGCAAGGTGCCGAACCCCTCAGTGCCTTTGTTCCTCACTCATACACTGAGGCAGTACTCATCTCACAGGCATCTCGTGGAGACTGCATTTGTTATTCCATGTCAGGCCACGGGCACTGCTCTCAGCATGCAGTCAGCATGGACATGCTGGCTGCTGTAATGAGCATGCGTAATGAGAACCCAGGAAGCATCTGGGCAAACCTGTTCCACTGAACCTCAGTTTGGGAGATGCTGATCAGGAGGAAGGAAAATCAGGAGAGATTTCGTTCCCCGTTTTCAACCATGAGACTGTGGGCTCCTCAGGAGTGTCTGGGTGGTGCCTTATGCCTGTCCCCTGGAGGGAGGGAGCCCTCCACAAGTGAGTGGTTCCCAAACCAAATGGAGTGCAAGATCCTAGTGAGGCCCAAGCAGCTCAGAGAGGAGTCAACGGCCATTTATCATCATCACCTCAATTTCCTGCTCTGTAAAAAATAAAAAAGGGTGAACTGTCCCAACCCTGGCCATTGGACCCCCTCTTTGAGGTCAGCTGGGATTCAGGATGCAGGCCTTGGGGATTTGGGGGCAGAGGTGGGGAAAAGGTGCAGGGGCAGCCTCTGTCCAGTCCCCTTCACCCTTGAGGAGGATGCCTGCAGGCCTACAGCACCCTGCCCTTTGGGCAGCATCATCACCCACTGACTCACATCTGGTTCAGGCACATAGCAAGCATGTCTTTCCCCTGATTGTGCCAGCCCTGCGTCTGGGATGCCCTGCCAGCCAGGTATGCCCATGCCTCCCAGGGCAGGCTGGTCGAGATGCCTTGGGTGGCAAAGAGCCCCTGAGATCCCACAAGGCTTTCCATCAAGGTAGCCCCCTCTTCTTGTTGATACCCTCGGACAGGCAGCAGGCATCAAGTTCTAGAAATCCTGTGATCAGGACTCTCAGTTCCAACAACTCCAGATCATGCAAGGGTTTATCCCTGGAGTTGACTTAATCTTTGTAACTTCTTTGGTCTTAGATGACTTTAAAAGATGGAGTGTTTGTAATAATTAAATTTTAGTGTCCTTATAGAATTTTACAGTTTCAAAGAGCGTTCCCATCTGGACCTCATGGGAGCCCGTTTCTGTCCCAAATTGGGATTCTGTTTTCTATGCATCCATCAGTCTTGTCACACTTGCATTTGTTCCTGTTTTCTTTTTGGCTTCCCTCCCGTTCTTACAAGTTTCCTTTTGAAGAAAGCAGACTGTTTTGGCTCATCTAGAGAAGAGAAGGGCCAGCATCTGGGCTTGAACCGAGTGGTTCCAGGAAAAAAAAAAGGCAGTGAGCAGCAGAGATGCAGCCAGGGGTCAGAGCCGAGCGCCAAGAGGTCTGCTCCTCTCTCCCTCCTGTCTGGGCTGCTCATCCACAGCTCGCACCTCACAGACCGTGACGTCTCCTGCAGGTGTGACATCCTTCAGACATGACCCACTGCTCGAGTGGAGTGGGGAGGGTGTGTTGGGGACCCTGGTTTGAGTGGGGTGGTGAGAGCAACCTTCTGGGAAGACCCTGCCTTCGATGATTTGGTCTTGGAGTGACACCACCAGGCCCAGTTAGGGTTGGACTGCATGGGGAGCCAGCTCCTGTCTGCCTTTATCGTTAGGGAACCGTCTCTGAACACCTCCTGGTGGCAGGTGGGCAGGTGGGTGAGAAGTGCACAGACTCTCTGTACTCTCCATGACTGAGTCCCCAGGGGGCAGCAGGTGGGTGGAGGCAATGACAAAGCTGGGAGTGCCCTCATCTGGGCCATGCCGAGGAGGCCACCTGCCCCCCAGGGTTGCTTTTGCCCAAGTCCATCAGGGCCTCATGCTGCCCTTCCTCATTGTCCCCTACAAAGCAGTGTGACCAGGCCTGCCCCCTCACTTCTTCCCAAGAAGAGCTTGCTGTGCGACCTTGAACAAGTTACCATCTTGCTCTGGTTCACTGTCCTCATCTGAGAGTATGGGCTGCTGACTTGGCCTCTGGGATCCTCTGCCCTTCACCTATCCTGGCAGGACCAGAGGCAGCCCCGCCCGGGATCTCCCAGCCAGGAAACTTCCTTTGGCAGGGGCCATTGCTGGCTGGGCCAGCCTCCTATTGACCGGCTTGTGTTATGAACTGTCACGTGCTTGGTGTTTGGAGTTAAAGTCCAACAGGGTTGGAGAACATATGGCCTCTGCAGATCTAAGAAAATGAAGTGAAAGTGTCAGTTGCCCAGTCGTGTCCAACTCTTTGTGACCCCATGGATCGTAGCCTGCCAGGCTCCTCTGTCCATGGGATTTCCCAGGCAAGAATACTGCAGTGGGTTGCCATTTCCTTCTCCAGGGGATCTTCCTGACCCAGGATTCGAACCTGGGTCTCCTGAATTGCAGGCAGTTCTTCACCAGAGAAGCCTGAAGACCCAAGAACCTGGCTTAAAAGCCTCAAAAAGCAGGCGTGGTCTTTTGGAGCCAGCCCCAGCCCATGGCCACCCTCAGGGCTGATGAGAGGGAGGGGAGCTGCCTGTGGAGAGGCAGACTTCAGTTCTGGGGTCAGATCTCTGAGAATCCTGCCTGCCTTTCTAACTTTCCCTCTTTCCATTCTATTTGCACCTCTCTGTGACCTACAAGGAGCTACAAGGAGTTGCTCCCTTGCAACTGTCCCCTCAGCCATAAAAAGGCACAAGAAGCTGTCTCACATGGTTAAGGGAAGATCAAATGGGAAAAACCACCTAAGCTACCTGGAGAAGGAAATGGCAACCTCTTCCAGTATTCTTGCCTAGGCAACCCCATAGACAGAGGAGCCTGGTGGGCTACAGTCCGTGGGGTTGAAGAAAGAGCTGGACACAACTTAGTGACTGAAAACAAACAACAATCTAAGCTACCAGGGCCTGAGATGCCAACCCTTTGAGTGTTAGTTGAAGAACCACAGCAACTGCCTAGGCCAGTGGTTTTGAATGGCTGCCCCATCCCCTAAGGACCCATTTCCCTTCCCCCAACCCTCCCACTGCAAAGACTTTCCCTGTACAACTTCACTAGGCACCGGGTCCTGCCCCAGATTTCAGAACTAGATTTCAGAACTCACTGAGCACGCCACCTGCAGGGGTTTCCCCCAGCCCCATGCTCCCCCAGTTTCAGCACACAGGTGGCTTTCCAGGGATCTTATTAAAAATGTAGGTTCTGGGACTTCCCTGGCAGTCCACTGGTTAAGACTCTGCATTTACACTGCAGAGGGCACAGGTTCCATCCCTGGTCAGGGAACTAAGATCCCACAGGCCGAGCAGCATGGCCAAAATAAATACTTTTTTAAAAAAATCTAGATTCTGACTCAGAAGGTCAGTTGAGGGCTGAGTAGCTGTCTTTCCAACAAGCTCCCAGAGACTGCTGATGCTGGTCCAAGGACCACACTTTGAATAGATGAATTCAGACTGAGGCTCTCAACAACTGACTTTTAAAATCCTCCGTGCCTGCACTCCAGACCAGCTAAATCAGAATCCGTAAGACTGAGGAGCGGGGGAGGCACCAAGACTGTTTTCTAGTCTCCAGTATTGGAGTCTGAGACCCGCTGCCAGGGCGCCTCTGAGTTGACATGATTCCACCCAGAGCTGCCTTCTGGCTTTGTGGGTGGCCAGTGGCTGTTCAGCGGGCAGAGGGTCACTCCTTCAGGCCCTTTGGAATATTGAAAAGAGCTCTTTGACCCCTGTCACTACAAGGACTGTGTCCAGAAAGGGGCCCAAGCTTTGGTGTCAGGTGTTCTTGACTTCAGAGCTTGACTGTACCCCTTTTGGCCGAGAGAGCATGTTCGTGGGGCCTCCACACCTCTCACGAGCCTCTGTCTCCTCCTCTCTGAGATGCAGGTCATCACCATCCCATCTGAGAATGAAGGCCCTACAGTAACTCCTGGGGCATAGTTGTTCAGCCGGCCAGTCATGTCCGACTCTACTACCCCATGGACTACAGCAGGCCAGGCTTCCCTGTCCTTCACCATCTCCTGGAGCTTGTTTAAACTTACGTCCATCAAGTCAGTGATGCCATCCAGCCACTTTGTCCTCTGTCATTTCCTCCTGCCTTCAATCCTTCCCAACATCAGGGTCTTTTCCAATGAGTCAGTTCTTCATGTCAGGTGGCCAAAGTATTAGAGCTTCAGCTTCAGCATCAGTCAGTCCTTCCAGTGAATATTCAGGATTGATTTTCTTTGGGATTGACTGGTTTGATCTCCGTGCAGCCCAAGGGACTCTATGCTCCTGGAGAAGACCAGGGCATAGTAAGCACTCAGTAAAGACACAATTACCTTTCCCCCTTGTTTGACATCCTCATTTTACAAGCAAGACTACCATGGTTCACAGAGGTGGAGGCATTTCCAGAGGTCACATAGCAAGATTTTGGTGGTGGTTCAGGGACTGTTCCTCTACTCCCACCCTTGACTCTCAAGCTGGGGGTGGTCCCATTCGAGTGGGCGGGGCCTCCCTGGAGCGGAAGGTGGAGCCTGCTTCGGATGCTAACCATTCCCGGAAGTGGTGGGTACCAGGAAGCAGGTAGTGGCTCTCTCGGCTCCCATCTATTGAGGCTTCCTCCACCTCCAGGGAATGTCAACGTCATCTCAGCTTATCTCACCTGGGCATCGGCTTGCACACCCTTTGCCTCTCCCTCGCTGCCTGCAAAAGTGCTGAACGTCAGACGCTGACTTGAGATGAATCACTCTCTGAGAATTTGCGGAGGGTTATGTAAGACTCCGCGGCGGCTGTGTGGCCAGCCAGCTCTGGGGGTTGTGTCCCAAGAGATCCCTCCTGACCTGACTCATGCAGGCGGAAGAGGCAAACAGGGGGATGCGGGCAGGGATCTCTGCTCAGAAGGCCCAGGCAGCCTGGTGGGGAGCACGGTGGGGACCCGGGAGATCCAGAGAGCCTGTTCCGAAACCGGCAGCCCCTCCCTTGACCTAGAAACTCCTTGGTGGGACTCTCTGGGCCCCTGCCTCAGTTCCTCTCCTCCCCATCTCTCTTGAGCTCACTTCTCTCAGGTATTTGTCTCCACCATGTCCTGGAAGCTGCTGTTACCAAGGTTACCCGCAGCCTCTGGGCGACAAATGCCACGATCGTTCTCCATCTTCCTTGACACGTCCGTAGGGTTGGACACCTTTAATTCTTCCTCCTTGAAATACATGTCGACTTGGACACCACTCTGACAGTCATCCCCTGTTCCTCCACATCCCATCCTGAGTCCCTGCACCCCTACCCTGGAATTTGTCTAGATAGGGGATGGCTCTCCCCTTCCCTGAGCCTGTCCAGTCCACCTAAATGCTGACCCACCCCAAGCTCATTAGTTTCATTTCATTCACCCTCTTTGAGGTCTCCTTTGGGTGTCTAGTGAACGTTGCAAAGGTGATCCTTTCAAAACATAGCTCCCCACCAAGTTTTCTCTTGTCTTCCCCTTCTCAGTTAAATAAACTACCCACCCTGGAATTTGTTTAGACTCTCATCCACCTGCCCATCCCCCACATCCAGCTCCAAAATGTATCCCAAATCCACTGCTCACTTCTCAATGTCCTTGGCCACCATCTTGCTGGACTAACTGGTCTCCCAGCGCTGTTCTTCCTTATCCTTCTGTGTCCAACAGTGGCCACATCGGGTCACGCCACTTGCTGTCCAGAGGGATAGTCTGGCTCCCAACTTACCCAGGCCTATAAGACCCTCCCCTCTGCCCCCTCTTCCCTGTCTGACGTGCCGGCCAAGTGAGGAGATGCTCTCGGGAGATGGGGGCAGGTGGGCTCAGCCTCCCCAGGTATCAGGGAACCTGGGGGCAGCCCTCATCCTTCTCACCTTCTCTCACCAGCAGGCACCACCCATATGGCACCTGTCCCCAGTCTGACCTGGGAAAGTGGCCTCTTGTGTTAACTACTCTTCTGGACAGTTGCAGGGCATCCGGGCATTTTGCATATTCATCAGCTTTGGACTTCTCTGTGAATTGCCTTTTCATGTCATTAAATGATCTGTTCGGTGACTGGCAGCTTTAGCTCATTTTCACTAGGCACGCCTTAGTTTCTGTTGTTGCTCCTTCATTTCCCTCTGTCCCCAGATGAGAGATCAGGTATGGGCCCTACTCCTTGACGTCACCTTCTCCCCAGGTCCCCAGAGCCCAGTGAGTTCAGGCTCTAGGAAGACCAGCTAAGGTGCTGCCCTGCTTTGCCTGTGAACCATCAGCTCGTGCAGACACTCCATGCGGACAGACCAACCCTGTTAGACCCTCACCATGTCTTTGCATCAATCTCTCTGCTTGGGACCTGCTACGGGCCCTTTTCCACATCACTTTCCTCATCTTCCTGACCCTGGTCTTCCCTCCTGCTCTTTCTGTTTCTCGTGTGTGGTTCAGGGTATCTGCTGCCTCCTTCACCAGAAGTCACTGGGGGTTGGGAGAGAACATGTCTCGGCCACCTCGCAAATGGCATCAGTCTCCCCTTTAGGCATCACTGAGTCACACATAGACCATGCCCAGGTAAAGAACTCAGTGTACACCATTTACCAGAGCTTTCTTGGCAAAACACTTAGCAGATAGCAGACATGCCATCCATCCAGCAAATAATGAAAGGCCCCCTACTGCGTGCCAACATGGGTTTAGATGTGGGTCCATCAGGGACAAAATACCTCCAATGGAGCCAGAAAGCAAATGGCAGTTAGACACCGAGCATGTTGGTGTGGTGAATACAGTAAAGAAAGAAAAATGGACTGGAGGCTTGGAGTGTCAGGGCAGAGCAGTTGCTATTTCAGACAGAGTGTTTGGGAAGGAGGTACAATGAGAAGGAGGCCCTTGAACAAGAACTTGGAGGAGAGATGGAGAGCCCCATTACTGCTGGAGGAAGCGTTCTGGGAGGGTCTGCAGGAATGGACCACTGGAAACAGAAATGACACCGTCAAGAGCCAAACGGGGCAACTCTGCCCTTCCGATGCCTTCAGCCCAGGGGAGGGGTGGTTCCAACAGCAAAGAAGTGGTCGTCCTGCCCTTTCTGGGCGCCTTGGGTTCCGGATAACGAGCATCACCCATCTTACAAGGTTCTGAGGCGGGATGCTCGAGGGGCCCACTAACCAGGGTTCTGGCTTCTGCACTGAATATGCATAGATTTCTGTGTCTGAGATGCCTGTGTGGGGGATGTCTAGGGTCTAGAATCACTCACTGCTTTGTTTTTTTTTAACTTTTTAATTTTGTATCAGGGTATAGCCAATTAGCAATGCTGTGGTAGCTTCAGGTGCACAGCAGATGGACTCAGCCATACATAGACATGTAGCCATTCTCCCCCAAACTCCCCTCCCATCCAGGCTGCCACATAACATTGAGAGAGTTCCTTGTGCTGTACAGTAGATCCTTGTAGCTGTCCATTTAAAATATAGCATTGTGTACAAACTCCCTAACTGTCCCTTCCCCCTGGCGACCAGAGGTTCTAAGTCTGTCACTCACTCCTTCATTCAGTATGTTTTGGGAGTCTGCTGTCCATACACTCAGAACGAGGTGTTAAGGCTGCAGTGATGAGCAAACCCAGCCCAGTTCTGTAGTCCTAGACCTGCACTCACCACTATCTCATAGATAACGTGGAGCCACCCTTGGAGGTGAGGGTTGTGTGGGCTGAGAACTCAGGGGGCCAACCCCGGACCATCTGCAGGGCCCTGGTTCCCAGCCTGCCCCCCACCCTCGTTGAAATCCCTGTGGATCTTAAAAGACGCTGCTTGCCTGAGGCCACCTCAGAGATCTGATGTCATGGGTCCGGGGGCAGCTTCAGGGGCCTCTGGTGAGCAGATTCTTAACCAGTAGACCACCAAGGAAGTTCCTGACTGGTTAGGTTTCTGAATGTTTGATAGATGTGTGATGCTGGTGACGTGAGAGGAAGGAACTGCAAACTGAAGATGCTAGCCTGTTGTCCCCAAAGCTGCCATTTGTCCTGCTCTCTTCCTCTGGAGACATTGCCCCAGAGAAGGGACAGCATGGGGCACCTGCCACGCGCCAAGCCTGTCCCTTATTCTCTGGCTGGACGAGCTTCTGCAGGTCATCCATGTTTCCAGGCAGCCTGGCAGCTGGCTGTCCCTTCCCAGCACTGGGTCAGCTGGCCAGGGGGTCTTGTCACCCTGGGGTGCCCTCCACAGGCCACCTCAGGGACCTTTTGGTCTCTGTGGGGCACAGGCTTGCCGCTGAGCATGGAGTCTCTGTTTTCTGCCTTAAATCTTGCTCAGGCCGGATGGCACAGTGCAGGGGAGGAGTTGAAGCAGGGGCAGCCCTGAGCCACAGCTGCGAGCTAGGTCCTCAGAGGGGGTCTGGTTTGTGGAGGGGACAGAAGTCTTCCTCTGACAACTTCTGTGTTGGGCTGTTTATACGTTCTTCTATTCTGGGAGAGCTTCACAGGTGGCTCAGTGGCAAAGAATCAGCCTGCCAAAGCAGGAGACACAGGAGACTCCAGTTTGATCCCTGGGTTGGGAAGCGCCCCTGGAGGAGGAAATGGCAACCCACTCCAGTATTCTTGCCAGGGAACATCCCATGGACAGATGAGCCTGGTGGACTACAGTCCATGGGGTCACACAGAGTTGGACATGACTGAGAGACTGAGTACACATTCTTGACAGGTCGTGGTGCTTTTAATATCTGAGCAGATCAATTGTTGTGGGGGCATCCTGTGCATTTTAGGACGTTTAGTTTAGCATCCCTGGCCCCGCCTACCAGATCCTGGGTGGCAATATCCCTGCCCTCAGATGTGATGACCCCAAATGTCTCCAGACATTGCCAAATCTGTACCCTGGCTGTGAGAACCTCTAATTGAAACCCTGATGTTTCACCTTTGAGATGGACTTCATTCCTAGCTCGGCCCTGTCCAGCAGAGCGAGCCGCGGCCAACACCTGGAAGAGAAGAGCACACCCACCTCTTCTACCCGGAGAGGCAGACTTGGGACCCAGAACAAGTTACTTGACCACTCTGTGCCTCCGTTTACCCATCTGTAAATGAGAGTTAATAGAGTATCCCCCATGAAGAGTAAGACACTCGATACACGTAAAATAGCACAATTCTGGGCACCGTATGTGTGGTTCTCTTTTTGGCTGCACTGAGTCTTCCTTGCTGCACACAGGCTTTCTCTAGTTGCAGCAGATAGGGGGCTACCCTTTGTTGAGGTGCTCAGGCTTCTCATTGCAATGGCTTCCGTTGTTGTGGAGCACAGCCTCTAGGCACGTGGGCTCAGTAGTTGTGGCTCACGGGTTGAGTTGCCTTGTGGCCTGTGGGATCTTCCTGAACCAGGGATCAAACCCGTGTCCCCTGCATTGGCAAGTGGATCCTTAACCACTGGACTATCAGGGAAGTCCTTGTGTCGCTCTTATTCAACAAATGTTTGTTTTTGTGATGCTAAACTGAGGGCGCAGCTGTGAACAAGACAAGGGCCCCGACCCTGAGACTGCATAGCTCCTGAGGGAATTCGACACATGATTCTGTGACCGTGACTCAGTATAACAAGTGCTGTGATCAAAAAATAGGAGGGACAGTGGGAACCCACAAGAGGGACATCTCATCCAAGAATTAGAGAAGGAAGGCTTCCTGGGGGAGGTGGTATTCCAGCTAGGATTTGGAAGATAAGTATGAGTTAGGTGGATGAATGAAGGGGAGGAATAATGGTCTTGGTTACCTTTTTTTTTTTTTTAATAGAGTATTCAGGTTTTTTTGTTGTTGGTTTTTAAATTATCAGGTTTTTTGGCCATGCCACACAGCATGAAGGATCTTAGTTTCCTGTACAGGGGTTGAACTGGTGCCCCCTGCGGTGGAAGCACAGAGTCTTAACCTACTGGGCCACCAGGGAAGTCTCTGCATTAGCTATTTTAAAACAAAAATAATGCTTTCCTGAAAAAGAAATCCTATTTGAAGGGCTGTAAGCAAATAGGACCAAACGGTGTCAAGGGATCCTGGTTTACACCTGCTCTGAGACCCCTGACACAAATGTTCTTGGCACAGTGAGACTGGGATGGCTGCCAGGTGCAGAGTTAATGGCCGGGAGGGGACCCAGCCCTCCCCCTTCTCCTTTCTGCAGGCGATGGTTGTAACTTGGTACCAAAGCATACCCAGATGCTTTTTGCAGGGAGACCAATGCCCATGAAACAGGTGGGGAAGCAGTCAAGCTGCCATCTGCACAGCAAGTGTCCATTCCCGGCTCACCTGCCCGTCCAGAGGGGGTCGTCAGGGTGGGCCTGCCCTGTGCAGTATCTCAGAACCTGGCAGTTAGATGCTTCTCCCGGCCCATGCCTCCCAGCAGAGGGAAGCGGGTAGATGGAGCATGGTGGTTGTTAAAAGCTCACCCCCCACTGGCCTGAAGGTGCCCGGAGAGGACATCGGCACCAAGGCCCTCCAGGTGCTGCCTGGGACACCCACTGGGCTGGGCCCCTGGTGACGCTGTGTGTTATTCCTCTCCCCACACAGCTACAGTCTCCGCCTGGCATCCCGATGTCCTCCGCCTGCCGTCCCGTACATCACCAGACAGTATAGGAATGTCAAGGCCACAGCTGCAGCCCAGCTCCAGGGATCCCTCTTCAAAGAGTAGGTGCTTTGCCTGCTCCCTGACAGGTACTCAGAGGGTGGGGCAGCCTCCTGGGGCTCTAGGGGCTGGGGGCGGGGCTTGGGAGTGGGCTGGGCAGGAGATAGGGGGATGGGTGTGATGACTCCTGGAGCACCGTGCTGTGTGCTCAGTGGGGCAGGAGGCCTTCCTGCTGGGACTGAGTGAGAGTGTGGACCCTGGACCACCTGGTTCAATCCCAGGTCTGTCACTTATGGGCTGTGGGACCTCAGCACGCTACTCTCTCTCTCTGAGCCTCAGTTTCCACATCTATAGAATGGGGATGACAATAGTACCTATTTCATAGGATTGTGAGAATTGCAAGTGTCAAATGTATGAAAGCACTTAGAACCTTGCCTGGCACAGAATAAACACCAGGTAAGTCTAAGTATTAGTGATCGTACTCAACACTTGAAACCTTCAGTGGCTTTCAGCCCAGAAAAGGCTATTCCATCATGTATTTGAAAGTGGAAGTAATATTAATTCATAAAATATAAAACTGAGATTTATGTTGAACCAGAAGCCTCCTATCTAGATTTTCTGATGATGAAACCTGAATTCATTCATGGAAGCTGGACTTTTCCTCTTGAGGGGCTGGGCTTTGCTACTGACCTCGAGCTGGCTTGGGTTTTTCTGCTGGTAACATGGCATATCTTCTTTCATTGTGTCCCAAGACCAGCATTTCAAGTACAACTGGGGCGAGTGTGCTGTCGCTTCAATCATGTATGACTCTCTGCGACCCTATGGACCTTACCCCTGCCAGGCTCCTCTGTCCATGGGATTTTTCCAGGCAAGAATACTGGAGTGCATCGCCATGCCCTCCTCCAGGGGATCTTGCTGACCCAAGGATCGAACCCATGTCTCATGAGTCTCCTGCACTGGCAAGCAGGTTCTTTACCACTAGCGCCACCCAGGAAGCCCAAATGACTGGGGCACTGGTTAAAAATACAGTCCCCAGGGTACCACTCCCATTCATTAAAATGAGCACTCGGTGAGCAGGGCCTGGGAATCTGCATTAGCAGGTGGCCCTGAAGTTCTGGGACCCACTCAGGTTCGGGGATGCCTGCCTAATGTGGCCAGGGTTGTTTGGAATGAGAATGCAGTTGTTTAAGGCAAGAGGGGCTGAGTTTTGAAGCTCTGGGGTCTTCTGTGCTGAGCCTTCCTCCCTCCGCCT